>OY744526.1:100867051-100889551 GCA_963556195.1 Sepiola atlantica
TGTCATATTTTCCATTTCTATTTACTCGTGACTGGGAAGCGTTAAGATTTATGTTAGAAATCAAAGGAGCATACACCTTCAGATATTCAAGATACTAACTGATGCCCACTTCCCTGAGAAAGATACATATACGCATGTAATTGCACTAGCCACAGCTGCCACCACATCAATTGCTCGTTAATGGTTAAATACAATGGAAGGACATAGGGGAGAACACCAATCAACGCTTTTCGAAGCTTGGGAGAGTACTGGAAATTAATGGAGGATTATTGTCACTCTTGTTCCAGGAAAACACTACAAATAGTGCGTACTATAGATAAATAGTAAACGGTCGATGCGTACCATAGATAAATGGTAAACGGCTGGTTATGAAAATGCAAAAATATTTTAAACAGTTTTCAAAGAAGGTGATTTCTGTAAATTGGAGGAGACTTATTGTCAATCAGACTCCAGGCGAACACCGTTAGTACCTGTCAGTGAGCAATCACTGTCAACAGTTTGTGTTGAAACTGGCAGTAGGTGAATAATAATAATAATAATAATAATAATAATAATAATAATAATAATAATAATAATAATAATAATAATAATAATAATAATAATAATAATAATAATAATAATAATAACGCTTCATACGTGACCCACAAGAGAAGAAACCAAGGTAAATAGCTGGACATGGCTACGAAAATGAAACTTGAACAGAGAAACGGAACCTTTACTGATGGCTTAATAGAGCAATGCGATTAGGACAAACTACATTAAAGCTAAAATTAAAAAAGCCCAGGAAAACAATAAATGCAGACTGTGTGGACAAAGAGAGGAAACAGAAATCATATGATAAGTGGATGTAGCAAACTTTCCAAAAAAGAATACAAGAACATACATGACTGTGTTGGGAAAGTAATACACTGGGAACTGTGCAGACAATTGAATTTCGAATATGGTACAAACATGGACCAGAAACAGTACTGGAAAACGAAAAACACAAAATCCTCTGGGATATGGATATACAAACAGATAAACTCATACAAGCAAGGAGACCTGATGTTATTATAATAGACAAAAAGGAAACATCTTGTAAAATCGTAGACTTCGCTATTCCAGCAGACACCAGAGTGAAGATCAAAGACACGGAAAAACGAAGTAAATACACAGAACTAGCCAGAGAACTGAAAGGAATATGGAGCATGAAGAAAGTTAGTATAATACCAATAATCGTAGGAGCACTAGGAACAATCCCCAAAAACATTGAGAAAAGACTGGGAGAAATTGGAATCAAAGGGGCAATCAAAACCATACAGAGGACGGCAATGATCAACACAGCTGCAATTTTAAGGACAATCCTCGAATGCGGAAACCAACATGCATAAGCTACACAGGCTAACCAGTCACAAGGAATTAACAACAGGGAGAAAACAAAACCACACAAAGAACACCACAACAAGAACCAAGGAACAGAAACTGCAAGAAACAGTACTTCATAATCCCCTCCCCCCCCGATAAATTACACCGGCCTCAGCTATAAAAACACAGAAATGAACCAAAGAAACAAAAATTACAAGAAACACAATAAGCTTCTCCCTCTCTCTCCCCCCCAATTCTTTTTAAATCAAAAAGAAATAACAATTTTTTATTTTTAAATAAGGAAAGAAAAAAGTAAAAAAATTAAAGAAATTGAAACAAAAAAAGGGAAAAAATTAAAATTAAAAAAAATTAAATAATTAAAAAAGAAAATTATTTCATTCATTTATTTATTTATTTATTTATTTATTTTTATTTTTATTTTTATTTTTATTTTTATTTTTATTTTTATTTTTATTTTTATTTTTATTTTTATTTTTATTAAATGGTGCCGGCCTCCACTGGAAAAGTGCAAAGAATGTTGGGACCTTGGGAAGGCTTAGTGCCACCCAGATCCCAGAGAAGACCAACTGTCCTTACCAGCGAGAAATCAATGGTAAGCGGCTGTTGCGATCCCGCATCGTTATGGAAAAGAGGTGAAGATTACTGGAAATCTTGGGAGGCTTATTGTCACTCAGACTCCAGGAAATACCACTGGTTGTTGTCGGTGAGCAATCACTGACGATAATCTGTGTGAGAACTTCTAGTGAGTACAAATACTACTACTACTACTACTACTACTACTACTACTACTACTACTAATAATAATAATAAACCTTACCGCTTATAGTAACTGAATGCCCTTTGATAGCACAACACCAATATAAAAACTGGAGACAGAAAAAGGTCGCTCAGGTAGACCACTGGACTATATGCGAAGTTTTTTTTGATTGACCACTATGAGAAGTGGTATCAGCATAAGTTAGAAGTTGTACAAAAGAATGGCAATGTAAAACTTCTTTGGAACTTTCGCATACTAACTGATAAGGTGTTTGAAATTCCAAGCCCGACATAATCTTTCTAAACACAACCAAGAGTACTTGCTTAATTATTAATATAGCCTGCTCCGTCGATACCAGAGTGCAGGAGATAGAACACGAAAAAAAATCAAGATCTAAAATTAGAATTTATTACAATATAGAAATGTATAGAAGTCAAGGTTATTCCCGTTTAAATTGGGACGCTTGGAACCATGACGAAATGGCTAAAACAGATTGAGAAACTTACGTTTCCAATTCTGCAAAATACTTGCCTGTTAGGAACGGTAAAATTGTAACGGTACAGCTTGAATCTCTAAAGCCAAGGGAATTGACTTGATTTTCAAAAAGTAAAAACAAACTGAAACCATCCAAAAGTTGAGAAAACTATGAAATAATAATAATAATAATAATAATAATAATAATAATAATAATAATAATAATAATAATAATAATAATAATAATAATACTAATACTAATAAAAACTCCTAGTGAGAAATAGAAATAGCACTCCTAGTGAGTAACAATAAAATAATACGTCTCATAATAAAACTGCTAAGTAGATGAGGGCGCTAGGCGTACAAGATAACGATAAATATTTGTTATTGCTGGAAGCATACGCCACCAAATCTACAGAAATGAAAGATAATATTTTAATAAATACTTAAGAAGGGAAAGGAAATACTTAGAAACGAGGTTATTTAGCAGAAAGCTAGTATAAAGGATAAACACCTAGGCAGTATCACTAATAAGATAGTCTGGAAAATTCATAGGATTGACTAAATAAGAACTTAACAGACTTCACCAGGAGACTAGCAAAATAACAATGCACAAGGCACTACACCCAAAAAAATGATACGGGCGTACTTTACGCGAAAATAAGCGAAGGGGGAAGAGGACTGGTTAGTATAGAATACTGTGTGGAGATACAAAATAAAAAGTTGGAGAAATACATAACTCAGAACACAGAAAAGCTGATCATCACAGCAAGAGACACTGTACACATGAATGACACGGAAAGCATCGTAACCAGAAATAAAAATACAAGAAAAGAAAAGTTGAAAAAAAAAACAGCTGCATGGACGTTTCATGAAAAAATAACAAGAAAAAAGACCCACAACATTCCTTCGCATGCCCGAGAACAGTGCGATTAAGACTATTTATATTACAATTAACATTGCTAAAACCCAGTAAAACAGTAAATACAGATTGTGTGGACAAAGAGACGAATCAGTAAATCACATAATTAGTGAATGCAGCAAACTAGTCAAAATGAATACAAGAACATAAACCACATCGTGGGGAAAGCAGTACACTGGAAACTATGCAAACGACTACATTGCGAACACGCGGACAAATGGTACAACCTTAAACCAGAGACAGTACTAGAACATGAAAATAACAAAACCCCTTAGAGCATGGAGGTGCAAACAGATACACTCATACAAGCAAGGTGGCTGAGTGTGATTATAATAAAACAAGAAGGAAACACTCTGCGAAATCATAGATGTTGCCGGTCCAGCAGACAACAGAGTCAAGATTAAGGAAACAAAAAACGAAGCAAATACACGGAACTTGCCAGAGAACTTAATGGAGCATGAAGAAAGTCAATATAATGACAATAATGGTAGGTGTACTAGGAAACTTCCTCAAAATGTGCTGAAAAGGCTGTGAGAAATTAGAATCACTGATACAATACACAGGACTGCAATGAGCAAAACATCTGGAATCTAAAGGAAAATCATCGAATGCGGAAAACAACCCGCATAAGTTACGAACGGTAACCATCCACAGATTATGAAGAAAACAAAACTACAGGTGGAACACCACTACACGAACCAGGGAACAGAAACTGCAATAAATATCATAAATGAATCACTCCCCACAAAAAATTATAGCACCAGCCTCGGCTGATACATAATCAAATAGGTGTAACATTTATAGGCAGATGGGAAGAATGAGCACTACACAGACCCTCGCTTGAAAAGTGCGGAGAGTACTATGGCCTTGGGGAGGCTTAATACTACCCACATCTCAGAGCAAGACAATGTCCGTTTCCAGCGAGAAATCAATGGTAGACGCCTGTTGCGACCTCAAAGTCATTTGCGGTAATTATCGAAAATGGCTGTAGAGTACTAGAAATCTGGGCAAGCTTGTTTTCACTCCGACCCCAGGGAACACCACTGATTGTTGTCGATGAGCAATCATTGACGATGGCTTGTATCTTTACTGCTAGTGAGTACACATGATAATAATAATAATAATAATAATAATAATAATAATAATAATAATAATAATAATAATAATAATAATAATAATAATAATAAAATCTGACATAAATGGCTTAAACACATACACAAGACAATTTATTTTCATATTCTGCAAAAGGCTTGCCAATTGGAATGGCGACAGTTTTAAGGTATTCAAGGGAATTGGCTTGATGTTCCAAAAAAACATCTAACTAAAAAGATCCAAAAGTTGTTAATAATAATAATAATAATAATAATAATAATAATAATAATAATAATAATAATAATAATAGTAATAGTAATAGTAATAGTAATAGTAATAATAATAATAGTAATAGTAGTAGTAATAATAATAATAATAATAATAATAATAATAATAATAATAATAATAAAAAAAGAAGTATAAATTTCTCTAACCCATACTACTGAACTAAGATGACATGAAGCCACTTGGCGAATTAACCTATAAATATAAAGGCGGTCTTCAAGAATACGTTGTTAAACCCATAGAAATTAAAGGGTTAGTAAGTAAACTTTAAAAACACGAGAAAACACTTATGATAAAAAATGATATAGTAACAAAAAACTGACGTGCGAGTAAAATATTCTGGAGTATTCATTTGCTGACGCAAAGAGGACATCAGGAGTGTAGATCTTATAGCTAGGTAATAAATGAAGATATACAATGTACTACACTCGAAGAATGATACCCTTCGCTGTTTGTAAAAAAAGAGAAATTAGGCAATAGGACATGTAAGTATACCATCTTGTGAGAATGACATTAAACAAGAATTAGAAAAATACATTGGACATTTTTTTTTGTTTTTTCTTCCTTTATTTATATACGAACACTGAAGATATCACCCCAGGAAATACTTGCATAGGATACAAGAGCATTTTATAACTATCCTGGTAGTAGCCGAAACATGTGTAGGCTTGTTATAAAAACGTGTGTTCGTGTGTAAAGTGTTGTTAATGTGTTCTTCATAAAATTTAATTTGGATTAAATTAAATAAAAATATTTCATACCATAGCTCTAGCCTCGAATTATTTAGCTATTAAATTGCTTTATGTTATTAAATTCATGAGTTAAATAATAAAACTTTGAAAATAAATACACACACACACATATATATATATATATATTTACATATATATATGTATATATATTTATTTATTTATATATATATATATATATATATATATATAAGAAGGAATAGGTAAAATAAATACCTTTTGAAGCATTAAGATGCGATATCAATTTTTTTTATTAAAACTAGCATTTTTTTTTGTTAGTTTAAAGTAATACAGATATTTCGCCAAAACCTGGCATCCTCGGTGTGTAATATATCCTGATGTCATCGGATTTGTATTTTTTTATCTCGTTACCGGCTTGTTGTTATACAGCCGGGCCAAATAGGCAAGATGTTGTTTCCTATCATCAAATATGAAGAACGTGAATGCAGCACGGTATTTGTATAAGTGTTTAAGGTTCATATTTTTTTTAAAAAAGCATCTATTGTTAAATTTAAGAAGGAATAGGTAAAATAAATACCTTTTGAAGCATTAAGATGCGATATCAATTTTTTTATAAAAAAGAAAAAATAATAAATCGAAACCGATTTTTATTAATATATTTTATTTGGTTATTGTTTTTTTAATTCATTTTATTTTTGATATTATGTATTATGTATTATGTATTAAGTTATGGATGTAAATCCAAGTTTTGTTCGGATTGAATAAGTATGTTGATTGTAGATTCAACACGTTGTTTTATGTGTTAGAGTTTATAATAAGTTATGATTCAAAAAGCTTTCCCTCAGATGTAACTAAAATGAGATTTTATGATTATAAATTGTTCAAAGTTAAAATGATCATCGTCTTCTGATGCATGAAGGAGAGTGCGTTCAGAAAATTGTTATTTTTTATCGCCCTTTTAAGTTTACCAAGCATTTTTTTTAAATTCCGTTCAGCTACGTAGATCTGATGATTATTTTATGATATAGTATATGTACTTGCATTGGATGTTGATATTTAAAACAAGTATTTGCTGTTTTTAATGTTTTTTATATAGTTTTTCCTGTAGTTTATATTATCGGAATGCCTATGTTATTTGGAGTTTTGCAAATTATTGTATAATTAGCGTGGGTAAGTAAGAGCAAATGTCTGTTTATGATAGAAGTATCCGGTGTATTAGACGTTTGCTTGTTTTTTTTTAAATCATTCTAAGGCTTTTTTCTTTTCATTTAATATGAAATAAGTAGTGTACTGCAAAGTTTTCTATGAATTTGTGATGTATTTCCATTTTTCGTTTAGATAATGTAAACTACAGATTCTAATACACACAAAATGGCTTTAACAATATATAAATGCCCTCACTGTCAATTGAGAAAAAAATTGGTTAATACGAAAATCTTACATCTGAAACAAATTGAAAAATAAAAAATAAAAAAAACGCAATGCACAATAGAAAATATACGTATGCAACGAGTAACAATATTTTAAAATGTTTAACGTTAATACAAACTGCCCTGTTACGCTTATTCTTGCGTCTCAGGATTTAAATAAACTGAAGTGATTTAGTATATGACGTCTAATAACTTCACATAACTTTCTGGGTTGTTTTCTTCTTTTCAATTGTTATTTTCTCCATCTGGTTGTACAATATATTGTCACTTGTTGACGATTCGGCAAATAATCGGAAAAGCAAGTTATACTTATGAATCACTCATCATGTAATTTTTTGATTTTGTCTATTTTGAGATTATTAGAAAAAAAAATTGGGGAAAAAAGTTATAATTAAGAAGAAATATTTCTGTCATGTTTACAATGCTCGCGATTTAATACTGATTAAACAGCATATTATAAATGTGTGTCCAATTAAATTCATTTTTTTAAATTGTTTTAGACAAAGCATGAACGTAGATTTATTGGGTGAGATGTAGTGAAATTTATGGAAATAATTTTCGGAAAATTAATCGGTATTCGGTGGACAGGGAGTGTACTGTTGTTGTTATTTTATTTTTTGCAATTAATGAGAATTACTATATATATGCCGCTGTACGCACCGTAATCCATATTACCGTTTCAATTAGGAATCGTATTTTTCCGGATCCGCAGCGCGAAACTCGACCCGACAAAATTATTGCATCCATTAGTTCAACATTTCATTTTAAAAGTTTATCTGTCATTAAATCGCTTTAAGAGAATACGCATCAAGTAAACATGTAATGCAATAACATATTGTTTGTAGTTACGATACGAAGATACAATATCATTACTATCACTATTATTGTTGTGAAGTTGTCCAACAGTAAATAATAAATAAAGGAAGTCAAGTCGAGGGTTGGTTTAACAAGTGTATTAACAAAGTAAGAAACTGACTAGCACTTGGCTAGACAGTTACACGACTGTTCTTTGTCTTCTCTGTGTCTCTCGTGACTCTGGTGACTCGCACTATTTATAGTCACAACCGGTGCAGTTTCTCCTGTGTAAGAACGGCCGGTGTAACAATTATAATTATTAGTAGTAGTATTTGTCGATGTAGCAGTACTAATACTATTAGTATTAGTTGTAGGTGTAGTAGTAGTAGCAGTAATATATGCACTCTTACTAACCAGAGAAAACAATTTATTTTTTAAAAACTTCAGATACATTTTTATTTATCTTTAATTTAAAAAAAAAAATTCACAGCATAGACAGTTTTCCTTATAAAATAATCTCTGGCACAAGGTAATCGAACTGCATAGTTTTATTGTTGCTATGGGTTGTAAGTGTTTCAAGCTGATATTCGAAACCGGATTTCTTTGTATTAAGTTAACAATTACGGCATCTTAAACTTACGTTATAATGCATGACACGAAGCAAACTAATCCATAATAGTTATGTTTGTTTATATTGAAATTACCTATTCCTAGATATGTTAACACTTTTTACGAATTATAATCTTCTGTGCTAAGTGACCCTTGCTACATCCGCTGTATTAAAGATACACTAACTAGTCGAGAGCAAATATAATCATCCACAGACAGCTGTTTAAACGTATCACAACACTTTATTGTGGCTAGATGTTGCGAATTTTTCAAGTTGACATTACATACGCGACTGTGCATAGGCGTACGCATTTTCAATCGTGGGTGGCGGTCGAAATAGAGTACGAAACGTTTCCTGTGTATATCTCAAGTGAGATTGTAAACTGACTCTGCCTGTTTGTTCCGATTGTTTAAATTAATATTGTTGATTGGAATAGGCTGCTTTGTTGAATTGTATCACTGAGTGTGGTGCGTGTGTGCGTTAGAACATATCAGTGGAAGCGGTAGCATTTTCGGATCAAACGGACAACAAAAACGAAAAGGGTGTAAATGTGCGGACATGCCTGCCTCTCCGTGTGCGCGTGTGTATTGCCTGTGACTTTTATCTGGAATATAATTTCTGATAAGTAGTCCATCATACACACGAGAGTTATGATGTTTATAAAAAAAATATGAAACTAATATGTGTGTTAGATTCGAGTAACGGTTTTCAATAAACAAAAACACCTTGTTTTACTATAGTTACCAAATGATCGTGTTTTACTATAGTTACCAAATGATCGTAGTCCAAGTAAAAAACGTTTACAAAGCCAAAAATATGCGATGTGTTTAACTATTACTCATAGCTAACGAAAATATTAATTTAAAACTCAAAACAATGATCAAAGAAATTATTAAAAAGTACAATTGTTATAATGTTTAACAAATTATATTTCTTACTCTGTTAATTTAAAACTCATACATTTTCTTTATCTGTTCTATTTTGTTATTCGTTATTGTCTTTGATTTATGTGGGTTACAAATATGTTCAGCGATGTACTTGCTGATCAAATATATGTTAAATGCCCCGAACTGATCTCTTATATCAAAAACGAAATACTGACAAGGTGTAGTTATTGTGTGTTTATATAGATCACATTACACTTTAAAAATAAGCTATACTATTCATTTTCAATGCTTATGTTTGAAATATTTTATGATACTATCAACGAACTACACAAAACCCCGCTTTTTCACTTTGTAAACTATTATGGGAATTGTTTTAAGCACGGCATAACGCCCCTTGATGTAAAGAGATAAAATACTAATACAAAGTAAGAAAATATCTAACAATAATTTCAACATTGATAGCTTCTGACCTAAAACAGCAATTATTCCCCCTTTGTTATAAACCGCGCACATAAAATGTGAGGACTAAAGGAAAGAATAAGAAAAATCTATCTATCTATCTATCTATCTATCTATCTATCTATCTATCTATCTATCTATCTATCTATCTATCTCTCTCTTTCTCTCTCTCTCTCTCTCTCTCTCTCTCTCTATATATATATATATATATATATATATATATATATATATATATGTGTGAGTATGTATAGAGTTATAGATTATATATACGATAAATGCGAGAAATAAGAAAACAAGTCTATTTTCACAAACAAGTCAAGATATCTTTTAAAGTAAGTTATCTGCATTTGAATGTTTAAATACTTATTTAAACATATAATTAGAGTGGATGAAAAAACAAAATATAAAGCATAAAACATTTGAAGTTATTATATCATTAATAAGTAAATATATATATATATATATATATATATATATATATATATATATATATATATATATATGATAATTATGTACATAACAATCGAAGGTAATGGGCAATAAACCAAAGAAAAACTGTTTAAATGTTATATTAACGTTTCGTCTTAATTTCAAGGCTTGATATGTCTTACAATAAAGACGAAACGGTGATTAATTTTTTTCAGCCGCCCTTTTTTTCATTTTCCACATGTGTATATATATATATTTTAAACATAGTTCACCCCAAACAAAGCAGGCCGCCACTGTAGACGTAAGGGGCTACTGAGAAAAAGAAAAGGGGAGAAGGTAGGGGGCGGTCAACCTAGATTGGGATCTGCGCAGTGAGGTGTCTGTTTACATTAGTTTGAAATTTCTGCACGTCTGTACTGTTAGGGAAACAGTGGGCAGGGAGGGAGTTCCAGTGGCGAGTAGTACGAGGAAAGAAGTTATTTGAGTAGAAGGCCCTCCGACATTTGGGGACGTCCACATTGAATGAATGAGATTTAGTTGATTGTCGAGTTAGTCTAGTGAATTTACGTCGAGGGGGCACCAGAGTAGCGAATTAATCGCATTTCTTTTTTTCATAAACGATTACATCTATATATAAATATATATATGTATATATATATATATATATATATATATATATATACATATATATGTATATATATATATATATACATATATATATATATATAAATATATATATATATATATATATATATATATATATATATATATATAAATGCATTAATAGACATTTATTTAATACATTTACTAATAAATTTCATTTTTTTGCCAATTTTACTTTATATAGCCTCAAGTTCTATTCTATCCGTAAACAGATCCAGGGACGAACTTGTCCTCATAAACAACTCACATGCAACCGAACGTGAATGTTTTCTTCTCTGGCCTATACTCCACTGTCATTTCAATGCGCATCACGTGTTTGCATACAATTAGTTTTACTACTGCTATTTTCTCTGTTTTTTAAAGCAAAATAGAGGGTATTAACTCTTCAATCTCTATTAGTTTTGTATACATTTCTCCTGTATATGATGTTTTCCTGTTGATTTTCCTTTCCCCTTCACTTATGTATGCTTAAAATTGTCTTTAACTTAATAAACGATCTGTGCCATTCACATATCAAATATGGTACAAAAAAGTTCATATAAATCGTATAAAATACGATTGCACATAGAGAGCTGTTACACAGGCAGTAGTTAGTGGGTGTAATACTGTGTTTTGAAAATAATTGATGACTTAGGGCAGTCTGTATTACAATGGTAAACGCATATACGTACGATAAATCGACTTACTCCCTGGTAGGATTAATAGCGTTATTGTAAGATGTACCAA
The DNA here is from genome assembly GCA_963556195.1 of Sepiola atlantica. Lineage (NCBI taxonomy): Eukaryota > Metazoa > Mollusca > Cephalopoda > Sepiida > Sepiolidae > Sepiola > Sepiola atlantica. Next base: position 100,878,656 of record OY744526.1, read on the forward strand.
ATGTGAGCCCCTAAAAATCACAATTGACATATCTAGCCATACTGTAAAGCCATGAAACAGCTCTGTCGATTGCCATATAAATATATAGTATGAATGTATCTTTTAATATATGTATATATATATATATATATATATATATATATATATATATATATATATATATAGTACATGTATTGTATTAGTTTATATAAATCTAAATCCGTAGAAACTCAAGTGTTTATAAAAAGTGCTCAATAACAAGTAGAGCTGTTTATAAGTATAAAGTTTTATTTATACTAACATTATTGGTTACATATGTGCATACATGTTTCGGTTGTACTTTTCCCAGAAAGTCAACCTCATCAGACCAAGAATTTTCGAGAAATGGATGGATTTGAAGGAGAGAAAATTCTTCAAATCCGTCCATTTCTCGAAAATTCTTGGTCTGATGAGGTTGACTTTCTGGGAAAAGTACAACCGAAACATGTATGCACTTATGTAACCAATAATCTTTGTATAAATAAAACTTTATACTTATATATATATATATATATAATAATAAGATAACTACTACTAATACTAATTTATTAATAATAGATATGGTGTATCTGTCTGTCTGTCTGTCTGTCTGTCTCTCTGAATCCAAAACTATACTATCTAAGACTTTTGTACTTATGAAATAGTATAGTATATACAATTTCAGACTAATGTACTATCTTTAAATGCTCAATTCAGGGTCATCACTATGTAGTACCTTCTATATGGCCATGTTACCCCCCCCCCAGGAATAACCTCTTTCTTTTTTTTGAGAGGTGTGGATGCAGTAGACTATCTGTTTTAATGATATCATCCTCCTATGGATTACGTCCACCTTTTTTTAGAGGTGTGGTTGTATTGTAGTATCTGTTATGTTGTCATGTTACTACCCTCCTAGGCATCACCCCTTCTTTTTTTAGAGTGTATAAGTTGTGTAGTATCTGTTCTGTTGTCATGATATCATCCCCCAGGCATTACGTCCTCCTTTTTTAAGAGGTATGGAGGTAGTGTAGTATCTGTTCTGTTGTCAGAATATAATCTTCCCAGGCATTACTTCCTCCTATTTTAGAAGTGTAGAGGTAGTGTAGTATCTGTTCTGATTTCATGATACCATCTTCCCAAACACCACATCCTCCTTGTTTGAGAGGTTTGAGGGTAGTGTAGTATATGGTTTGTTTTCATGCTATCATCCTCTCAGGCATTACCTCATTATTTTTTGAGGCGTGTGGAGGTAGTGTAGTATATAGCCTGTTGTCATGATCCCATCATCTCAGGCATTTCCTCTTCCGTTTTTGGTGGGTGTAGATGTGGAGCCGTATTTGTTCTTCCTTCATTATACCATCCTCCCAGGCATTACCTCGTTTTTTGGGAGATGTGTATATAGTTAAATTTATCTTCTGCTTCCATGGTACAACCCTCTAAGGCATTGCCACCTTCTTTTTAGAGATGTGGAGCTAGTGTAGTATCTGTTCTTTTGTCATTATACTTTCCTTCCAGGCATTACCCCATCCTATTTTGAGAGATGTGGAGGTAGTGGGGTGTCTGTTCTGATGTCATGCTACCGTCATTCCGCCCTTTTTTAAGAGGTGTGGAGGTAGAATAGCATATGTTCTGTATTTAACTAGCAAAAATATGCGATCGGACGGAGCATATATTTGCAAGTACTACTACTACTACTACTACTACTACTACTACTACTACTACTACTAATAATAATAATAATAATAATACAGGGTGGCCAAAAGTAGGTTTACAGTTATTAAACTATTTTTTATATGGTTGAAGTTACTTGCTAATTACAAGCAATATAAAATACACCTCAGAGTATAGATCTAACCTACATAAACAGCTATTTCCTTGCTGATTGTAATTTATTTTATTTCTGTAAAGCCAACTTTTGACTTGATGAGACTACCATAACCAAGTTTTTCCACAGCGTTGGTTCGGAAGAAGAGGCAGCATCGATTGGCCACCACGTTCACCTGACCTGACACCAATGGATTTCTTTTTGGGGAGTGTTGTTAAGAACAATGTGTATGAGAAGAAACCAAAAACAATAAATGATTTAAAAGATTAAAAGATTCATGTCGCATTCACAGAAATTGGTGAAGATCGGAATTTGTGCCGCACTGTGTGTCAGAGTGTCCTGGAGAGATTTAAAGAATGTTGCAATGATGAAGGAGGACATTTTGAGCATCTGAGAGATTAGATTAGTTGCTTTTATGTTAACAGGTATAATAAATTTCCCGCTGTTCTGGTGTAGAATTTCAAATAAATATTTAACCTATTTAAAGTTTTTCGAATAACCTAGTTAAAAAACTTCAAATATTAAATGATAACTGTAAACCTACTTTTGGACCACCCTGTATAATATCAGTCGCGGCTGTTACCACACCGAAACTGTCATGATGAGTCAATGAGGATAAAATACCGAGGAGGGCGGGAACCGACCAGACATACCCAGGAAATATTTCATAAGAATTACAAGAGAGATACCACCAACATTAATGAGCATAGATAAGAAAATGACACTTGCACAAAGTAACAGAATCCCTATTGAGAGCTACACCGAAACATGCGATTAGGAATAACTACATTAAAGGTAAAATGGGTAAAACTAAGTAAACCAGTAAATATAAATGAGCAAGGAGACAGATCAGTAAATCACATAATAAGTGAATGCAGCAAACTAGACCCTCCAAAATATAACAACGGACACAACTGCGTAGGAAAAGCAGTACACTAGGACCTATGCAAACGACTGCGTTTCGAACACGCGGACTTATGGTACAAGCATAAACCAGATACAGTACTGAAAATGTAAATCAAAAAATTATCTGAGACATGGAGGTGCTAACGGATATACTTATACAAGCAAGGAGACCGGATGTTAAATAGTCAACAAGATTTTAAAAAATCCTGTCAATTCGAAGAATTTGCCGTCCCAGCAGACCACGGTAAATATCAATGAGACTGAAACAACGCAGCAAATACACGGAACTTACCAGAAAATTGATAGAGACATAGAGAATGAAAGAAAGTCAATATAATACCAATAATTGTAAGGAAAAAAACTGGAAAAAGACTTGAAAAATCAAAATCAAAGGGATCACTACGACCATATAAATGATGAAAAGACCTACAATCTTTAAGGCAAATCATCGAATGCGGAAACTAACCTAAACTACGAATAGTAATGAGTTATATGGAAGCCATTATGGGAAGAAAAACCACAGGGCGAACAAAACATAAACCCAAGGAACAGAAACTGCAAGAAACCTCATAAACTCCTCTCCCCTCCCCCCAAAATGTAATGGCACCAGCCTCGACTCATACCACACAAAAGAGTCGTGACGAGAAGGAGCAATTAGGATTAAAGGAGATAGAGCACTAACCAGACCTCCACTGGAAGTGTGAATAGAGTACTAGGACCTTGGGGAGGCTTATTGCCACCCAAATCCCAGAGAAGACTAATGTTCCTGACCAGTGATCAATCAATGGTAAGCGGCTATTGCCATACCGCAAAGTAATTTGAAATGTAATCGATACATTCGAATGAAAGTAATTTAAAAAACAAACAATAAATAGCTGTGGAAAATGAATGACGAAACATATATTTATATGTAGCTTTTAGGTTATAAGTAGTCGTGGTCAATACTAAAAAGGTTTTTTTGAAGTAGTAACTTCTGCTGAGATGGGCGGATGTTCCGCTGTGTTAATTGGCTAATATTGAATTACTTAGCATCTGCATTCCATAGCTATAGAGTGTGCTTTTATTTTTCAGGGAAACTACGCCGTTATCCAATATACAGAGCATAACTGCCATTCCAAAAGGGTTGTCTATCTGGTACCGGCTCAACGCCGATTTAGACTGGCGAGCAAGGAGAAACGGCGCGTTAACGTGAGTATGCAGTATTTGATGAGAACAGCTTAACTCGAATAGTTTACAAATATACATATATATATATATATATATATATATATATATATATATATATATTTGCTAAGTCATGTTTTACTAATAAATGCTTATTATAGTAGGGAAATGTCTTCAAATGTTTTTATATTTGAGACCTATCGATATTAGCCCCTATGGATACACAACAAATAAAGAAGACCACATTAACTATAGTAACAAAGTAATTGATGAATATAACACCTTTTAAAGTCGATTAATACTTAGTTTACAAAAATCGCGAATATTAACAGGCTTCAGATAGAAGAGTATCCCCAGTATCTAAAAGTAAGTTACATTCTATGCCTACTGATTAATTAAGAATATATCGAATTATTCGAAAAGTGGAGCAGAATATCGTTGGTAATCATAGAAATCCCATAAGATTGATTGTAAAAGAACATCGATTGTGAGACATAACAATCTGAAAGGTTGCCCAGGAAGACAGCTGATTAAAGTACTGTACCATGAATGAAAGTCATTGTACGTTAAGAAATATAAAAATAACGGGTAGCTAAAATCAATCGTATAAAATGTTCACAAAATTACGTTTTTTTAGTTACTTACCCCTCAATCATTTTACTGCTAGTCATATGATGTAATTAAGGAAAATGGTTAATGAGCCTTATGATTAAACTAAACGACCCAAAAGTTCATATCAGCCATCTCTGTATTGAGTGAAGAACTTGTATTTTTAAATGTTTACTTTTTGTTGGAACCATGTGATTGGTTGTAGTATTAATGAAGTGTTAGTTGTACTATTAAAATAATTTTAAGATGTTTTCACTGTTATGCACATTATGTATAGACTAGTTATTAAGTTAATGAAATAAATATACACACAACTATATATATATATATATATATATATATATATATATATATATATGTATATATATATATATATATATATATATATACGGCGTAAGGAAAGATAAACAAAATTAGAACATTATTATAGCAGTTCCAAGCATTCAATCACGACTAATATTTAGCGTACGAGCGTTTCTAAAAATATTTCAAAAATGGTATTTTGTATTTTACTTTAGATCATTTAAAAAATCGCTTAATCTATTTTGTTTATTGTCATATACCTATTTTTAATGTATATATATATATATATATATATATATATATATATATATGTATATATATATATATATAACTGCAATTTCTTCTAATAATTTCAACAGTGCTCAAGATAAGAGTATCGCTACTTGATACAATAAAAATATTTTAGAGCATGCAAGATAGATATCCATATTCACTTTCATCTCATGAAGAGATCTTGCCTTGCATAATACGGATATTCATATCATATTGTAAGTAAACAATGTAATTATCTATATTTTATGAGGTCAGATATGTGTAAATATCTATGCTCATATATGTATACATATATTTTTATATATTTCAATGATCAGGATTGACTTCTGAAATAATTAACTGATCATTATAACACTTGGAACAAGATTGCTTTTATTAAGGTGTACACTTGTGGGGTAAATCTCATTTAATTTATATTTGTACAATAGGAATAGAATTCTGGTTAAAACCTTTTGTGTAAATTCAGATATCTCAATTCTTTGAAATTTTAACAATACGAAGTAAACATCAATTAATACATTTTATAGGAATTTCAGTTTCTTTGGAGCATTTTAAAAATATTAAGAGTTCAGAATATTTGCAAAAATTGTAAGTTTTAAATTAAAATATATCGGATTTATATAAATATTTTTCCATATCTATGAGAAAGGTTAAAAAACGAAAAACAGTCAGCATCAAAAAGCTATAAAGTATTATTTTTCGAATTATAATTTCTTCTTGATACTATCGTAAACGTAAGGCTTAAATGTAGAACATTATTTATAATCAATACATGTAATGCTTTTCATCAAAATACAAATAAAAATTCATTTTTTAAATGTTAATATTAATAAAGTAAAACACAAGTTGTATGAAACTGTTCTGATCGAGGGAGGGATTTTGTATTACTAATCCTAGGACGGCTAATCTTCTTGTTATATTATAATGAATATAAAATAAACAGCAAAGTAAAAACTTTCATAATACATAAATAATTTAATATTCATGCATTTGTGCCTAATTGAGATAGTAAAATCACACAAGACTATATTCACAAAATAGAGAACTGATTGGTCAGTGCAGTATAATTTAATTTTTGATGAGTAAAAAATATGTCGGAGGTTAATGTAATTATGTAATTTTATAAACGATTGTAGAAAGTTGCTATCCGATTTTACAATCAGTGATCACGTCGTGAAATAAACATGGACGTGTTTGTGTAGCTAAATTATAATAACTATTTATATATATATATATTGGTTTTTTTTGTTTTTGACTATGGTCATATGTATTTCTGGGATTAAAAAAATGTCATAAAATAGAAATTGTTGAAAACACGAAAAGAGCACATCACTGTAAGACTTAAGCTTATCTTTACTATATATATATATATATATATATATATATATATATATATATATATATATATATATATAACATTTACACTAAAAACACATTTCACGCAATTGGGTTGTGTCCATTATAATTTATTTCGACCTGTTAGGTATGATCAGATGCTGACTACTTTTAAAACTGATAAACGAAAGAAAATATTTCCCACTGTCTTAAATTTGAGGAAAAGGGTAAGGGGTTCGCAGAAACAAATGGGAAAAAATCCCTCCTTTTAACGAATATCTAAACAGAAAACAACGACTCGACACCGTGGTCTTTTAACGTACCATCACCCCTCTCGTATCCCCTTAGTAACCGTTTCCTTATAGTGACTTATTAGTAGCGTTAACCAGCTAACAAAACGTGTTCGTTTATATTTTTGGTGAGTAAAATAACTAGTTAGTTTGTTAATATTCATAATGCTTACAGCATAAATTTGGTGTACTTTTTTCTTATGAAAGTATATATATATATATATATATATATATATATATATATATATATATACCTGTTTCTTTAATCCTTGTGCTCATCAGTCAAACGAGAGAGGCCTTAATAAAAACAAAATACTCAGCGATGCGACTCACAAAAGTATACACAATCTAACATTTCACATCAGATTTTCCGCCATCTTGATATATCCTGAAATATATACCTAGAGAACGCGACCATTTTATGATATGAGACGAAACTATAATTAATACGGAAACTATTGCCAATAAAACAGCTATAAGGGCCAATATAGAACTTGATTGAAGGTTAATTAACATTATATAATAAAATACATTACACAATCTATTGATAAGAATCATGATATGATCAACTTAATTTAAATAGGAGATAGTTAATTCTAAACATGAAAGTAAGATACTAAAAGGTAGCATTAATCATGGAGATAAAAAGATTTAAGGGGACCGAAATTACGGTAAATTCATTCATGAACATGAATAAATTAAAGAGAAAAAATATCTAAAATATCCAACCGACATACTAATATCAATAGTGTTATGCCTAAGTGTATTTGGAAATAAAATATGCTATACACTGAGTGTAGGGAAACAAAATTTAAAAGAATCGACTATAATGGGTATGCGATGTATTATAACCTGTTGTTGTTCTGACTTATTAATGTGATCAAACTATCATACCAAAGCACTAGGAATTATTCTACGATCAGGTGATGAATTTTAATCACTATAGAAAATAATGTTTATTGAATCTATTCTATGTGCTTCGTGCTCAAATATTGAAGACGCTACCTACAAGTGACCGTTATAATTATACGTACACAATAGATGTATGGGCCGAAACTCATGTCAAGAAAACCATACGTATTAACTCCCCGTTTCTCATCTCAGGAAAGGAAATTATTTGAGATAATTCTAAATCTATACTGTAATAGAATCAATTATTCTATAATATATTTGATCCATTTACGTTAATTTAAACAATTAAGTTTTAATTTTAAAGTATATATTAGTGGAATATTAAATATACTGATCAGTTTAATTAACATCTAAAATATATGGAACTAATAATGCCGCCTTACATTATTTATTGCTAACATCTTTTTTCTAAGTATTTAGAAGGTCAGCTAGGTACGGACCGAAAGCTTACAATGACACATTTTTACTGATGTTACCATACATACTGACACTGATTTTGCTATGTTATATATGTAAAATGTCTGACGGGTTCCAGGACCTAAATTTGTATCAGAAACTAAACATGAAACAATTACCGGCTCTTTAGACAGTGTAAAACTTCCAAATATTATCATATTAAAACATACGACTAGTTTGCTGTGTTATACCTTTCCCCTTTGTTAGAATTCAGACGAAGAAAAGTAACTCCCTTACTTCTGCAGAAAGAGCAGGGACATCCCCAGATATTCTCAGAGTTTACTTACTAAATTCCTAGTCTTATATTAAACATCATCCCATGCACCAGATCCTTACGGCTTAGCGTAACCAGAAGTCTGATGGCATTGGTAACCTACCCCGTTTCGATATCCTACTAAAGCATATATATATATATATATATATATATATACAAACTCAATGTATTTATGTATGTATGTATGTATGTATGTATGTATGTATGCATGTATGTATGTATGTATGTATGTGTGTATGTATGTATGTATGTTAGTGTGCGTGTTTCCTATAGAAAGAAAGTTAGGGAATCTCGATGAAATCTAAAAGTGCATTATCATGTAGAATTCTACCAGGAAAGTTAATGGGTGTATTTCGGAATCTCTAGATTTTCTTCTAAGAGTTCTATGGGGCAGATTACATCTGAGCTGAAGATTATTTCATTCAGCTATTTTCAGCTTAATTCCAATTTAATATGTTTTAATTTAAATAGAAAAAAAATATATCATGTAGTCTTTTTTTAAAACAAAATGCAAGACATGCCCGAAATAAAAACTGCAAGTCATTTCTTGATATTCAACCGGAAATACATCATAGGGAGAATGCGCTGTAGAGGGAGAATTCAAAATTGTAATACGATAATTCTAGAGAGATGCAGGATAGCGACCAACACAAGCTTTTCTTAGCCAACTCATAATTAAAAACAGGAAACAGTTAGCATTTTTTAGATGTTACATTCTAGTGGTCACTGTCCGTAAGTGTCCGCCACTGTTCGCCAGTGTCAGCCAGTGTCCGCCACTATCAGCCCCATAAAAGAAATCGTCAATTTAAAACATGTGTCCACTCGTGTCCGCCACTGTCACCTCTCTAAAAAAATCGCAAATTCATGATTTAAAAAAGGAAATTAGGAAGCATTTATTAGATTTTACATTTAGTAGGCATTGCCAGGCAGTTCCCGCCCATGTTCGCCTCTGTACACAACTGTCTGCCACAGTTCATCATTGTCATGTAAATATATATATATATATATATATATATATATATTGTCATGTATAAAAAAACAACCTGTACATACAACACACTATACTAATTTTACTATTGAGTTATGGGATAGTAATGTACATTTTCATGGTGTGCACTAGCTACATTATTGCGAATATTAGATGCAACGACATTTCACGGTACGTGCACATTAAGCGAGCGGTATTCTCCTGCCTGAAAAATGTGATAATTATTGGGAGGATCGCCTTCTAGAACTAGACCAAACCATATTCCATTTTGGAAAAGTAAGGTCTGACAACGAAGTGCGACCGTCATTCGGAGTCAGAATGGGGCAATGGTAAAAATCGCGGCAAAGCAGCTGTGTCAAAATTGTGTAATATTTGCGAATAAGGAATAGAAATGTTTCTCTCTTATAGCAGTAAGATAATTAGAAGTTAACAGTGAAACCGATGGTTTTATTCAACGGTTGCATTCGTGATCTATCTATATACTTACTGTGAAAAATAATATTTATTTAGAATTAATTAATTTACAAAAAGTTAAATCAAAATGAATATCTAATACACAGTGGGGCGTCTCTAGCTATTAATCTATTTATATGTCATCTTCTTATATATAAAGTAGAGAGGATTTTTCCCCTGTACCTTCTCGGAGAATAGGAAAATAACCACATGCATCACAGGCTACTAAACTCACCATTATATTACACTTATTCACTTGAGCGTGTTTTAGTAAAATTGTTATCATTTTTTTCCAGCTAACACTAAAGATTACATTTGCCCCAGCATCTACGGCTCTCCGGCAAACCAACTACATATAGATGGTAGCAAAAACTTTTCTCCCTAACAATTCCGTACGCTCATCGACATCGGGAACTAATAAACACAGTTTAATGTTCACAAAACACCTGTTGTTATTTGTTTTTTGACTGGTATTAATTTAACAGGCATGCCAATAATCAAGCTTAGGTTAATTAGCCTATTTTCACATGTCTTTTTAACCTGAAAGCGTGTCGCAGTCGGTAAGAAGGCGGGTTTCATGATCTCCAGTTTTAGCGTTCGATCCCATTCTACTATACCACATTTTTCTTTTTTTTTAATTTAAAACATTCGTCAACACGGTATACGGGGAGAAACAACAATAGGCAGTTTCTTTTTTATTCGACGTCAAGCAATAGGTAGTACTTTCTCCCGTGCAACGCCGGGCGACGGGTCCGCTAGTTCTTTATATTATCTTTAATTTCAGAAAGAGATAGGGAGAAAGTGCGTGTGTATGTGTGTTCTCAAAATTGTTAGACTCAAGGATTACCAAGCTGACACCAAAATTATTATTTTATTTTTTAAGCTTTTAAATATAGACATATATTTCATGATTTATTTTATAATCTTTTCGTGTTATATTTAACTTACATCGTGTATTCCTTATTCTACACGTAACTTAAGAACACAAGAAAAACATTAGTTTCACTGAGAAATTACATATTTTATCAACTTTCTGCAAAACAATTATTCGATTTTAAATTATATATTAACAGTTTAATGTAATTTTTATCGTCTGTGTTTTTGTTTGTTT
>OY744526.1:100894551-100919551 GCA_963556195.1 Sepiola atlantica
GCTTCTTTCCTCGTGCTGCTGGAATCTGGAACTCCCTCCCTGCTCCCTGCTTTCCTGACGGTACTGGCATGCAGAAATTTAAAATTAATGTAAACAGACATTTCGCTGCGCAGCTCCCAAATAAGGTTGCCCCCCCCCCCCCTAAAAAAATCACATTTTTTTTTCAGTAGCCCCTTACGTCAACAGTGGCGACGGCTCATGCAAGTCCAACATGTTTGCAAATGCGACATTGCCTTTGTATACTAGAATACAATATTTGATCGTTTGTCTGCTAAATCAAGAAATTGGATAAAAAGATGAACTAGCAGAAACGTTCACCTCTGTTTAACTAAACGCACATATATTTAACATTCATTTGACGCATTTTTTTACAATATGTCTCACATATTCTTAGTAAAACCAGCATAAACCGCACTAATAGACATCAGTTGATTATGTACTTTCAATTCCATGTTTCCATTCAATCTCAGACAATATAAGAAAGACACATCTATTTGCTTTGGCAAGGGAGTTAGGTCCCCGAGAGCGGGACACACATTGTTTAAGGTTTTCCAAATTTAAATTTAGTATATATCATTGAAGGCGCGATAGCGCTCTATCCTTAATAGACTACAAACACGTCCTATGCTAGAAATCTCATTTCTGTGATCAATCATAACTCAAAAACCAATGAACCAAATTAGTTAAAACTTTGCACAAATTTTTTTTTTGATAGGTTCTATAAGTGTGTAGAATTTCAGCATCATTAGTTAAGGCAACCCAGAGATCCAGACAGGTCAGTCATCATTTTGTGTTATCCGTGTGTACGTACGTACGTACGTACGTATGTGCCACCCTGTATCTCATCAAATATTTGATGGATTCAGCTGATTTTTGGCAGAGAAATTCCAAGAAAACTTATTATCCAACGTATTCATGTACTAATCCGATAAAAATGCTGAGTCCCTGAAAACGTTCCATGATCCCTTGCTAAATGTACCCGGTCTTGCCATAAATTCTGTCCGGTGGCATCAGGTCATACCATAACTTCTGTCCGGATGTATCAATAACATCATAGGAAGGCTACATTAAGAGTGTGCAGATTAAAAGGAGGAGGCATCAGTAAGAGTGATTTTAGCAGTTCTCTGGATGCCTTATTGATTTTCTAAGTACTCGGCGTTGTCCAGGAGAAAAGTGCTCAATATCCTAGATAAAGCTACTGTAGTGATAAGTTTGTATAATATTTTTACGCCATCTACGTTTCTTATTAGACTGTTGTGCACATGGAAATGAGGGGAAATCAGGAAAGGGTGATTGTAGTAGTGCTCTGGATGTCTCCTTTATTTTCTAAGTACTCGGCGTTGTCCAGGAGAAAAGTGCTCAATATCCTAGATAGAGCTACTGTAGTGATAAGTTTAAATAATATTTTAACAGCATCTACGCTTCTTTTCGGACTATTGTGCAGATGAAAAGGAGGAGGAATAAGTAAGAGTGCTTTTAGTAGTACTCTGGCTGCCTCCTTGATTTTCTAAGTACTCGGTGTAGTCCGGGAGAAAAATGCTCAATGTCCTAGATAGAGCTACGGTGCAGATGAAAAGGAGGGGGTATCAGTAAGGGGGTGCTTCTGGTGCTTCTACAATATAGGACCCGGAGGCTTCTACAGAATAAGGACCATGGGTGTTTCTGCAGTATAGGGACCAGGGGTTCTTCTACAGTATATGACCCAGCACTGGGAGTTTTTCTACAATATAGGACCAAGAGGCTTCTTCAGAATTGGGACCATGGGTGCTTCTGCAGTGTAGGGACCAGGGGTTCTGCTACAGTATAGGACCCACCAACGGGGGTGCTTCTACTATATAGGACACAGAGGCTTCTGCAGAATAGGGACCTTGGGTGCTTCTGCAGTATAGGGACCAGGAGTGCTTCTACAGTATAGGACCCAGCACCGGGGGTGCTTCTACAATATACGACTCGGCGGCTTCTGCAGTATAAGGACCTTGGGTGCTTCTGAAGTATAGGGACCAGGGGTGCTTCTACAGTATACGGACCCAGCACCGGGGATGCTTCTACTATATAGGACCCGGAGGCTTCTGCAGTATGGTTCTTTTATATGACCGAGGCGCCTCGGAATTTTTTTTCTTTCTTAAACTGAAAATATTTCTATGTATGGGGGAGGGTAAAAAAAATTGGAGGGGTCCAACTTTCTTTTTTTTTTATTAAAAATATATGTATGGGGGAGGATGGAAAAAAATTCGGGGGGGGGTCAATTTTCTTTATTCTTTTTTTTCTTTTTTCAACTGAACATATTTCTATTTATAGGGGGAGGGTAAAAAAAAATTAGGGCGGGTAAAAAAATTTTTTTTTTCTTTTTAATTAAAAATATTTCTATGTATGGGGGAGGATGATAAAAAATGGGGGGGGGCGGATTGTTTTTGTTTTTTTCTTTTTAATTAAAAATATTTATATGTACTTTTATTTTTTTATATATTTAATGATTCAATATATATATATATTTAATGATTCAAAGCCACCATAACGTTGAGTAATTTACTTTTGTTTCTCTCTCAATCGTTTTCTACATCTGCAACAATGTATCCCCTCATATCTCATTCGATTTTCTTAGTTTTTAATTTATAATTCTGACGTTTCCTCTTCGAGGGTCAGACGATAAGGCCTTAAGGAACATTTTAGCAATTTTCCTGTTTTTTCACCCGTCCGTTTCACTGATGGAAAAAAAAGTTTTCTCTGAAATTTATCCTACAATTTTGTTGTACGCGAAATTAACAATATTTTAATAAATAAATGTTAATTATTATTCACCTAAATACACAAGTGTTGCTTGCTTTCGCATTCATCAGTATAGGGGAGATGATACTTACTGCAGTCCGGCGTAAATCCCCACGAACACCAACAATTACCATTGAACACGAAAGAGGAGTATGCTCTGATTGGTCATGCCGGTGGACGTACACAGTAAGCACGTCATACAGTGTTCAACTTACGAGGTTGAAACATTTCATTACTCTCTACGTTTACTGCTTTTTAAATTCTTCTTAAAAAGTCTCAAATCGTATTTATTATTGAAGGAGGCTTATAGCACTGTTTTAATAAATAACTATTTATTATTCTTTATCAACAGACATAAGTGCTTCTTGGTTTTTCAATCATCAGTGTTAGAGAGGTAACACTTACTGCTGGTCGAAAGATTCGATCCTGGTTACAAAGGCACCGCTGATTCTGCACCCGGCATCTTTCATACATATGTGTTGGGAGATTGTAATGTGGAAACTTCCATTACATTAATTGATAGACGGGGTTTCATAATATATATATATATATATATATATATATATCATGTATTTTATGTAATTACTATTATTTCGATTGTCTCACTTCCTAAGTGCAGAAAATTGCATTATTAGTCTCCCTTAACTTTATAGGACGCATTTTCCGTTGATATATATTTTTATTTATTTCATACGTACATAAAAGTAATCCATGGACACGTGTTTCTGGCTCACAGCCGTCATGTATATATATATATATATATATATATATATATATATATATATATATATATATATATATATATATACATGAGGTTTTGTATTTGTATATGCTTATATATTTTTAGATACAGTAAATGATATCTACATTTAAAAGTCCCACCAGAAAGTAATTCTACGTGTGTCTGCATTTAAACCAATGTTATAATTCGGGGTGAAAATTTAGTTCCACATGTAAATGTAACGTAAAATGATGCTTAATACTGGGGCATTCTCACTTTTCAAGGCAATTCACTTTTTTTTAGCACTAAATTAATGTCCGATCCGTAGTGTGTTTTATCCACACGTAATCGCTATATTTTTCGTATTACCTCTCCAACTTCGGGTTACCAGTAAGAACGAGGCATAACATAGTTTATACAAAAAGTTTGTATCAGGAATATTAGCATGATTAATGTGTTACAACAAAGACAATTGGTTAAATGTCTTTAGAAATGACCGTTTACCAAATAGCTGATTATTCTACATTAAAAGTATATGCGAAATTAACATTTGTTGTTTTATTTGTTTTTACGACTAAGTTTTAAGATTGTTTACATATGCTCTCTTAAAAAAAATAGAATCCTATTTTTCTTTTTGCTTAATAAGCATAGAGTGCAAACTCTAATACTCTCTTTTTTCTTTTCACAACCAAAAGTTGTAATTCAGAATTGGCGAAAACGTGTTTTTTTATTAGAATACACTATTTACAAAAATAGTGTTTAAAAATAAAATAAGCACATTTTTGTACGGAAAAAATACTGATAAACATGTATTCATAATTACAAACAAACTAAATGAAATAAAAATGATATTTTAATTTAAAAAAAAATATGTTTGTTGCTGGGAATGTTTCAATATTTTTGTGGAGTTGTCTCAAATCACCGCAAAATTGGTTGGTATCGGAATCGGAACACTTTCAGAACTCGTTCTATCACTACTATATATATATATATATATATATATATATATATATATATATATATATATATATATATATATATAATGAGAGAGAGAGAGACAGTCAGACAGACAGACATAGAGAAAGAGAGAAAGCTGATATATATATATATATATATATATATATATATATATATATATATATATATATATATAAATCTGTATTATGTTAATTTGTCTCACTCAATATATATCGTCTTCTCTCTCTCTGTATATGTATATATATATATATATATTTATTAAATTCGTTTTTTATTTTCGATTTTTATTTAAACACACATATAAATTGTAGTGTTCTCTCAGTATTAAAATTCAAAATTCAAAATGATAATGCATATTTAAACTTTTGTTTTATTTTATAAGTACGACAGAAAATCATCAGGCAAAATATTAACGTTGAGGCCAGGCATTTTTACTGAGGCTAAGCTTATTTTATATGTACATAAACATCATAATGGCAAGTTATATTTGATTTGAATCTAGCTAAACACGTATTAATTTCATACTCTAAGTAAATGTAAGTCCGCGAGGAAATACTAAAAAAATGACGTAAACAGTGCGGGTGCAATTGGTGTAATGGAACTGCTAAAAGTATATTTATATTTTAATGCACTGATAAAAGTCAAGTTAAATCGAAAGTATCCTTGTGTGTCTCATCAATAAAGATCATACCGATATACGATCAGTGGACGTAACGGAACAATTAAAAGTCAATTCATAATCTAATTCAATTTCGACCAAACATGTTCTAGTTTGTCTTATCGGAACTCACACGCAAACGAGAGCACAGCGAACGATAGGTAAGAACTGTATTCTATACGTATGTTATATTGCATGTGGAGATAGTCTCATGTACCCTTTGAACCTTGCGATGAGTTTTAAATATCATGATGGAACTGCGTTTCTATTTATCAAACGAAAAGATGTAAGTCTGGCTTGTAAAATAATACAAAGAAAAGATTGGAAACAATATGTGCGCAAAAGTCAGTTTACAGTGTAAGGGATCGATGAATGTCAATTCCGCTCGAAACTGTCCAGCTCTTACGTGACGTCGCTAATTACGAAGTATAACGCCACGTGCGACATCAAACATGTCTTCCCCTCCTTCGAGAGACAGTAATGCTTGAGAGAATGGTTTTCTTTGTCATTTGCCTGTATTTCTAAGTACGAAAGGAACGCCTATTTTTTTAAATTGATAATTACACATAACCAATAGCCGATAGTAATGTATATATGTACAATTTAAAGGGCATATATGAAAAATATTCTGCAACAATTATCAGCTTCATGGCAACAGCTTAGCTACTTTTAAGGGAATTCAATAATAGGTATGAGTGTGTGGAATAACAATTGTCTAAAAAAAATAGACAATGATCTCCGTTTAAACATACAAAGTCTTCTGCTATTAATGAAAAGTCGTTCGTGAAAACGCGATAATTTAAACTCCTTTAAAATTGGTAATTTATGAAGCTAATATATATTAAGTATTTAGATAAATTACACGTGTATTAGCATGAACTCAAATGTTCATATAATTCATGTTTTGCCGATATTATTTATTAGAACAAATGTAATAAATATTGAATTTCTGATAAACTATTGACCTCAGAATAACGATTCTCATTAAGCTACTTCGGACATTTAAATAACTGATTAAAAGAAGAACTCAGTTACCTAAATGACAGAACCATTTAACTAATTACTGTGCGCTACATCTGAAAAATTACACTGACCTACTCAATTTAATAAAAAAACAGTTAATGGATAAAATGACTGGTAAATAATGTAAAGTTGTGTAAATGATGTTGTATACAGACAAAATAACTATATATAATCCAAAGTAGATATACTGATAATTGCCGCCAAGAACAAGGCAAATATTGATTATACAGAAATCACCATAACGAGAAAAAAGGAAGGGAAGAATAATTAAAAGAGATTTAACTATATTTCAGTATTATAACATGAATCACAGTAATTCCCAGCTTAAAAAAACATAGACACTTGAAAAGAAAAACGGAAAATACGATCAGATCTGACTGAAAGCGGCCTGAAAATGTGTAGTCAAATAATGTTCGTGTATATAAAACAAATTATACTCGATAAACAGCTCTATTTACTATTTTGAACTTTTTTTACCGTATGTATGTAAACTTACCTGGATTAATATTTATATATGAAATAGCATTTATTTAGCTATGTCATATTTACATCTAACTGTTTAATTGATTTATTTGTTGGACGACATACTAGCTTTTTATGTTATTTTATGTCGACTCCATTTATTTTACTAACAGGTTTTTGCATTTGAAGTTCTTAATATTTTAGAATGTACAACAGTCTAAAATTTAAAAGGATATACTACATTAAAAATATGGACATTTACTATAATCTAATAAAATACAATTGAACATACCATAAGGTTCATGTGATATACATTTTCTCTAGACTATTCAATATATTACTCCCGGGCAACGCCATTTACATTCAGTAGTAATATAAATACATTCTACTATGCTCCCCTTAATTTCCGTTATCGCTGAAACTTTCCTTTAAAACCCAATTACTCTTAAAGCCTAAGTAGGAGTTTATATTGAGTAAATAAAAAAAAATTAAAAGCAAAACACGAAAATAGCTCGGTGTCCGGTAGGTAAGCTGGGTCAACTCGGCTAAAGACAGGCAGAAGTAGAAATCACTCCACGACATACATCACCCACGAGAGCGCCGTTTTCTCGTGTGTGTTTCGCTGGAGTTAATGGATGGCCACTCGCATGGCGCCACCGAAACAAATAAATGGCGTTATGATGTCGTCTGCTAATTCTCATTAATTATGCCATGATCGTCATTAAATCTTGCTCTAAACTTCGCACCAGGAAAATAAGTTTTGGCTTTATATAAAAGCCAAGTATATAGCAGGAAAGTTCTAAAACTCAAATTACCTGGTTTGAAAAAAAAAACGTAATAGCCATCAACAAACATGGCAGGAATGTGGCTCAGTAATGAGAGAAATAGTAACAGTTAAAAGAAAAGTTAATGCTTACCTTGATTAGGTAAGAAAAATGTCTCATAGAAATTTGCGATTTTGTCGATTATAACCAGCTAAGAATGTATTATACTTGAATCAATTAATCGAGGAAGAATAAAGTTGTTATGAAGTAAAAAGTAAGTTTAGTAACTCTTATTCTTTAATCAGCATAGAAACATGTCGTAGATTTATATATATATATATATATATATATATATATATATATATATATATGGTCTTGAAAGTTTCTCAACCATCAAAACTATATTTTAAAAAACCAAAAAAAAAACCTTACGTCCCAAGTCGTTCAGTGGATAATAACTCATGTAAGTCAATTTAACTTTTACAGTTATTATATTAGTTTGCTTCTAACATTATTTAAGGGATCATCAGTTGATTACCATTAAAAACTGTTTATATATATATATATATATATATATATATATATATATATATATATATATATATATATGTATTTGAAAATTTCTTTGAGAAACCAGTAAACAGACGCGTGAATTCATATCAATAAATGAAAATTTATTTAATCATTTTTTTTCTTTTCTTATAATCCCAAATTTTCGGTTTTATCAAACCATAATCATGGTAAACAGACATTGTATTTCTTCTTTTTTTTTCCTGGTAAAAATCTGACGCCGTGGCCGAAGATGTACGATCTCCTCCGATGTTTTTGGGGAGTTTTTTTTTTCTTTTATATGTCCGATATTGTAGTGAAGGCCCTGGTTGGCCGAGGTTAATAGTATAAGTGTTACTACAGTTTTAGAAGCGTCGTTAGTAGATATATTTGAAAATTTCTTTGAGAAACCAGTAAACAGACGCGTGAATTCATATCAATAAATGAAAATTTATTTAATCATTTTTTTTCTTTTCTTATAATCCCAAATTTTCGGTTTTATCAAACCATAATCATGGTAAACAGACATTGTATTTCTTTTTTTTTTTTTCCTGGTAAAAATCTGACGGCGTGGCCGAAGATGTACGATCTCCTCCGATGTTTTTGGGGAGTTTTTTTTTTTTTATATGTCCGATATTGTAGTGAAGGCCCTGGTTGGCCGAGGTTAATAGTATAAGTGTTACTACAGTTTTAGAAGCGTCGTTAGTAGATATATTTGAAAATTTCTTTGAGAAACCAGTAAACAGACGCGTGAATTCATATCAATAAATGAAAATTTATTTAATCATTTTTTTTCTTTGAGATCGTACATATTCGGCCACGCCGTCAGATTTTTACCAGGAAAAAAAAGAAAAGAAGAAATACAATGTCTGTTTACCATGATTATGGTTTGATAAAACCGAAAATTTGGGATTATAAGAAAAGAAAAAAAATGATTAAATAAATTTTCATTTATTGATATGAATTCACGCGTCTGTTTACTGGTTTCTCAAAGAAATTTTCAAATATATCTACTAACGACGCTTCTAAAACTGTAGTAACACTTATACTATTAACCTCGGCCAACCAGGGCCTTCACTACAATATCGGACATATAAAAAAAAAAAAAACTCCCCAAAAACGTCGGAGGAGATCGTACATCTTCGGCCACGCCGTCAGATTTTTACCAGGAAAAAAAAAAGAAGAAATACAATGTCTGTTTACCATGATTATGGTTTGATAAAACCGAAAATTTGGGATTATAAGAAAAGAAAAAAAATGATTAAATGAATAAATTTTCATTTATTGATATGAATTCACGCGTCTGTTTACTGGTTTCTCAAAGAAATTTTCAAATATATCTACTAACGACGCTTCTAAAACTGTAGTAACACTTATACTATTAACCTCGGCCAACCAGGGCCTTCACTACAATATCGGACATATAAAAAAAAAAAAACTCCCCAAAAACATCGGAGGAGATCGTACATCTTCGGCCACGCCGTCAGATTTTTACCAGGAAAAAAAAAGAAGAAATACAATGTCTGTTTACCATGATTATGGTTTGATAAAACCGAAAATTTGGGATTATAAGAAAAGAAAAAAAATGATTAAATAAATTTTCATTTATTGATATGAATTCACGCGTCTGTTTACTAGTTTCTCAAAGAAATTTTCAAATATATCTACTAACGACGCTTCTAAAACTGTAGTAACACTTATACTATTAACCTCGGCCAACCAGGGCCTTCACTACAATATCGGACATATATAAAAAAAAAAAAAAATCCCCAAAAACATCGGAGGAGATCGTACATCTTCGGCCACGCCGTCAGATTTTTACCACGGAAAAAAAAAAGAAGAAATACAATGTCTGTTTACCATGATTATGGTTTGATAAAACCGAAAATTTGGGATTATAAGAAAAGAAAAAAAATGATTAAATAAATTTTCATTTATTGATATGAATTCACGCGTCTGTTTACTGGTTTCTCAAAGAAATTTTCAAATATATCTACTAACGACGCTTCTAAAACTGTAGTAACACTTATACTATTAACCTCGGCCAACCAGGGCCTTCACTACAATATCGGACATACATAAAAAAAAAAAACTCCCCAAAAACATCGGAGGAGATCGTACATCTTCGGCCACGCCGTCAGATTTTTACCAGGAAAAAAAAAGAAGAAATACAATGTCTGTTTACCATGATTATGGTTTGATAAAACCGAAAATTTGGGATTATAAGAAAAGAAAAAAAATGATTAAATCAATTTTCATTTATTGATATGAATTCACGCGTCTGTTTACTGGTTTCTCAAAGAAATTTTCAAATATATCTACTAACGACGCTTCTAAAACTGTAGTAACACTTATACTATATATATATGTGTTTATAATAAGAAATGTAAACCTACTAAAGGAAGAGAGGACAATATATGACTTTATTATTGAAACCGCTCAAATCAATTTTAGTTTACCCGTTCTTCATTCCTCTTACTATTTCCATTCAATTTCTCTTTTATGAATATCTTCACAATTGTATCAGTCGAAAATAACAACAGATATACCAACAAATATTTCTAATGAATGTGTATATATTATAACTCAGAAAAATAACAAAAATGACAAAGTCAATACCATGTAAACATATACACAAACATTCAAAATATTCAAAAATGTTTACATATGTTTTAGAAACTTCGTCATAACTATCACCAAACATACACTTGAGTGTTGTTACATGTCCGCGTAAACAATTGAATTAAAAATAACATTAAACACATGTAATAAAATGACCTAGGAACATTTAGAAACAATATAATATTAGTTTATACATTTTCCATCGTATACTATGCTGAAATAAATAATGTACGACCTCACTCTTAAAAGTATAAGTAATCTTTCTTTAAAACACAATTACTCTTAAAGCCTAAGTAGGAGTTTATATTGAATAAACCAAACAAAATGAAAAGAAAACACGAAAAGTGAGAGATTACCAACTTTGAAATACAAGATTGTTTAGACATTATAAGGAAAACATCCTTCATGATTCAGAAGAATCGAAAAGTATGTTACGTTTTCGAAAAAGTTCATGTCAGTCTATAAAAATCAGCAGAAACAATAACAGTTACACTCTCCTGAAACAAAGGCATGTAAATACCAAATCCAACGAACTACTGTTAGTTCGATGTATTTATCTGGAAATTGAATTCAATAGAGAAGAGGAAATCACTCCAATTAAATAAATGATTTCATGTTGCAGAGACACACGTAGATTCTTAAAAAAATAAACTCGTTGCAGATCAAGAACCAGCGGTGCTTAGCGACTTAATATATATTATGTGATAGGAGACATACTTTATCATATATACGGTCAAGCGGTAATGGCGATACCATTTCTGTACAAGTTAGTATGTTATAAAACGTGATAGAACCAGAAGAAAATTTAACCATGAATACAACAAAGCATTACTTTCTCAGGACATTCTTAAGTATATATAAAGTATAGTAATTATGTTCCTAACAATGTAAAGGAAAGAGTACTTATTGTATTTATGACGAAATTATTCTTGTAATTCTCATGAATCTTTCATGTATTTTTTTCTATAATGTGTTGTGTCATTCACACAGTTTTGTATGATAATGAGTTCCCATTTTTACATATAGTCGATCGGTATCATCTTTTGGATGTAGTGCAGTGTGCAAAGCCATTAGTTTCTTTTTATTTCTCATCAAAATGCCTGAGTTCTTCTATTGAAAAGACTATGAATGATCCAGAATATCTTACTAGTGATACTGCTCAAGGGTTTTTCTTTTAACTAGATTTCTATACTATAATTTAGTTTCGAAAACATTTCTTGTTATTAGAATGTATTATTTTTCAATCGTTCTGTTCATTTCCGTTGATTTTATTGTCTTATTCTTGAACTTCCAAATATTTATAAGTGTCATGTTCGGCAAGTGCGCACATTGACTCGTCGTTTTGGCAATACGATGACTGCAACTATGTAATATTAAGTTTGTTAGTTGTTACGTTAATTACGGAATTATACATTTTCTACGGTGGGCTCCGTTTATATGATTAGTTTTAAGTTTTAGTAGTAAAAAGCGACTACTCTCATTAGCTTTTATTTTGAAATCTGCGTTGAGTATCTTCTATTCGTTTGTCATGTTACTGTAACATTATGCATGGTTCTATGTATTAAAAAATTAAATAGCATGAATGTTGGCATCGGTCGATTTAAGTGCGGGTTAGAGTGACACAAACCTAGGGGAATTAATCTATTCCTACAAGTGATTAATCAGATAGGTGAACGTTAGGACCATAAAGCAAGGCATAAGGTCAGAGAGGGTAAATACAAATAAAAATCGATTACACTAGTGACGTCACGTTTTTGTGACTGTGAAGAAAGACTATATGTTAAGGAAGTGTGTCAATGGAACGCGATCGATACACATCGAAAATAATGGTGTAATAAGTTAAAGAGAAACTTAAAGATCGGCCAAAAGCGAAAATGTTTCCGCCCCCGAAATAGTATGTTCGTTTTTTTTTATTCAATCTATCTCCAGCAGTAAGTTAACAATTCGTTAATTCAGTTTAAAGAAATCCAGTCTCTCTGCAACGTAAAATAATTTCTTATGATTTTATTTATTTAAAGACATTCCTGAGAATCTTTTTAGTCTCTTTTTTTGGACGGAGAAATTAGTTTCAGCTAGTCACACCGATGAAGCAACCAAGCGATCACTACGGTCATTAAGAAATTAATTAATGCAGCGATCACAATACGAGACGGCTACGGTGGCGACAATGAAAAGGAATACAAGAAAAACAACAATGAAAGAAAAGGTATTCCCCTACACACAACAGTGTTAACAGACATCTGTCGCTTGTCTAATGCAGTCAAAGAAATAAGTAACTAATTAATGAATGCACGCCCGCACGCAGACGCGTTAAAGCGTTTTAGAGATTTAAATAATTCAAATAATGATTACGCGAAAGTCTTGTAACAGAGATTACTGAATGAACACACATACATACATACATTATTTTATGAAAATAATACGTTTTGCAAGAAAAAGTCTATTAATGTTTACAAAACTATAATGTTACATATATTTATTTAGTGACATTCAAAATTCGCCCCATCTATGGGTGCACACATTTAACGTAGATTTCTACGAATACAGCGTACGGGTCCGCGGATGGTAAATACTCAAAGAAAAAGAAAATGGAAAGAGACAGAAAGAAGACGGCTGAACGAAAATGAAGAAATACTAGCAAACGTCAGCCGAGAGAAGAGACAGAAAAGGACAATGAAAGAGAAAGAAAGAAAAATAAATATATATAGAGAGAGACAGAGAACAACGACCAAATAGTGCAAGTTACTTTTACTATTTTTTTTTACGAATTATTAATTGTGATCAGAGATAGTAAAACAAAGAAAAACCAAGAAAAAACATAAAATACAAATTTGTTAATAGGAAAGTAAAAAGAAGAAAAAGAAAAGTTGAAAGAAAAACATGTTTTCTTTAAGGGTTTTGAACAGAATATTCATAAACTTAGTTAAGAAAAGAAAGAAAGATGAAGGGCCACATTTATCGAGCATAAGAAAGAAAACAGCCAATAAAAAAACGGATTTACTTTAAGCTTAGACAAAATTAAATAAAAAAGACAGAACTAATATAGAGGAAAGAAGCGCAGAAATAAAACAAATATGGGCAGTTGAGACTTGTTGAGATATTTTAAAAAAATGTGGAATTCATTTAAAGTGCCGTAAATTGATTAAAAAAGAGAATCGAGTTCGCTCACATACGTACACATGTGATGAAAAAATGAAATGTTTCATATTTGGACGTTGTGTAATTTTTGTTTCTCTTTTGTTTAAATTATCTGATTGTCGGCCATTGTGGGTGATTAAGGAGGGTGGCTTTTCTGTGGAGTTTGAAGAGAGAGCTACGAAAATAAACAGTGGGATCGAAAGAAAAAGGAGTTTTTTCTTAAGAAATGTGTTGGTTATATGATAAATAGTATGGGAAAGAAAATAGTAATAGAGTGCGAAAGAGAGTTACTCGTCTAACATTGTTTTAATATGTTCACTGTCAATATTTGTAGAAGAAGTGAGAGCGAGGGAGTGACGAGAGAGAAAGGGAGAGATAAAGATAATAAAGGCAATTTTGTATTTCGACAATTATTGTCGACGCCATCAGAGAAAACGATGTGAAAGGAAAATATTGAATTTTCAGGTTTTTTGGCTGGTAGAAAAAGTATATAAGAATTGTGTATGTGTTGAACCTTTTTGCTTCATAACGGGAAAAAAAGAAATAATGATGTTTGAGTTAATTTGACATTTTTAAGGTTGTGGTTTATTTCTCATTGTTTTTTTTTTCAGTTTTGTAAAAGAGTGAAATGTATTTTTATTAGATGAAAATGTTTTATATTTTTTATTCATTGTAAGTATTTTAAGGAGAGAAAGAAAGTATGTTTCACATTTTTATTTTCTGGGCTTAACCAAGATGTTTCTTTTTGTAATAATCATGTGAAACCGATAGTGAACTGGATATTCAAACTAATGATCGGTCGATTAGGAATTTTTGTTCAGATATGTTTTGTAATTCGATCATTATTTTCTGTGCGGACTTTATTGATATTTTGTTTACGTAATTTGATGCAATTGTGTTTGCGTCAAATATTGAATTCGTGGAGATCCAAAGCAGTGTGTTATTTTTTCGAAAAATCTGCTGTTGTCAATCGTATGGGCAGCCTAGTGAAACTAAAAGCGATATTCAAGGTTCGGAGTAAAATAGTGTCAAAGCCCAGTTGCGAGTGTCGACCTGAAACAAGAACAATAGTTCTCCCCTAAATAAGGTAAAATCAAACGAGTAGTGACTGATGGATGATTATTATTATTCTATAGCGTTGTGAGACGCAGACAATCTGCAAGTACATAATCGATCTGGTATCGGTGATTTGAGAGTTGAGTCGTTGATGGTGGTCTAATCTTTGGATTCCTGGTGTTGATTGACCTGTGGGCTGAGAACGACCCTCCCCCCTCACACGGGGTAGATAGGGTCGTGGAGTAGGTGCGAGTAGATGTATATGAGTCTCCGCATATCAAATGTGTTTGGGAGTTAAGTTGGTTGAGTGGTCTCTCAAGCCCGCATCATCAGGAAGAGAGATTCAGGAATGTGGTTAAATTAAAAGTGCGTACCGTATTGAAGTAACTTTCGATAGGGTGAGAGAAGAACCTGAACCTGGTTTGTTGATTTGATGTGTTCTGGGTCGGGTGTTGTAAGTAATCTGTCACCATTTCACTGTGCAGTGTTGTCAGAAATAAGGGGTGTCAGTTATGTAGATTTTGGAGCTGCTGCTATCTCCGATAATAGAGGGTTGGGAGTTAGATCGAGATGTTTTATGATCCTCAGAAAACGTGTGCTTGAAACACAGAGTCAAATTGGAGTAAATGGTATATAAACGGTACCTTATATAAGATTCGTAAACTGACCAGAGTAGAAATATTAAAAATAGTGCTTTCTCTTTCGTTTCCGTTCTATCGCGGTAATACGCGTGTGATAGTTCAAATTGCAATCGGTTTTATATCGATACATAAGAAGTGTGTGTAGATGTGAATTGAATGCATAAGGATTGCATACATACGAACCGGGGAAGATGATCAAACCGTTAGGTAACAAGAGAACCCTGAATGTATACTATGATGTGAGTAGAAGATTCGAGCATTCAAACGAGGGCGAAAAACGTAATAATCGAATGATGACATGGTGAGTGATATTTAGGCTGACTTTGATCGTAGTAGACTTTACTTACATCCCGAAAGAAATGTAATTGTGGCCGATGAGAAATGACGGTCAGTTATAAACTGGTGGATCGTTATACAGATGCCCAACCAAGTGTTGTCACAGTAGTGGCGGGTAAGCACCTTGCCCGGCCGCGGGTGTGTGTGAAAACATCATAGGATGTATTTTTATGGGAGAAAAATGTATGTAACATCATGGATGTCCGTATAGAGAAAATAATAAAATCAACTAGTATTACTTTTTACATGAGTCGATTTAAGTACGGGTTAGACGGACAACTTTCGGAAAGTAATATATACCCACTAGTGATTACTCAGATAGGTAAACTTGGGTCCAAAAGAAGAGCAAAGGTTTAAAGAGGTTTGACACAAAGGAAACATTGAGTAAACAAGTAACGTGACGTTTTTCGTGACTGTAAGAAAGCCAATATATTTAGGGGAGTTGGTCCATAGAACGCGAGCGAGACACATAACATATAATGTTGTAATAACTTAACGGAAGTGTTCCCTTATCTACGAAATATTCTGTTCGTTGTGGTCATAAATTTTCACCAACGGTCAGTTAACAAATTGTTATTTTAGTTCATAGAATCCAGTGTCTCCTTTCCGTAAAATTGTTTCAGCTAGTCACACTGATGCACCAGAATGTGAACATTACAACCATTGAAAACAAGAACTAATACAGCGATCACTAGATTAGACGGCGACAGCAGCGACTATGGCGCGTAATAATGTTTAGAGAATTTAAATGAGTACATAAATGTTGCGTTAAATGAATAACGGTATGAACTCACACACACACACACACACACACACACACACACACACACACACACAATCTAAGCCTTCGTATTCACATATAAGGAAATACACACGCGTAAAAGTGTTAGAGGAACACGCGCAGTAATACTATATAAAAGGTGTAATACCATTAAAAACACACGTTTTCTAAGAAGTTTTAGACTTTTGAAAAAACATAGTGTCACGTTACTCTGACTCTCGATCTCTTGTGTTTTTTATTCATTTTTATTTGTTTTTCATGTTTTTTTGTTTATCGATGTATTATTATAATTTTATTAATTATTTTGTGTGTATTATTAACATGTGTATTCTTTTCTTCAATTGAGAATTTTATAATCATATATATATATATATATATATATATATATATATATATAATTATTAATTAATTTTATACAATTACTATCATCTTTCATCCATTATTGTTCGCGTGGATTTGGTGAGGAATGTTTGTTTAAATATCCCTATTTCGTAATACACTATTTTTTATTGTGGAGTTTTCGTCTTTGTTATAGTTAAGCTCGAGTTTAAAACTGCAATTACTATACTCAATATGTTACAAACTCATGATTCTTTTATGATTTCTCATTTTATTCTAATGCGTGTAAGTGTGTCTATTAGTGATCGGCGTGTCTAAAAACTATCCGACCTTAAGACCAGAAAAAAACTATTTAAAATACATGACCAGGTAAACACTCTAATTCCCATAATTATAAACGTAGGCCCCTTGTGCTCGCACCCATTTAGCCCACCTATCCATCCACTGCCGGAAACACCTCTGCAAGTCATTTTTTTAAATGGTTTTCATCTCCTGCGTCGCGTTTCGGATTATCTCTTCTCTGGTCTCAAAACGGGAACTTTTCAGTAGCTTTTTAAATTTTCGAGACAACCAGAAGTCGCGAAAAGCTATGCCTGGAGAGTAGAGAGGTATGCGAACGACTGGAATTCCATGTTTGGCCAACAAATATTAGATCAATTAGAATAAATGTGCGGGGCGTTTTCATGATGCAATTTGCAGTTTTACGCCGTCCACATGTCTGGTATTTTGCGCCGAATTGCGTCATTAATTTTGACGCCTTAAATCTAAATTTGTTGTCATTGTTTTACTTAAGCGCGGTTGAGCAAATGAACACTCATTCAATTGCATACCGCTATCTTAGCGGTGATAGGAATATTTCTCCTATTAAATGCATTTTACTGCATTCTGTCAGCCCACCCCACTTTTTTCAGTGGGTTCGTATATTATTATTTTTTTGTCATTTATTTTTATTTTTACAAACTTCAATTGAAAGAGCTAAAATAACACATCAATTTTGACCGGATCTCTGCACCAGGAGTGAATTACTAGGCCACGGGCATCGTGGTCGTGGGTTCGACCTTCTGTCAAAGTCGAGCCGTACTGACGAGTAGTAAAACTATGAAATGCGTACAAGGATGGCTTTTATGTGTGAATATATATATATATATATATATATATATATATATATATATATATATATATATATATACCATTTTCAATCAAAAGCCATTAGTGTTGTTCCGCAAAACATACCGACTCTAGGATAACAAAAGTGAAAGCGCAACACAGAAACATTAATAACATAACGATGCCGTTTCAATATAATATAAACGGTATCTTCAGAAAATCATATTCAATTAAAACCCAACTGAGATATTGTAAATTTCACTAACAGGCTATTACCGTGGTTATATATATATATATATATATATATATATATATATATATATATATATATATATACGAATTATTATCGACTGATGAAAATAGTCTTATGACCACTCCCTAATGCTTGCGTGTTTCTGTTCAAGTGGTTTAATGTGTATGTGTGTAGACACTTGTATTAGCTATTGTATTAAATGGTGGCATTCGTGGAGATGGGTCAGCCTCGTGTAAGTATTATTAGTGGACAATGTCAGCGGTTCATACTTGGTACTGGAACAACCAGTTTCGCCGCTCTCCTGTCCGCCCTACAGTGACACACAATCTAGAACGCAATTAGACAAAGAAAGATCTCTGGATCGAACGGCGATCGATCATTTATTGCCTTGTCCCCGGTCCTCAAGGCAATGAGACAGACTGGTAGCGCCTCTTGTGGATTATGTGAAATCATTTACATTGGTTCGATTTATGGGGCATTGTTTAGATCTTGGCAGGATTCATTGTCCGTTTTCTCATCGGAGTGCCATCAAGTGCACTTGTGGGTGGGGTAATGACTCAGAACCATCTGACAACGGAAATATATCTATCAATATCTATCTATATACCTGTTTTATATAGACACTAGAAGAATAAAGTGCCTGAAGGGAACTAGCGAGGTTTATATTTATTTTAATTTACTTGTAAAAGTTCATTAAAAGCAAAATAAACGAAGTGATGTGTTATCAAACATATTGTATGAAATAAAGGACATATATGTTTCCATCTTAAGTTGTAATTTCAGTACGGTTTGTAAACCTAGGT
Source organism: Sepiola atlantica (assembly GCA_963556195.1). Classification (NCBI taxonomy): domain Eukaryota; kingdom Metazoa; phylum Mollusca; class Cephalopoda; order Sepiida; family Sepiolidae; genus Sepiola; species Sepiola atlantica. The sequence continues at coordinate 100,913,549 of OY744526.1, forward strand.
TAAAATAACAAATGGGAAAGATGAATTAATAACATTTTTGTTGTACTTTCGATAAATAGTATTTATTTTCTTTTAATTTAATATCATTGACATTTTAATAGATTCATCACATAACCTATAAGCTCAGAATTAAAGCAAATATATATAATAATTTTAAAATGAAAAATGCTTAGTACAAAAGTGTTCTTCTCATGTTATAGATTACAATATATATTACTTTCACAAATGAATTCATACACACGAATCCGGTCAAACTAAGCGACCACTAGAACGATATAATATAACATAGTAAACTGATCACTTAATGGAAAATAACTCTTTCAAAGGTAAAGTAGAACGTTAATTTGATATTCGATTATCCCTGTATCTTATAGAGAGATTAAGTGTAAGCCCCAGGAAGGGTCCCCTTGATTTTTGAGCACTTCCACAGAGGTAAAATGAACAAAATGTAGAAGAGTTTGAAATACCGACTAGACTCAATCCTCGAGTGTATTCGGACAACCTGCTATGATGGTACTTCATCCTACATGCCAACCAAGACAAAATGTTCTAAAATAAGATCCCCTTAGCACTGCAATACACTAGCTCATACGAGGAATTGTGCAACTCTCTAAGTAATGTTACCTCAAGGACGAACACTTAGCTAGATACTAAAACAATACAAGATAAACGTTTGTCCTGGAATCGGGTAAGCCCAAGAGACAAAAAGAAATATATAGTTAACTGGCCAAATAGAAGGAAGACAATTAATGTTTATTAATTTATTCACTGACTCAACGTTTCACAGGTAAATATAACTGTGTGGAATATACGAATAGTTATCTATCTTATATACATGTCAAGTTTTGGCCACAGGGAAAGAGTCGCTTGATTTCTGAGAACATTGACTGAAGTAAAATTTAACGATAAAGTGTAGATAATTAAATGCTTTCTAAAATTTCTAGAATGTCAGAAAATACGTGAATTTCTTCAGAATTAACTCTATACATATATATATATATATATATATATATCACTTTAATTTTGTTTTTTTAATACTGGAATATTTTGATTAGTTGTAATATAAATACTTCATTATAAACATGTATACACATTACTGAAAATGCTAATGTGTGTCTAATGAAAAAATCATTTTTCTTCAAACCCTTTAACATTTTTAAGATATATATTTTAAATAATATATTTAAATCACTTTTGACTATGACGTTCTTAGTAATTCATCAGATGTGTTTTCTCTGACAAGAAAAGTATTAATTCAAAATATCCGAATGTAAGAGATTAAAACTGTTCTAACTGGACATATAAAACAAACAAATCAATAGGCATCTTATATTGTTTATATAAATAGTATTTATATATTTCCTAACACTATTTATTCCTTATTTAATTATTGAGCATCTACTATTGTATTAGGCTATTTTCATATCCCGGATTAAATCACTCCTGCTATTCTTGAATCAATAATTATAAATGTTATTATTATATATACATTTTAATATATATATATATATATATATATATATATATATATATATATATATATATATATATATATATACTCACTAGTTTTCTTTCTCGGCCTTACAACAAATTGAATTAACTAGTGACAGAGTAGCATTTCAAATTTAACGATCAAACGATACTGTTATAACTAAATATACATTTTGCATCAGGCGATTCTAAGAAAATATATAGCTTTATATGAGAAATAAATATATAGCTTTTTATAAAGAAAACGCTATTTATTTTGATTGAGGCGAAACTATGATATAATCGTTAAAAAACGAGAGAAACAGGGTTGGATAGTTTTATGAAAAACCTAGCTAATTTTCCCCCATTTGACTAAGTGCTCCAGATCCGTACAGAGAGAACCTGCAAGATTTTAATAACCAATCATTTTCGCGATTTTTTAAACGAGAAATTCTTTGACGTCTGCATTCGTATTAACAAAAGATTTCAAAATGTGATTTCGAAGGTAAAATATAGAACCCTGGAATAGGGGTTTAAGCAGAATAGATTATTGAGACACGCCAGTACTGACTATATTCTTCAGACTTCAACAACTATTTTCATAGGCCTCTCAATCAGAGAGAGAGAGAGAGAGAGAGAGAGAGAGAGAGAGAGATGATAGTAAAAGATACATTGTCAGATATTTAATAATAAGCAAGCTTATCAATCACTCATATATTTTAAGCATTATCAAATGCTTTTGATATTTCGAGAGTAAAGAGACAAAGCCCCAAATGCAGAGATTCACAGATTTGTCGCGATGTTACAGTCAGCTAATTAGCAGGTAATCTTGATGGATTAATTCCATATTGATTGTCAATACGCCGGTCTTATTTAGTAAGGTGATTGTAATATTGTTGATTCATCACGGATTAAAACAACTTAGTAACGATGCATAGGCGACAGATCAGTATGTAGTGAGATGCAGAAAGCTGATCACAAGTATTTCTAAGTAATCGGACGACCAACGAGTCTTCCCAATATAATGTTAATGTGTTAAAACAACGATTGAACGTCTTTGTACAGGTAGTATAGAGTTACGGTAGCAGATTCTTAATTACAATGACTGTTAACTTTCTGGCATGAAGTACCTTGAAAAGCTTAGTAACATTCGGGACCCCACCCCCACATATATATATATATATATATATATATATATATATATATATATATATATATATATATATATATATATATATATATATATAATGAAAGAACAGAGATAAAGATGTACGAATGACAAATCTATTCCATCTTCGATTGTCCAATGCAAGGTGTACTCGATAAAACATATTATGTTTGTTTCCTTAATCCAAGGCTTTTCAAAGATTAACATATCATCATCAGAGGAATACATAGATGTATAAGTTCGCAGTCGAAAAGCCAAAATTAAAAATTTGAAATAATATACAGTAATGGAGAGTAAGAGTATGCGTGTAAAAATATGCAGTCTGTCCAGTTGGTGGATAACCGTTGATAAGGTGCCCGGTGAAAGAAGATTTAAAGATGGAAAAAGGGTGTTCTGAAGGAAGCGTTGACAATGTTCCAAATGAAGTAAATCTAATAGAAAGATGTTTAGTTCAATCGTAGATGGAGCGCACTTATTTGGATGTAATTTTGAGAATTAGGGCCATTTTAAAATACTTCCGTAGACCGAGAATGAAAATAGCTTTTCAGAAGTTGAGTTAGAATTTTGTATATTAAACGCAGGCAGTCAGGAGTTTAAGTAGTGACTTCGATCGAGTCTAAGAACAGCGACAGATCTGGTTGAAAGGCCAAGTAAAGAAGTGGGGTCATTCTAGGTTTTTAGGGCAGTGGATATGTTTTTATCACTAACCCTAAGTTTGACTGTAAAGATCGTAAAAGCACAAGCAATTGCTACGTAAAGGTCCCCTTCCTAGAACAAAATAACGCACTGTATTAATAGTCAATGGCAAAAAAATGGTAAAGCGCCATAACACCCGAGAATAGCATGAACATAGAGGATCATTTTACGTTAAATTCTATATGCTAAACTGAACCCCCATTCTTAATTCTAAAATATTTTTTGTTGTTCTATTTCCGAATCAATTTATTTTTAGGGGACTTAGAACATTTTTCCACTAACACTAAGTCCCAGTGGCAGGGTCATAAAACAACACATAATATCTTTAAAAAGTAGAGGCTCCTTCAAAAAAAATGCAGCGGATTAAACTTCTATAACAAAAAAGGATTTAGTTTACTGACCTAAAACTGTCCCGAAAAAATTAATTCATATACGAAAATTTTCCCCATTTTAAATTATGAAATAATTGTTTTTTTAATTTTATTTTTTCTGTCAATTTAAAAAAAGTAGAATATTTTAGGGGGTGGGGGAGTTTTTAGCGGAGGATATTATTCTACAATCATACCAAAATATGAATGTCTATTTTTTCATAATCTTGATAGATCACAGTGCTACTAAATTTCTGTTTTTATTTGACAATAAGCATCCTAAAAATCTTTGTACCATTAAAAAAATAAGCTTGTTGTTAAAATGTGTTACTTAGGCATTAACGTAATTTATTTTAAAAATCTATTCATTTTTCAGGGAAAATGTAAAAACTGCAAAAAGAATGCGAGAGAAAAGGAGTAGAGAAAGCGAGCGAGACAACAATACTCTCCCTTTCCAGACTTCTTCTTACTTCTGTCTCGCTTGTAAGGTCGTCAGCAAGCGCATAGAATAAAACTTCAGGTGTTTTAGATATTTTTCGCATTTATTCATTACAAAAACTGTACTTAATTACTATTATTATTGATGAATCTATTCTACATCGAGAGCAAAAATAGGAAATTGCCAATTAATAATACTAAACAGTAATTAATTATAAATAGTTTCAAAAAAGTTATGCTTATCTGGCAGTCAAAGAGTTTCTGTTAATCTATTATCTCCACTATACACACATAATATCTAGATTTTATTTTGTAAAACATATTAATGCGGTTGGATTATAATATAGTAGGGGTAAAAAAAGCTTTCGCATTTATTCATATATCACTCAGAATGTATTTACTTATACTAGACATACTGGAATTAGCTAGCCTCAGCGTATAGAGTGGCATTTAAAGCAACGGATAGGCTTTGTAATATTCTGAATAAATTACCTCTGCTACAGTATTAATGATTCAAATCGAACGTATGCATATGTTTATTATTTTCAAAAACTTTGCAGAACCAAGTCTCTATTCAGCAATTCTGGATTTAACGGGTTGGCTATGATACGTTTTCAATATCCAATTTGCAGCGGTTACATACATTTTTACACGCGATATATGACTAAAGGCAATGAGAAATTGAAATAGTATATTCTCGTAGTAATGGAAGTAGCACTTAGAATAACCAATAGCTGGTTGTTTGGTCTTTCTGGTAATTCTTAGACACTATACATCTCCCAACATCAGCTTTTAAGTAATTGTATATATCGAAAGTGAAATAGGTTCATCCTGTCTGACAATTTAATGGAGAAGAATTTCAGAGATAGAACATCCAAATATGATGAGTATCAACACACTCTGCGATCGATAGAAAAATCACGTTTTTTCTTGAACAAAGATTCTATCTTCCGGGAGACAACCAAGTTATAGAACGATCTAAGACGAGATAAAACAGCAGATGTTATGAGTAAGTTTCAGGAAGAAATAAAGAAGCGTTTGCAAAACGTATGTAACCATCAGTTTACGTTTGTGAGTTTGTCAAAATTATCTGACTCACTTCATAACCAATGGAAACAAGTCATGAGAAAACCTTTGGTCACCATCAGTTTCACTTCAGTAGACACACTATTTCATGTTGTTGACATTAAAGTTATTAAATATATGAAGTTTGACAAAAAATAAATAGATATGATATTTTCAATATATTCTAGGATTCGCCCATCGACAGTAACTCCATTGTTTTCATGAATTTTAAAGGCACACTTGAAAGAGATTTTTTGAGAAGAGCAACACCGAAAAGCATACTTCATGTAATATGTATCTACCACATGAAAAACGATCCTTAATGTTAGCAGAAATGTAATATGCAAGGCTAGCGTGAAGGGCAAATTTAGAGGAAATGCTGGTGATACTTGGAATAATGTTTAAGTAATGAATAAAAACTATCAAACCAATGACTGTTTCACATACTCATATTTAATCTTATGTAAAAGGAATTTAACTTCTATTAGGTTGTAACGCGTGCATTTAATATTGCAAAATTGACCTTGTAGTAGGGATAAACATTAAGAGTTTGAGAACTGGATTTAGGGGTATATTTTTGTTTCTGATTTTTCACAATTGAAATGAGTATATAGGGAATAGATCAGTCTCCGAGTTTAAAGAATAAATCAGAAAACATAATATAAGAATTATCTTATAAATCATTGAATAAATATAAGCAATGCCATGTTTCTACCAATATGCCATGGAGAAACCCCAATAAAAAAGTAATGTATTGTTCAGACTCGATTCATCAACTGGTGATAGAGAAGTCACGGC
>OY744526.1:100924551-100954551 GCA_963556195.1 Sepiola atlantica
CGTAGGAACACACACATTTATTAGCAACCTTAGCATCTTGAATGCACTTTACAAAATTAAATTACTCTTTTAGACACTATTTACTATAGTACTTCAATACTGGCTGTAAAATATTGAACATCAATTTTGCAACCTTCTGCTGTTATTTTTTAAATCCCTCGATACAGCCTTTGTTAAGAGAGGGCGAAACCGGTCGGCTGGTATTTTTTTTCTTGATTAACTTTTAATCATAATAAAATGTTGTACTCCCCAAAAAATCATGATTTATATATATATATATATATATATATATATATATATACATATATATATATAATCATTTCATCAATCATCAGAACACGCTGCAGCACATAATGTGAACGTCTAAACACTATTTTCAGAAAATATTGAGACACCCATCTTTTATGTAGATTCGATAATTTTATACGGATGGGTTATGACGTGATAATTTATATAGAAGAAAGACGCAACAGACAAGATAGAAACCATAAAAGATAGAGAAGTATGACAGAGTTGCATGTAGAAACTTAACAGAAAGATACGTAGAAAAGATATGGAGAGAAGGAGGATGAAGAGCGGACAAAAGACGAATGATAATTAATATAAGAAATATATATATAAAGTGGAGAACTAAACGCGAACTTTTAGGAAAAGTAAAACCTATTGTGAAAAGTGCACAGCTATCTTATATATATATATATATATATATATATATATATAGAGAGAGAGAGAGAGAGAGAGAGAGAGAGATAGAAGAAAAAAGAGTGATAAATATGCGACGATTGTCTAAATTTATTTCAAATTTCAATTGTTCAATGCAAGGTGTAATCAGTAATAAACTAGTGTTTATTTTTCTTTCCTTAAGCCAAGGCTTTTCAAAGATCGAAATCTTATCATCAGAGGAGAAATACAGATGGATAAGTTGGCTTTCGAAAAAAACAAAGTTCAAACATTTGAAAATTATGAGAGTTGTTATTAAAAAAACGTATTGAATGAAGAGAAAAGTTCCGTGAAAAGATAAGCAAGAATGTCTGGGTGGTAAATTTCCGTTGAAAAAAGTCCGGTGAAAATTGTAGAAAGTGAAGAAAAACTCTTTGTGTGGGAGCAGATTGGATAAAGTGCTCAAAGTGTAGGTGAGTCCAGATGTACTTAAAGGAGGTTGAAAAGAGGAAGACAGGCCATTTTTTTGATTTACATCCGGGCCTAGTAAAACAGTAGAGTCTCGTACAAGGTTTAACTCAAAATGAGACAAAAGGCAGAAATTGTAAAAAGTTAAGGATTTGGGGATTATGAGGGGAGGGAGGGGGTTATGAAGTACGGGGTAGTTTAAAAAGTCGCTTTGTGAATTGGGGGAAAAAGGATAAGGAGGAAGGGTTGGTATGGGGATATAGTTAAAGTGACAGGTGGGTTAAGGGTGTGGGCGAGCGGTAGGATGTAGGTTTTGGGGGTGGGATTAATCTTAAGTGGGAAAGTGGGTATAGAAATAGTTGATTCTAAAAATAGAAATCAAAAGCGTGAGCTTCTAATATTTCAGGCAGCAAAAGCAAAATAAATTGTAGTTATCAGATATGGTTTCTGGGGGTTTAAAGAATAAAATAGAATTAGTTAGTAAAATTAAATAGAGGAATGTGAGAGAGTGGATGATTAAAATTAAAAAATAAAAATAAAATTAAAATTTGAAAGAAGCTAGGGAATAGTTAATTAGAAAAACATTATTTATTTATTTATTTTTAATTTACAGACCAAAATTAAGGGTTAGATGAATAATTTGGAGGGACATTAAATGACTAAGGAGACCAGAGGGGGAAATAAATTAATGGGAAAAGGGTTAGTGAAATTAAAGATCAAGTCTGTTCTACTCAGTTATATTGAAATTTAGGAGAGGTGAACAGTGTAAGGGATAAGGATAGATTGTTTGAAACAATTAATCTCGATTTTCAGTAATAGGGGTGGAATTGGGTTGGTTCAAAACCTTGAGTGCAGTGGCAATTTTATAATCTATGGTTTAAATGGTGAGTGAGTCGTAACAGGGTAACAATTAACGGTTACAGTTAAAATTTAATTAGATATATAAGCGAACTTGCAAGGGGTTTCCAAGTAGTATGGAAATATGATTTGGGGGGGGGATGGGGGTGAGATTGGTCAAAGATAGGATAAGTTGAACAAAGAGAGAATGGACCGATAGAAAATGGCTCGCGAGTATTTAGAGGGATTAGGATTATTACAAAATAGGCCAAAATAAGTAGTTATATAACTAGCTCGAATCAATCAAAATAGTAAAAAAGATTTCTCAAAGGGGGTTATGGAGGCTATTAAGGAGATAGGACAGAAATGCTAGTAACAGTTGATATAATATAAGTGTTATGGGCCAGGGTTGGATTGAAAAATTAAGCAGACTTGCGATTTGAAGCTAGTGAGTTATGGAACAGATAAGAATTACAGTGGGGTATTAATGGACCCAATTAGAGGGGAGTTTAAGGTCGTAGTTGAAAGGAGAACAAGAGGGAGTTACAGGGGAATATGATGCAAATAGGAAGAGTCCAAATATAAGGACGATATAGTGGAAGTGTAGGAGATAATAAGGGGGGGAATAAGAGGCCAAGAAGGAGTGTGTGGGTGGGATTTCGGACAGGAGAAAAAATGAGATAAATATAAGGGGTTAGGAGTGGAGCTGAAGTTAAAGGACAATAGGAGCTATATTGCAGGTGAGGAATATAGGTCCATATTATTAGATATGTTAATGATCGGTGGAAAGTAGGGGGAGTAATGTTAGTTTAATCTACTAAAAGTGTTCCGGGTAGAAGTAGTTGTTAGTTGTAATGGGGATGAAAAATTTATTGGGAGGGTTAATTAGAGAGATTAGGGGCGTTAAGAATAGAAGTTAAAAAATTCCCCTGGGGTATAGTTTAGAGATTTGTCAGATGCTAAAGAATGGGTGGAGTTATTGGTTGGGAGGAGGAGTGTCAGAGGGAGTGATGAAATTAATGTATTTAAATGTTCGTTTGTGTCTGCAATTTGAAATAAGTTCATTTTTGGAGTTGATGATATTTAAGTTCTTGTGTGCAGTAGCTATCATATAAGTTTCCAAGGAACATAGTTGGCAGAATGCAGAACCGGGAGTATATGAGTTTGACTTTTTTAATATCGACCAACTTAGGGAGTAGGGGATATTTTTGATGTTAAAGCTTTTTATAAGGTTGGAAAGAGAGGTGCTAGTGGTACTGTTATTATTGTGTTTAAAAGAGTAGATATGGTTAGAGATTCGGGTCTTTATGGGGAAAGCACTGGCACCAATATAGGTATGAATTTTGTGGGGGGTTGTTGTTGTATTATTTGAGTTGTTTATATTATTGGGGGTGCTTACGGTTTGTATGCTCGGATTCAAGTCAAGGTTTAAGTTAGGGTTATGTGTTGGGGAAGATGGGGTGTCATGGGGGATGAGATCGGATTCATTATTAGTTGGTGGTAGTTGTTGGTCAGTGTGCAGAGTGTTATTTAGTGGAGGGGGTTGCTGATGGGGATTGTTGAGGGGAAAAGGGGGATATTGTATGTTGGCATTATTTTGCATATTGGTCTTAATTTGTGTAGTTGTGTATTGTTTAACAGTACAGGAATATATGACGTTACTTTGTATGCAATCACCGTTTAATGGGCATTCTCTAGATTTTTGGCAGTTGCAGTTATTAGTGGGATGTATGGTAGGTGCTGTTTGTTGGGCAGATTTAATTTTTTTGTTGTTAGATGTGATGATGGTTTGTGCTATATTGGGCATTGTGGAGTAAGAAATTTTAATAGAGTTCTTGTTTAAAATGGTGCTGTATTTATGTGGGTGCTTGAACGAGTTATCTAAAATTTTGAAAAATTCCTTAGCTATGTTAGTTTTTACATTGCAATTATAATGTGGGTTAAACCACATATTATCCTTTCTTCTAGTTTTTTAATTTTTATTTTAACTGTGTTCTTGAGGGTTAGCTGTTTTAACTATATTAATAGTTTTAGTATGTCTATTTGCATATTTCTTAGGTTTTTTGGGTATCGTGGTGCTAGTTCTTTGTCTATCTTTTGTAGCCATTTTGTAGGTAATAACATTTAAAGGTTTATTCCCCTGGAGAGGCGGGTTATTTTCATATTTAATTTTATCAGTGTATCCCGAGTTAAGAAGTGCGTTATTATAGAAACTAGAATTTTGATCGAAGATAGGTTTATTAGCTGAAAGTCTTGAAATTCTATTTGAAATTGAAGGGACTATTGAGTTAATGATAGATTTAGGGTGGTTAGAGTGCTTATGTACGTAAAATAAGGTTAGATTAGGTTTGTGATAGGGGCTAAATGATTCGGAGTTAAGGTCTAGTGTTAAGTGAAGGAAATTAGATATTCTTTTCTCGGGTTCTATGGTTATGGTTAATCCGAAGTTTTTAAAGAAATTGTGTAGGTTTTTTTTGGTGTTGTTGTATTGTCTGGGTCTCTCCTTGGAGATAAAGAGCGCATCGTCTCTGTAAAGTCCACCGTGTAAGTGTCCGAATTCAAGCTTTAATTGTCTCAATAAATATAATCCTACTAGGTCAGTAACTTGGGCAGAGTCTGAAGCTCCCATGGTGATATCAAAGTTGTTAGGGCTATCTTTCCTAGTCCAAAATTTATTGTCAAATTCTAAGAGGGATCTCCTGGCTAAAATTATTATATCACCCTTTTTTCTTCTATCTCTACTATTGCTCTATCTCGTATATTGAGCTAATCCTTTTCACAATAGGTTCCATATACTATAAGTTATCACTTTGGTTTATTTTGATCATATATATATATATATATATATATATATATATATATATATATATATATGAATAAATAGTTCAGAATGCAAAACCGAATAAACGCCTGTCATAAAAATTGCAAACCTATCGCTACTAAAAATGTCGAATTAAAAAAAACTCTATAACACCTCCAAATCGTGTTTTACAAAATTGGATATCGGCACAATTCGTCTTTTCTTAAAAAATGGTTTCGTCAATGTTCGGTTTTTATATATTCGTAATTTTATTGTTTAATATATCAATGTAAACAAATTGGACTATTTTTCTATTTTAGTAATAGTGGGGTGAGCTTAAGTTTTTCAAAAGTTGACAAAAGTCACCATCATTAACGGAATATAAATGACTCACGGGTTCATATATTTACAAGTAAATATTGTATTGCGAAAACATGATTATAATGTCAACATTACGATATTACATATCCAATAAAATAAATAATAAATACTGCCCCAAGAAAACTTCATAAATAAACCAATCATAAGTAAATTCAATAATCTGACTGAAAGATATTAAAAATGGAAGAAACACAATGCATTGTTGTAACTTACATTTCCTTCGTTTCATGTAACAAAATCACATTTAACAGAGAATATGTCAGTGAAAAATTAATATCTTGAATGTCTTAAAGATGTAATTAATAATTGTATTGGTATTTTTTAGAATTAAAAGTAAGTACATCCTTTGCCGATTTACAGAAACCTTGATGAACTTGGTGTCTAGCAGTTGTTATTTTAAGTACACAACCGCGCTGACAGTATTTTTTAACTTGGCTTCATTTTGGAAATGGTATTTTAAAATATTATTTCCAATGAAACAATTGTAAACATGACTAAAAATGGCATGTAACTTTTTGTTACCGCTTTAAGATAATTGATATTGTCAACGCTTCTTATGAAAAATAAAATCATAATATCAAATTTATATGAATATTCATGCATCTAATATGCTATTCGATACTGTATGCTCTATAAATGGTTAACACTTTGACATCCGAATGTACACATACCTCCTGCTCTCTCTCTTTCTTATATATATATATATATATATATATGTATATATGTATATATATATATATATATATATATATATATATATATATATATATATATATATATAAATATATATATATATATAAATTCTAAAGATATAAATGTGCATATATTTTGTCTGTTTATATATTATTTGACATATCGGAATACAATGGATATATATATATATATATATATATATATATACATATATTTATACATGTATATATATATATATATATATATATATATATATATATATATAAAAGAAAAATACATGATGATTCCGAAATTAAATGGTGTAGAGACATAAAATATATAATACAGAAAAGAAACACAATTAAACGCAGGAACAAATAAATAACAATTCTAGAGATGTGACCGGTTTCGTACTGATCAGCATACGTATTCAAACGAAAGTGCAGATATACCATTAATTGAAAAAAGATCAAAACATAGGAAAGAATTTAAAAAAAAATCTACGGGTGCAAAAAGGAAAGAGATAAAAAGGGAACATAAGGAACACAAAGATATAGAAAAGTAAAAATAAGTTGCACCTAAGTTTACGTTAAATGAGAGAATGATGACAGTACGTCCGATGCACTGGCGACTTGGATGTAAATGTAGTATTACACAGGGTACAATTTGTACACCCGAAATTGTAAGTTAAAGTGTGATAGTTTTTTGTGTTGTAGGTTGTTTATGTTTCTAAGTCCGCAATTTGATTCTTCTGACATTATATAATAAAATGTGATTCATGTCCAATGTATTTTTTTGGTGATACGACTAGATATATTACATCCCGTTGACAGGATCATCCAACCACTGCATACCTTAAAATGCTACTTACTTGTTTAGTGATGGGGAGAAGCAGGAAAAGATAAGTAAATGCTAGTAGTCCCATACTGATCTGTCCGCTACTAATGGTCGTATGGTATTCATAACGACCCTGGATTGTCAGTACATACGCCATGCCCCGCGCGACTCACCACTTCTCTTTTTCCCCCTCTTTCATCCCCAAACGGTGACGAAGCTGTTGACTGATCCACACACTTTAATAAGAAATAATAATTCAACCTAAGTCAAATTTATACTAATAAATCAATAACGGATCGCTACATTTAAGTTATTCCTTTAAACTATTTTAAAGTCTTGAGTATCACAGTAGACACGGAAACCATGGCCCACGTTTAGATGACTAATTGTTCTTTTTTCCATATTTTCAATTAGGACTACTTATTATTCAACATAACGCCTAAGATTATAAAACCCGAGCTTACTAGGTCATCACTCCCGACATACTACATCGGTGTAGGTGGAAATAGTTGATATTCGCCCGCGTTCTGTGGAAGTAATAAAATACTCCTCCGGAGACTTGACCGAATTCTAAACACCTCTGTGCAGGTTCTAAATCACCTTTTTTTCTCCCGCTCTCCTAAACATGTTATATGATAACGTGAGCGCTCTCTCATTTAAGTCAAAAACTACCAGCCATGAGAACACGTCTGACACTCTTGTCCCGAGGAGAAAAATAAATTATGACGTTTAATACCTGTTGGCTTCAAGCATTTCTTTTGAACTTCTATTATTAGTATGTTTTGCATTGAACTCCCCGAATAAGATTTGCTACAGAAATGACTCAACACACACATTATATATATATATATGTATGTATGTATGTATATATATATATATATATATATATATATATATATATATATATATATATATATATATATATATATGTAAGTTTGAAATCCGACGCAGGAGCAATGTGAAATATATACCGGAAGGTGGAAAAGATGAACAATAATAAATGAGAAGAGAAAATAAGAATGGAATCTCAAATCAATTTATTAATATTTCACGTAAAACAGATTAAAAACCATAACAGTAAATTAAGTAGTTACCGCCAGGCAATTAAAGGTTCCGGAATAAGGAACACTTAAATTTTCGAGAGCGTTCCTCTCATTATAAAAATACCAAAAAGATGACCGAGTGGTCGAAAAACCGATGGGATATTATATATATATATATATATATATATATATATATATATATATATATATATATATATATATATATATACATTTTTCGTGGTACGAAATTTGATAACGGCGAGGAATGCAGACGTTTGGGAAATTATTTTGGGTAGAATGAAATTAAACAAGTATAAAAACGAGAGGAAATTAAAAAAATGAATGAATGTACTAAGCCGGCTTTCGTCCACACTCATCAGAGTATTAACGTGGAAGTAATTAAATACGACTAAAAACTTGAGAGAAATGTAGAATGAAAACTAGTGACAAGTTTGGGAGAAACAATATGGGGAGGATGGTCACAAGTTGATCACATTAAGTCCTAAAAGCCACTCCTTTTTTTTACAAAGAGAGGGTTTGATTGACTTGATATATATGGCTTCCAGGACTTTGAGGTGGAATAGAGAATGCGATCTACTTATGACAGAAAACCAGTCACTAGTGTACGTCGACGCACATTCGGCGCTATTTATAGGATCGTCAGCAATAGCAGACCCGGATGTGTGGACTAAATTATTTAAATTATTTAAATTATTTAGTCGGCCCTGGCGTATGCCAGGGAGGATGTGTTGTTTTATTCTGGATTCAAACCTTTGCACTTTTCTTCCAACATATACGGCATCGCACCGACATTCAAATTGATAAATAATGTTACTAATATGTTGGGGTGGGAGAACATCCTTATGAATAGATTTGAGCAAAGGTCGAGCAGAAAAAAAACAATTCTAGGATTAGATGCCTGGTAACACCGACGCACAGCTACAGAAATTTGATAAGCAAATTTTGTGCTAATATTACCCAACCAAAGTAATCTGAGGTACGCCGGGCATTTTGGAGGACCACTAAGTTTAGGCTTGTAAAAGTCAGCGATCTTAATGACGATATTAGAATTAACAATATCGAGAGGGTACCCATTTTCAACGAGCACCTCTTTGATAAATTCAATCTCCGAATCAATCAGGGATTCAGAGCAAATCTTTAAGGCCCGATATACCAAACATTTAATCAGATTTATTTTTCTTTGTGTGGGCAAAAAGAGTCTCAGTGACAATATAAACCAGTAAATGTAGGTTTGCGGTAAACAGATGTTAGAAACAATGAATCAGATGTATGCACTAATACATCCAGAAAAGGAAGGGTGGGGTTGTGTTCCCTCTCACAAGTGAACTTTAAGGCTGAGTGTAATTGATTGAGTGCATTAAGGAATAATGTGGAATCTGACTAATTATTAAACACGCAAAATGTATCATCTACGTATCGAAAATAAGTAAGTGGTTTATTGATACGGGCCAAAAGATTATGCTCGTGAAAATCTACAAAGTTATTGACTAACGCAAGACCAATGGCCGACCCCATAGAAATGCCGTCGATTTGCTGATACATGACATTATCAAAACTGAATTCGACAGACATGGTAGGAAACCGCATCAGTTCTACGAAGACCTCCTAAGAGATAATAGGACCAACTGAGAAACCACGATATAGAACATCAGCACAAATATCGATGGTTTCTTGTAAGGGAACACATGTAAATAAACTGCTGATGTCGAAAGAACACATGAACTAATTCTCAGCAGAAAAATGGGCAATTTCGTATATATTCAGCAAAAGTGAATGAATCTTTAATTTTTATAAATTTCTTTTAAGTTTTTAGTCGTATTTATTTACTTCCACGTTAATACTCTGATGAGTGTGGACGAAATCCGGCTTAGTACATTCATTATTTTTTGAAATGTCCTGTCGTTTTTATACTTGTTCAATTTCATTCTACCCCCCAAAAATGTCCCAAACGTCTGCATTCCTCGCCGATATATATATATATATATATATATATATATATATATATATATATATATATATATATATATAATATTAAAATAATCATAGTTTTAGTATCCGACAATCGTTTCAGAATCGTATCGGTTCCTCCTCAGGGATGTACTGGTGAACAAAAATTATACCCGCCACTACACAATCATAAGAAAGAAAGTCAAAGAAAAGACAAGCAGACAAAATACATTTCAAAAATCTTAAGACGAGAAACCCTCTTCCAAAAGATGACAATTTTGACACCTATCTATCAACGCACAAGAAAATCGGTCATGCTCAAACTTTTGGCTGGATCGACTAGACTTGACCGTCTCTTCTTCTTTAACCACACGAACAGACACCGGGACACACTCATACATATACACACCCACGCTAATACGTACACATTTATTCCATTTTTGTTCACCAGTACATCCCTGAAGAGGAACCGAGAGATTTCTGAAACGATTGTCGGATACTCAAACTATGTTTATTTTGATATAAAAGCTCTAATATATGTTGAATACTTTTTAAAAGTAATGGTTTTGTTCGTTTAGTTAATATTTGAACTTGATTAATTATATATATATATATATATATATATATATATATATATATATATATATATATATATATATATTTATAAGTATACACATATATATATATATATATATATATATATATATATATATATATATATATATATTGCATGTATCCACCTAAAATATAATTTTTTATGTATCAATTTTCAGTATTTACGTCAACAGTGTTCGATACGTAGGTCGAGCCAGGTAGTGAATTATGAAAATATATTAATGGCAATTAAGCTACACGGAGGCGCCTGGTTTCATCACCGTGAGAAATCATCCGATTAAAATGCATTTAAGCCTGAAGATCCCCCCCCCCCGGAAATAAAACGCGGGAGCCTCTGTATAGCTTAATTGCCATGAATATATTTTCATAACTTACTATATATATATATATATATATATATATATATATATATATATATATAGTCTATTAAAGTACCTCATTTATAATGAATAAACAAAAATAAAAAATGAAAGGGCTAGCTATCCGGTTTAGAACCTGACTCACCATAACTAATCTATGGTTAGTATTAGAAGAACAAAATATTATATTGAGACTATAACAATGTAAAACTGTGTTTATTGTCAACTATGTAAAACGTTATTTTGTCGTCTCAAGTAATAAGTTGTCAAAAATATTTGCACTTTTTTGTATAAAATTTAAGTAATGTAGTATATATTAACCTATGAATTGATGAAACCACTAATAAGTATAACCTATGATACTTTGAGCTTTTATTGCTGGTGTTATTTCCGGAAGTTTACATATATATATATATATATATATATATATATATATATATATATATATATATACATATATATATATGTATATATATATATATATATATATACTCTTAATATATTATGTATTAATAAGTATTCAAAGTTCTAGCTAGATTGAGCACTTAAGTTAAGTAAACAACACGCTGTTTTATATAGCGTAATGCGATTCTGTAAGCCCCGCCTATTGAGTTATGTTAACGACTTGATAATTGGCCGCCGAATTTGCCATTTAGACGTTGATTTATTCTCCCATTTCCAGACAATGCATGCTGGGCACATCAGTACACGCGCCGATAGCTGAGTAAAATATGACTTTCATATTGGCATTTAAAACGTGTGACCGGCAATGATTGTCACCTCCCATACTAGTGATTCTAAGTTTAGCACGAAACACACGGTATATCAGTAAATTTTGAAATATTATTTTTTTATAATAATATATATATATATATATATATATATATTCCACTTTCTCTTTTTAAATCAAGCAATATTTGTGTTCATCAACTCGGAAAATGATCGAGTAAATGTATATATATACATATATATACAGGGTGGGCAAAAATAAGGGTCCTATTTTTAAAAATTCATAACTTTTTTATTTATTGATTTAAAAAATTTTTTTTTTTTAGAATAAGTAAAGGACCCCTTCCGAAGCAAGCATGAGCCGTATTAGCCTTAAGGAACGTACCCTCATTTAGAAAACATTATTTTTGCTTAAAAAACTCAAAACAGTGTAAAAAACAATACTTTAGTTTTTGTAAGTTTTAAGAAGTGTTTTTCGGCTAAAATTTGTTTTGTTTATTTCAAAAAATCTCGGAAGGGTCAGTCTACACACACATAAAGTTTGGTGAGTTTAACTTTTATTTTGTGGAAGTTATTCAAATTCAAGTTATTCAAATTTAAAGATAGGACCCTTATTTTGGCCCACCCTGTATATATATATATATATATATATATATATATGTATCTTCCCGATCATATACTTAATCTTGCCGAAGTTCCGATTGATTTATTCGATCATTTCTTTTGGTCACTGTCCAGATTTGTGAGGGCGGAAATGATATATGCCCAGGGAAAGGTTAAACCTTCCCGAAACGAAGCGTTTATGGAAATAGGATTTCAAAGTAGCCGAATATAAACGGAAACGAAAGGCTCTTTTCCTCGTCTTTCTGTTTCTGTCTGTCTCTGTTTCTCTCTCTTTGTACCTCTATCTGTCTTTCTCTATCATTCTTCTTTAAGGAAATTAGAACCAACCAAAGGATAACGTCGTTCGTAAAAACAGGTCATGGACAGCAAGGTTAATAAAGTATTTTTTTCTGTGTTTTTAGTTATGTTGCAGCTTTTTTAAGGTATTTGTTCGGAAAATTCATCCCTTTAAATAAGTGGATACTGATGGAAAAAACACTTACATACAGAATATCAGTATCTTAAAGAAGTAATGAGTGTCCATCAGCTAGTTCGGATATTGTGATTCGCCTAATTCTGTTGTAGTGCTATTAGTTAACATGATAGATCGATAACTCACTGTCGCGACCATGTGTAGGTTACTAGTATAAGTAGCACAATTGCTGCTTTGGATACGAAACGACTCAAACGCGATAAGATAGTCATCAGATCGCGTCGATATTCGTTCCCTCTCCAGAAGCTTATTTCTCCATCGTCTTGTTCATTTTTACGACAGGATATGAATCAAAGAATATATTCCTAGGATGCTTCCATAAGTCTTCATTTTCTAGAATTGTCATGATAACGAATGTACATACCGCCTTCTTATATGACCAGTGTGAAACCCTTTTCTACGTGTCTAACTTTTTAAAACTTACTGTCTCAGATAAGACGTGATATTATAAAAAAAATCATAGTGTCTGAAAACTTCCAGTCTCCTTTCGTAACATTTCACTTATCTTCCCGAGTTTTTGTTTTGAAAATGAAGAACATGAGAACAGTTGTGTGTTTATAAAATACGGACTATCTAATTTTCATGAGTTGGGCCCTAAATTTCTCTTATTATACTTTATTTGGGCTTATATATAATAAACATATGCACAATTATTTAATCAGTTATTTGTTATATAGTCGGTCAATAGTTTACACCAAACTAATATACTATTAATAATTAAATAAAACCTACTTAACACACTGTAACACGTACGTGCGTAACATAAAAACATTCGATCATAATTTTCCTGGTTGAATCTAATTATCGCATTCTGTTCAAATATTAACCGGTTGCCATTTTGGTCGCATATGCGAAACATTAATTATATCCTAGCTTGCAACAATGCTGCTGATTCTTGGCTCTTGTCTCGGTGCATGTGTTATCTAAGAATACTCCAGTGTAAGTCCTATTTAACTTTTAAATAGAGATTCCACACTTCTACGTACATATTCATAACGATTGTTATGAGTTCAACGTAATAAAACAAAAAGCATTATTTCACAAGTAATATGTGTAAAAATAAAGTTTAATTATTTTACAGGATATGTAATCTTAAAGTGTGGCGCCATTTTATCGTAATATTGACGTCTCAAAACGCAAGTATCGCTAAATACAGCACAAAAGAATAGTTGCGTAATTTCGGTAATCCAAAATTGAAATGTACCAAACTGGATTAAAGTTTCTATTTCTTTTATCTTAAAAGAATACAAAAACAACTTCAAGTTTATTAAATTATAGTTACATCTCTGCTTCGATGGATCTCAGTTCTAAAGTATTATTTAAATATTCAGAAAACAATATAGTATATTTCCTTTTATTCAGGTTTCCGGTAGTGCTCTAAGGGTTTGTAGGGGTAAAGGCATGTCTCGAGAATTGGGAGAAAATTTACAGCCAGAGCAAAATAATTTAGAAATCCAAACAGGCATATTTACGAAACATTAAGCATAAAAGAAGTAGAGAGAAAAGTGAACATTTGATGAGAGTATCTGTTCGGCGTGAATTTGCTAAAAGCCATTCACTTCAAAAACACGGAATCTGCAATTTCAGATTTATTGAAATCGTTCATGCCACGAAATCACTCATGCTTTAACTTTTAACTTAAATGTATTCATTTATACTGGCATAATATGTCACTTATTTTAATAAATCATATCAATTACTTAACCCCATGTTTAGATAAAACGATGAAGAACTTTATTTCGTTTTGTAAACACAATGATAACACCGTGGGAATGGAGACATCATGTGGCATCCACATTTTCTGTAATTCTTTCTCCTTATCTCTACTTTGGTGTTAACAGCGAAATATGAAAGATAGTTTGATTTAATTAATTAGTGTCATGTTAACGTTAGGCAATCACATTCTATAACTAAAATCTTGAATAATTTCCTTATAAACAGAAATAACATTAGTCTCGTAAGGTTGGCTAAATGTGTATATGCAGTCCTATTTCACTAACATTCATTATATAAAATATTAGAAAAATAATTTTGCCATTTACAATAAAAATATTATTAAAAATGAGAATGTATAATATTTTCAAAAGAGTTTTCAGTGATGCTTTTCGTACTCAACTATGTTAATGCAAACGTGAGACGTTTATACTGTACAGCGTATATGAATTGAAATATATAAACTAGAATAACATGTACACCTAAATTTATTTGATATATATTTTTGTTAATACCAAGCCACTAGATTGTTGTCTATATATTTCAATATTATTTAAACTTGCTCAAAGCCGAGTGCTGTTTTATTCGATTTATTAAACACTATATCAATACTTATTATTTTGAAAGTATATTTGTACATGTATATGTACATGTATATATATATTAACATAGTTCACCCCTAATAGGCCACTGTTAACGTAAGGGGCTACGGAGAAAAAGGGTAGAAGTCTTTTTAGAGGGGTCAACCTAAATTGAGAGCTGGGCAGCGAGATGTCTGTTTACATTAGTTTTAACTTTCTGCATGCCAGTTCCGTCAAGCAAAACAGGGAGCAGGGAAGGAGTTCTAGAGTCCAGCAGCACTCAGAAAGTAGAAAGCTCTTCGGCATCTGGGGCCCTCCACATTGAATGGATGACATTTGGTAAATTGTCGGGTTGGTCTAGTGAATTTACGTCGTGGGGGTACTAGAGCCGCAATCTCATCAGAGCACAATCAATTGAACTACTTGTAAAACAGACACCATTGCGGCGATGGGACAGGGGCTGGAGTTTTGTGTATAGTGAGGGACCTATCAAGTTGGCAACTCTTTTTTGGGCCTTGTCTTAGAGAGAGAGAGATAGAGAGAGAGAGAGGGAGAGAGAGAGACTGGTTGATGATGCAGCAGCACAGATATGACAACACTACTCAATGCATGTGCGGATGGTGGCTTTGGATATATAGGATAATGTCAGGTCTGAGAAGTTTACTGGCACGATAGAGGGAGTCCACCTTCGTTGTAGCAGCCCTGACGATGTCTCCAATGTATTTATTTCAATTCATGTTATCTGTGAAAGTAAGGCCGAGCAATTTGAATGATGAACTCTTAGGTAGGGGATTATTTGCCATGCCAATGACAATAGGGTATTATTTGCCATGACCATTACTAACTGGTATATATATATATATATATATATATATATATATATATATATATATATATATATATATATATATATATAACAGTTTTTATGAGAATAAATTAAATAAAGAGAATCAAATTAGTAATCCATTCAAATGTGATTCTAAATGTTTGAAGAGGGATACTTTTTGTTTTCTTTCAATTTTGTATTTAAACTTTTTACATATTATTTTTAACATGAATATATATATATATATATATATATATATATATATATATATATATATATATATATATATATATATATATATATAATAAGGGTAATAATAAGACCGAAGGCAATGCTGAGAAACGAATTTATTAGAAGCCGGACAGGAAAAAAAAAACAATCGAAAGAGAAGTCGTACAACTATCTATTTATTTTCTTTTAAATCTTACATAATACACAGCAAGTATGTTGTTAGTTGTGACTAATGTCCGGATGATTTGAAATAATTTTATATTTCGGGAAACACCTCCCTTTTATCAGAAATGGACACACAAGAAATGTCCGAATGTGTGTAATTTAGAACGATGGATGCCAGAGAGTAGAAATTGAAACGGGAGAAGGCATGTAGATGACGATGAGAACACCGCAGCAAACAATCAAAACATTTTAAAATTATATCATTCACATAGATATGGTTTTCTAAAATAAGTGTGTAATATTAAATTAATTAACTGGGTATCATATAGTCAGTAATACACTCTTTGTTTGTAATAATATCATTTTATTGTTATTTTTATTTGTTATTGATTTATTTTTTTATAAATCTTATTTATTTATATTTTTTTAATATTTTTTGTTTGATTATCTTACATTGAAGTTAGAATATTGTTTGTAAGTTTTCATTACTTCAATTAGAGAATTAATAAAATGTGCTACTAAGTAAAATACATTTATAGTCTTTATCAAATTTGATCGAAGTGGATGAAGCTAATCAGCATGTAAATTTCAACCGTAAAACAATGAGGGTGCAAAGAGAATAACTTTGATGAGACTTGATTAAATCTAAGTATATCAGATTTAAATGTTGAATTACAATTTCCTTTTTTTATATTTTAATTCAACATACATTTTACATCATGTCAGATTTGATTAAAAGCTATACAATATTGTATCTCGTAGGGCACGTACTTACAAAAGCAATTTAATTTTGAATGTTAACCTTTTATTTAATAGTATATATATATATATATATATATATATATATATATATATATATATGGGTTTTAATATGTAATTTAGATGTAGGGCGTTAATTGATGTATAACTTAATTACTTAATACAGGAAATGTGGGTATTATTGTAATGTGATGATAGGGGTTTGTTACTCATCCTGTAACAGAAAGTATATTGGCATAAATATTCAGATAAATGAATATATATGAATTTTATCGATTATATATATATATATATATAGTATGATGATATATACACACACACACACACACGCTCCCTCCGGGTAGAGCTTATTTTGTAAGGGTATCGTAAACGGCCATTAGCTTTAAGGCAATGCTAATTTGGTAAAAACTTATTCGAGCTCCGGCAATTATAATGTTTATATTTCGTTACATTGAGATATTTCTTATATTCAGTCAGTGTCGCATGATGGCGTAGGGGTTAGCATCGCCGACTGTCAGCTCGACGGTTGCGTGTCGATCCCGGCTTGAGGCACTAATTGGTCTAACCTCACTAATGAGCTGTGAAACAGCGAAACAGTCTGTATGTGGATGACTATATATATAAATATATATATATATATATATATAGACGTATGCGTATAAAGATAGACGTATGCGTCTATATGGCTTGCTATATATATATATATATATATATATATATATATATATATATAGCAAGCTATATAGACGCATACGTCTATCTTTCATTTCCACAGGAAATCATCAGGCTGCGCGAATAAACATATACGTCTGTGTGTAGTTTAATGGATATGCATATATATGTTTGTCATACTACTTATTCTAAGTTATATAAAAGTATTAGTCACTGTAGAATAAAATAGTTTAACGAATAAAATTGTGAAACTATATAGGCAATATATTATATCGCATTATAATAGTGTATGCCGATATACATAAAACGCAATTATATGTATATATATATATATATATATATATATATATATATATATATTCATATAATTTAAGTATATATAATTTAGTCAATAAAAATAATATATAGGACATGTATTTTTGTTTTTAAATCCATGATGTACACTGCATGTCAGAATTATATTAAAATCAATTGTTTTGTTCTAATCCCGATAGTTTTTAATAAAAATTAGTAAAACTTGGCACATTATATGGTAGTACTAACACAAGCGCATATCTAAAATTCCAGCTAAGCTAGACAAACAGCAGCCATTTTGCAGCCTGTTTCAACATTATATTGCTTTGAGTGAAGCTGAGGAGTCTACAATTTGCCAAAGGATTCATAATAAGAGATCTAGTTTAGAAATAGCCAAATAATTGGACGATGATTATCGTACAATTAAACAATTTGTTACTAACCTTCAACTTTGCAACGGACGTTCTGACAAAGGGAAACTTCGTAAGAAATAACGTGTTCCGCATCAAACCATGAATGGGATCAAGTGAGAAGTCCGCTGTAACCTTCTTGAAACTACCAAAACATGTTTTTGAATACGCTGGTGTTCTTGATGTGCCAAATCAACTCGATGCCGTATCATGCGGACGGTTGGAAAATGTGGAAAACCAGAGGTTCGCCCTCCATTAAATGATATTCACAAGAAACAGAGGATGAAGCGGGCAAGAAATAACATTGAAGTAGATTTTCAAACTGGTTTGTGCACCGATGAGTGTCAATCGCCCCTTGATGGTCCCGATGGGTGGATTAGAGGATGGTACCGTAATTAGGGCCCACGTTTCCACTGGATCAGGCGTCAACAAGGAGGTGGGTATATTTTTTTTGTGGCTGCAATCATTGGTAATGAGCTAGTAGGACCATTCAGAATCGTAGATGTAGTGAAAATGACCGCCAAACTCTACATTGACTTCATTAAGGAACACCTTGTACCCTGACACAAGAAGAGTTTTTTGTCATTCCGGGAAAATATGGTATTCATGCATGTTAATGCACGGTCTCATGCTGCAAGTATACCCACTTAATATTTGGAGAGTGTTTTTGCAAGACATGTCAATATCATGCAATGGCCAGCATGTTCTCTAGATTAAAATCCCATCGGAAATCTGGGGAGCATCTTGAACAGGAAGATTTACCCCGGAGGTAGGCAGTACACATCGAAGGATGACTTCTGGAATGCTGGTTTGACTGCTGCCAAATAGATTCCATCAGATGAAATCGAAAGTTTGACATCTTCAATGAACCAAAGGTGTTTTCTCATGTTAATAAAAATGGGAAGTGTATACAATATTGATTGTACAAATGCAACATATTAACTATGTTTCCTCTGTATTATTCTTGTTCTCAATCAATGTTTTCATTTTACGTCACCACATCATAATATTTGACACTTTAGCAATTATTTGCATATAAAGTTCGCGCGTCCAAACAGGCTGTAAGTCACCAAAATGGCTGCCAGTTGTTTACTATTGCGCATATTAACTTTGCATTTTAGGTCTGCGCATGTGTTAGTGTTGCAATATAACGTGCCAGGTTTCACTAATTTTTATTAAAAACGATCGGAGTTAGAACAAAACAATCGGTTTGCATATAATTCTGGCACGCAGGGTATTTGTGTGCGTATATGTATATAATATGTGTGTTTATTATTAATTTGGTATTAAGTTCTAATCTGTTATAAATTTGTGAGTAATGCGTTGTTATCAATAATTGTTAATTTATTCTAACGTTTTTCTGTATGTCTTGAAAATTCCTATGACTATCTACAATTCATTTGCGCGTGCCAAATGATTTTAGCACAAGTTGCTTGTGTATACAGGTGTTGTTTTTTATTTGAATTTAGAGCGTTCAAAGATATGCTGTTTCAAATATTGTTTCTATATTTTTCATCCGCTTGAAAGGGTAGATTAAGCAGAGTTATTATAGCGTTAACAGCTATGAATTAATTAATTTTATGATCATGTAAATTCTTTAGTGGTCCGTTTTGTGTTTGATGTGTGTATATGGGCGTGTCTCTGTTTGTCAAATATACACTTTTCTTGCGTTTAATCAACAAAAACCTCTGCTCTATCTTTCGCTCCCACCCGCTCTCTCTCTCTCTTTCTCTCTCTCTCTCTCTCTCTCTCTCTCTCTGTATCTCTGTATCTCTTTCTCTTTTTTTCTATTTTTTTCTCTCTCTCTTTATCTATATATATATATATATATATATATATATATATATATATATATATATATATATATATATATATATATATATACACAAAGAAGAGAGAGAGAGAGCGACAAGAGTACTTGATCCTTAAACTTTTTTTGCGGAAGTTATGCGTGTTGACCACCCCATATATTTTTCAACCTTACTGTATGTGTGTCAAGGTCTGGACAACTCAGACACTCAGGATTCAATGAATAAAACTTAGATAGGGACATATTTGGAAAAGAAGAAATTTATATAGAAATGGAAACCCACTTCTTTAGTGTCATATCTGATGCTTGCAAAAGTAAATCCGCGCTTTCAAATGTTATAAATATAGTCATGATATGTGTTGTCATGAATTTTCACGGTTCATACATGTTCATATATGTTCAGATATGAGACAACATATAAATGTATATCAGGCTATATGCGACATTCATGTGTACAGTCATGCATATATATATATATATATATATATATATATATATATGTAAAACAGGTAGAAATATGTATATACCTATCCTTTCTGTTTACTGCTTCTTAGTTAACGCACTCTGTGTGACGGCTTTAATTTTTACACTTTTATAGACGTCATATTTTTTCGCGAGACAAGTTACGATTGTTTCATTAGTTTTAATACTATT
Organism: Sepiola atlantica; assembly: GCA_963556195.1. NCBI lineage: Eukaryota > Metazoa > Mollusca > Cephalopoda > Sepiida > Sepiolidae > Sepiola > Sepiola atlantica. Next base: position 100,945,132 of record OY744526.1, read on the forward strand.
CGCTTCACCTAACGTGTTTTCCATAAGGAAGCCATTCATAAATAGTGTATTCTTCTATAATTACAGGGATTATCTGGCGTTGCCCGTTTGGCAAATTTCTTAAATATAATTCACTAATTTTGTATGTTGTCTATATCGTAACCTCGCGCACTACACTTCTTATGTTTGGCTGTAGATTAACAATTATTCGATGTATGGTATCACCTTTTTCAGTTAAATCTTTCCGATATAAATACTCCCAGCATGTGGAGGTTTACTAAACGTCGATAGTTTATGATTATCTACGACGTTGAGAATGTAAACATTCCCTAACAACACAAATGAGATCCGATCCTAAACTACGTATTTGAATAGTAATAACTCTAAGCCAGCATACCTGTTAGTCCATCGAAATTTACGTAGGCAAGCACGTTGCTTTTCCTTAAAAACAACAAGAAAATAATATTAATATAAACATATAGCTTTATTAACGTTACTAATTCTTTAGTTTTATGGAAAACTTCAAGGTTCTCATTAAATAACTAACCATATTTTTTTTCTCATGTGTATCTGTATTTTATGTGGTCGACACACGTTTGCCTGTGCCTGACTTCAATTAAGTTACCCAGTGGGAATAGACATGCTGTATTTCTTTACAAATTTTATATAGAAGAGGAAAATGGACAAACCATATTCTGGATTAAAGAGAGAAAATACATAACAAAATAAAAATAAAAATAAATATGACAATAAATAAACAAAATAAGATGTTAGTTTTCACTGCTGTAAAAAAATATTTTTACAAAGAGAAAACAAGAGGATTTAGAAGAAAATATATACACATACATGGATATTATTTGACTAAATGTGGGGTATTCCAAGAAAACACAATTTTAAAGTTTCAAACGAGTTTTTAAATAATATTAACAAATGGCACATTGTCATTGGCTTTTCATTTTAATATAGATATGTTTTATTCTGATGGAGAAATATTTTAACAATAAGGAAAAGGAAGAGCATTTAGAAAAAAGACACATATACACACACACACATATATATATATATATATATAGAGAGAGAGATATATATATATATATATATATATATATATATATATATATATATATATATATTCAATAATTGAAAGAAAAACCAAAAACTATAAATAGCCTGATAGCTCAAGACCAACGATGATGCACAACCTCTTGATGACGATCGATACAAATGCACTCGGAGCCACAATATTCAACTCAATATCAGATAATAGAGAACTCGCTCGCCGCGTCGAGAAATTAAGAAGACAAATTACAATGAGAAAAAGTTCCGTAATGTTCAACGATGCTTGCATTTGTAATGGTTTGTTGCCTAAATATGCACACACACACACACACACACACACAAACACAAACACACACACCCACACACACACACACACATACATATATATATATATATATATATATATATAATTATTAATGGCAATATATGTATCAGACTATACTATCAGTGCCATTTTACTTTGCAGTCTCTTTAAAAGATTCAGCTCGATGATTGCCAATCAGTGATAACAGAGCACATATAAGTCAGTTCATATTATATTCCAATAACCATACAACGTTTTTATTTTGTAATGTTGCAGAGACGATATTGACATGAAAACGTTGTTTGGCACAATGAAACGGACCGTAAAAATATATATCTCACAGAAAGGTTATGTTTTTTGGACATTTGAAAAAATAAAAATAATAAAATAAAACCATGGTTATTGGAATATAATATGAACTGACTTATATATATATATATATATATATATATATATATATATATATATATATATATATGTGTGTGTGTGTGTGTGTGTGTGTATGTGGGTGTGTGTGTGGGTGTGACCTTATGCTTATCTGCAGTATTTAGCTATTTCGTAGGGGTTTTCCATCTTTTATTTATTTTTAATAAAGATTTCGTTAACTAAACTTGTATAGCTTTATATATAGTCATCCAGCAACATAGTGTTTCGTGTTTTCCCACAAGACAAAAAACTGCCTCCAACTGGGATTGACACTGGACCGTCTACAAGACAGTCCGAGCTTCCTCCCACTTGGCCATCATCTGGCTGCGGTTGTAGTTAAGCGAAATCACAATTATAAATAGCTTCAAATGCCGAAATATCTATTTTTGTACACAAAGACCATTGCGTTAAAGGTATAACGAATAATTATGTAAAAAATCATGGTATAATAGAATATTTAAGAATTAAAAAATATATAAAGGAAAACTACATATTTAAAACAAGGCACTGATTACTATCGCGGTTAAAGGAAAGGGACGAAACGCCTTGCAACTGAAATTTGCCTGTTTAGGTTTAGTAAAGGTTGTTTCGCTATTGTTACAGAAATACTAAATACACATCGGATATGGATGAATTGTATTTCGAAAATAAAAGTATGAGTTTAAGTATTATTAAACATATACATATTTTAATAATATAAAATATTATTAAGAACCACGACTTAATTCAATAATCATAGTGATATGTATTATTTTTTGGAAAGTTTTATATATGGTATACATATAAATGTATATATTATTTCTTCGAAATGTTTAAGTTACTGAACGAAAACAATTAAAATATTTCCTGGTTGTAAATAATGTGTATGCATCATTTAAAACAATACATTTATACTATCAAGTCTCCAGAAATAGGTAAATGCTGCAGTTTAAGTTGGTCTTAATGATAAATAGTTTATATGAATCAGAGCTTTATATATTACTAGTGTATATTTCAAAAGTTCAAAAAATTAATCCTGATTTCAAATATCTGAAACATGCTTCGAGAATGAATGATCATTGTGTTTTACTATATAAGCACGTTTCGACAAACAAAATTATCAGAAAACTACATTTAAGTAAATATACATAGTAAAAGAAAACTGCATTTAAATAAAAATGCACATACATTCAAGGGTATTTGATGGTCAGTAATTTTTAAATGTGTTTCCCAAACAAAGTTTATTAACAAAAAAGTACTTTATGCAAGAAGTTCAATTGCTCGAACACATGTATCCAACATGCTTAATATCTATAACTCTTTTTTTTTATTCTATGACGTGATTTGATTACTTAACTTAGAAGAAAACGGGATGTAGATAACGTATTCGATACCTTTCCGGCTATTAATTACAGTTAGTTTAATGCAATGTATTTTTATTGAACAATTTTGCAAGAAAATATTAGCATCTAAAATTGATCTTATTTTAACCGTCTAATGTGTAAATACTTATGCAGTGTTGTTCATATTTATAAACATTCCAGTAAACATCTATTTTATTTATTATAAATATTTGGAGTGGTATACTATTAAAGTATTATCATTATTTATGTATCTATGTACACCTTTCACTTAGACACACTGAGCAGTTAAGTAAATAGTTGAAAGTCTGCAACTTATTAAGTACAAAAACCCCAACAACATCCTCGTCCAAAATCCACAAACACATGCACACCATCACAACTAACCTTAAATAAAAAAATGCCAATAACCTAGAAACTAATCGTCTCATGAAGTCCATCTTTAAGCTTTTTCTTATTAATGCAATCAAACAACCACCTAATTTGGCAGCCATTCTCACCTGCTCAAGTAAACACACATAAATTACATCGCAACAAATGTAACACACCGCAGGGTATTTTATACACCCACATAAACACCACACCCATCTTTAACATATTTACCACAAAAATCTGAATTCAACCCCTGAATCTGAAATATGACAGTTCCAACATAATTTACTACATCTATTACTTTAAGAAATTATACAAAAGTGCAACAATTTAAAAAGTGTGTTTCGTATTTGACGTGAATAAGCAATAGGCGGAATTAAGCCCCCCCCCCCCCCAAATCATGTATCTATCTATACATATTGTGTGATGCCATTATATATATATATATATATATATATATATATATATATATTATATATATATATATATATATATATATATATATATATATATATATATATATATATATATATGATTATTTTTAATTACACAGACATGTACAAAATCTGCGACACTGGCATGTCGATGTTATCGATCAACAGTTATTATAAACTGAGATCTCATCAGGCAGAATTAGAATCCGATCTTAACCTCAGATGATATTTGGAGATATATAATATAATAATATTTCTATTATTATAATTATTATTATTAAGGTAATTATTATTATTACTATTATTATTTTTATTATTATTATAATTATTATTAGTAGTAGTATCATTATTAGTATCATTCATGTATTATATTATAATTATTACGATTATTATTATAATTGTTGTTATTATTATTATCACTCATATATATTATATAATTGTTATTAGTATTGTTATTATAATATCATTATTTTAAATTCCTTCACATCTGCTTATCTTAACTTCCTACCCTATATTTTCGTCAGTTCTTTGTATTTGGGCACTGATATATTCATTCAATATATATATACTGATATTGTGTCTTGTCCACGTGGGCTTATACGTTATGCAACATTATACGCATACTCAGATTAACTTACTAAATAACCTCCTGTAAGAGTTCAGCCTCACAGATTGACTTAATTCTACATGAACTGTTGGTCTACATTATATAATAATCGCAGCAAATAGCAATCCTTCTTTTATATTTTTCTTGCATATTTTCTTATTTATTTTGTGTGTTATTACATGATTTCTTTGTACGTATGTATTCCAATTAAGGTACCTCAGTTTATTTTTTGTTTATTTCTATTCATACACTTGTTTATATCTTTTGTTACATGATTATTATTATTATTATTATTATTATTATTATTATTATTATTATTATTATTATTATTATTATTATTATTATTATTATTATTATTATGTATAGTATGTATATTATAATAATTAATCATATATAATATGTTAATTTATCGAAATGTGTTATTTATTTATACATCTATTACATTAATATATATGTATATTTCTATTTATATAATTATATTTATATAATGGGTGTTACATAATTTCATGTTTCTTATATATATATTCACCTAAAGCAAACTCAGTTCAATTTTTTATTAATGTATCTATTTTTGTTATTTTTGTACTGATGTATAATTCTCTATCTATCTATCTATCTCTCTTTCCCTCTCTCTCTCTCTCTCTCTCTCTCTCTCTCTCTCTCTATATATATATATATATATATATATATATATATATATATATATATATTTACATGATTATATTACTTAAATATCTTTTTATAAATAGTATTATTATAATTGTTAGGATCGTTACTCATATATAGTATATTAATGTATTATATTATGATATTTTCAAAATGTTCCCATTCTTTTTACTATTTAAGCTATATTTTTATTGTGTGTGTCACTAATTCCCACTAATTCAACTGCTTATTGTTATATATATATATATATATATATATATATATATATATATATATTCATATATATATATATGCATGCATATATATATATACTATATACAAACATATATAAATATTTATATATATATATATATATATAAATATATATATATATATATATATATATATATATATATATATATATATATATATATATATATTAGCATAATAATATATGCTCTTAAACTAATGGTTGCAACCACTATAAAAGGATTATAAAAAATCCAAATCCGAAATAGTATGATGCCCAATTTTTTTATCTTGAGGAACCGGGCAGATGCTAGGTTTCCACAAGTTTTGACGAATACTAACTACGGTTCTGATCAGATGTGAGAGCTTCATTTCAACCATCACCAATAAGTGATCTCCTCAAGATCTGATAACACAACCTTTCGGAAAGAACTGCTAATAACATTAAACTCTTTGCAATGAACCTTTCCCTGTATTTCCGTCTAGTACTCGTATCCTTACTTTGTCTCAGTTAAAATATATGGAGACATTTTGAAGGCGCCTCCTCTCTTTGTCAGCTTCTAAGACAAACGTTTACCGGAGATCGGAAGTGATTTTCTTATATTAGATATATATTTAAGGTCTCTGGAAAAATAGTTGGATCACATTACTGCTCAAGAAATTATATAACTTCCGATACGATTCCTTATATTATAATGGTCATATACTGCCTTACATTAAGTGGTGGTTAGAGAACGCTCTATTGCCTTGACAAAGTAAAAAAAATCGATTTCGGAATATAGTGGGGATGTTATGTTTATTTTCTTGCAGTCTATTATTTACAGAAAATACGTGACTAATTATTTCTCTTCACTATCGTTATTTTAATGGTAGGTGCTCGACTGAGCTGCACTCTCTGTTTCTCACAGTAAAACATTCACAGTAAAAAAAGATTTAGCTTTACCCACTGTAAATAATTTATTTTTCTTTGTTGTATACTTAAAAGTAGACATAACTTAAATATATATATACTAAAGGTAGGTTGTATATACGTTACAATAATAGAGAGATAGAGGGGAACAGTAAGATTAGGTATGCTGATTATAAATAATACAATCTTATATTAATTCATGAAGACAATATGGCTGACGGATTTGTTTTGTTAAACATTGTAAGCAGGAGCTAATTCATAACACGAGGAGATAATTCACATTTTTGAGTATACATTTGTATTAAGATCGAGGAAAGATTTAAGAAAGATTATGATTAAATGTTCGAAAGGTTAAAACGAATAAGACCTAATAAACGATGAAACGCCTTGGAGATGAAATAAAAACGATAGAAAGAGTAAAAAGTTGGGTAAATATAAGAGGTAAAATGAGGGGAAAAGCTGACATTAAACGCAAACTCTCTGTAATCGACAACAAATACAAATGTATACATAAAGACGTTGTTTCTATTTTTTATACATCTATTTATATATTTATCTCTTTATTTATATATTTATCTATTTAATTATTTATTCGCATGTATGCATGGGAGAGTGAGCGATGCATTTTTCTGGCCAAGGAGCTAAAAGGCATTCTATTTGGCCAAACCTCTTTTGATTTCTATGGAATTCATTGTGAACACTTTCCCCCCCGAACATGGCTGCAGTTCCGATCAGACCATTTTTGATGCCGATATTATTACTGGTGTTTATTTATTTATTTATTTTTTTTATTATTATAATTTTTGTTATTATTTCTTTCTAAGGATGATATTTTTTTCTGTTTATATTTGGCCCGAACAAAACTAACCTTTTAGGATTTTTATTGTGAACAATCATTTTATTTGTGTTTTTCTTAATAATAATAATAATAATAATAATAATAATAATAATATATATATATATATATATATATACACACACATATATATATATATATATATATATATATAACTTGGCATATAACTGCATATATGACAAGTTAATTTACTTGTGTTGTTATTGTGCGAAAGACAGCATCGATTAATTCCAAGAATTCGCATCCTCTAACAGACCTACAACCACATAGACCTTCCATCATGCCCTTATCGTTCTCACTCTCTTTCTTTATCTTTATACTTATATATATATATATATATATATATATATATATATATATATATATATATATATATATGCATATACACACTTCAATTATATATATATATATATATATATATATATATATATACACGCTTCAATTATATATAATGTATATACATATATATATATATATATATATATATATATACATACTCATGTTATAATTTTCTATTACTATCCAATTTTGTCGACTGTTTTATTTTTAATTAAGCTGCTCAATTCTCTGTTTTCATTCTATTGCTGAAGTCAATATGTAATATTCATTTTTCACCGAAAGCAGGGTTTACAAATCATGCCATTTGTTTATTCGTTTTTTATACGAACGCTACACTTTGAGAATGTTGTTTAATAGATACTTTTTAATTGTATTATTCTCAGGCAATCTATGTATTTTACCTTTGTACGCCACAAACAAAGAAATATTACCCTTAAATCGGAATAGTTAACGAATATACGTGCCAGGTTTCTAAAAGGAAAACTTTGTTTTAAGTTGCGAAGCATAATATATGTTAATATTACGTTTAAATATATGCATGGTTACATGGTTAAGGCAACAAAGTGACAGGGAGGAAATTGCAAAAGCGAGCGGTTCGTTGAAATGGACTATTAGTGTAGCAATTATCCCGCATTATGGAACCTCTACAGTGACAGAGTGTGCTAGTTGGTTGGGTCATGGTTCTTTACATGCACGTCGTACAAATACAGTAAGTTCATTGGAATAATTCCTAAACAAGTAGGGAGATGCAACACAGCAGCGAGGTGCCAGTAGATTGACCTTGGAAGACAGGCTGGGAGCTACTTAGGTATGCATTCTTTATTCACCCTGTCCAAGACGAGGATTGCTGCTAGAGCCCAGAGGTGACAACAATATATGCAACGGGTGGATAGTAGCTTATTGCGAAATAAGATAATAGCAAATATGAAAAGTGTTTTAGGGCAGATTTGGCATCATCTTCTATGTATTTATTCCACTTCACGTTGCCTTACAATATTTGCCTGAGAGAGGAAAACGTTGTCCTCAAGACGTATGCTCGCGTCCATAATTATCGCCGGTTGCAAATGTTTCTTATAATTGTTAAGAAGAAAGAAGGCATTAAAATTGACATCTTTCGTTCCATTCTACTGTAGAATTGCTTCCATTTTCGAAGGATTCAGCTATTGCCTTTAATAAATAGTTATTCGTATTGCCCGCTTACCGGGAGTAGAACATGGTTTCGCAAGCAAATATACCTATCCCCAAATCGATTGCATAAGCGAGATGGTTTATGAAGATCAGCAATAATCTATCGTATCACCCTCTTGCTCACACCTGCATTAATGTTGTTTTATTTGGATGTGCGGCCATAAAAACAACCCTTTTTTTTAGCTAAGAACAGTCTGATTATATTAAATATGTGTCCGGTAATACCGTCCGAATCTTGATAATATCTTTATTCCAAACCGTGGGAAAGTCCCAGGAGATATTTAGCGCTACCGCCTTAGCTTCAACTACCTTATCCGGTGTATTTTATATAAGTTCAGAGATTACAAAGATATCTGCAGTAGTACGAAATTGTCTAAATTTATAGTGTTCCACAGAGAGATGGTTAGTATTTTCAAAGTGTTTAATTATCGGTAGGTTGTTTAGTAATTACTAGTTTTCAGCGATGTGCGGGATGATACTTATGGCAATATTACTTTGCGAGGAGCTCTGTCGCCAGATTCCTTTAAATTAGTACTACATAACTATCAGGGAATCAATATTCCTTACTTATAGTGTTTAGAAAGGTTATGGGTCATGTCAGCAGAGCTTTTTTAATACTATAACAGAAATAAAAAATACTGTTCCAGATGCTTTTGAAGCATCCACTTTTTTAACGAAAGCCAGGACATTAGAAGCGGTGATTATCATGTCA
>OY744526.1:100959551-100989551 GCA_963556195.1 Sepiola atlantica
TATTTTCGAAATGTTCACAATAACATTACTACATATTAAGCTGTGTTGAATCAACATAGCTTGAGAGGGCGAGATAGAATAAATATACAGCGAAGCGGGATGTCTGAATTATGCAGCTAATGATATATTACAATTATTTCAAAACAATTAAAGAATAATCATTTTCAAACTGATTCCCAGTACTAAGTTATATTTTAGCACTGGCTCAGTGTTGTTAAACCATATAGAACATAGGCGGAGAGAAAAAAAGTTAATCAACTCACATATAGAGAAAAATGGCGGTAAGAGAGAATTAGAATACAGGTATGTGAAAACACTAGAAGGGAACATATAGATAACTTAGGTAGGATGTTTAGATAGATATATTTTGTTTGTGTTTTCGTCTCTTTGGATGGTGTTCGCTTTTTGCTGTTTTCACAAATTTATTCTCTGCCTAAAAAACTATATTTTATTCATGGCCTCATTTCGCATTTATTTTAAAAAAAATACGCATGAGGGCCTCCCACGTTTGCAATTCCAAGCGACGGATGAATTCAACCACACAGCCCGACTGATGAAACAACGTGTTTGGCTATTGTACACCTGAATTATCCGCCCGGGTAAGCTCAGATCGAACCGTCCCTCCACTGTCGACAATTCTCACGACCCAGATAAGTAAAACAAACTCGATTGTATAATCCCATACTTCACACTGAGTCTAAATACATATGCAGTCATACCACTATAATATATATATATATATATATATATATATATATATATATATATATATATATGCGAGAGCTGTCCAAAAAGTATCCGTCCTTAGGCCAGAAAAAATAGAAATACGTGACAGGGTTTGTACCTTAATCTCTTTCAAAGTTGGCCTGTTTTACACATTTAGCCCACCGAGCCATACACTGCCGAATCTACATATGGGAGTCTTCTTTTGAAATGTTATACATCTCCGCCGGCGCGTTAGATTCAGCAGATGTTTGGAGAAGATGCGATGGGTAACACTAATTAAGTAGTGGTGCAACTGATTAAAAAACGGCTGCACATCCTTGGAGAGTGGCAGCGTTCCAGAAGGCCCCGAATTGCTCTGAGTGCAGCTGTTGTTGAGAGGGTGAGAAAAAATAGATAATGCGGAACGTAACGGCGGAGATGAACACCATTCCAAAAGAAGACTTCTAGAGGTTATTCCGGCAGTGGATGGATCTGTGGACTAAGTGTGTGCAAGCACAAGGGGTCTACTTTGAAGGGGATAAGGGTCCAAACCTCATAACGTATTTGAATATTTTTTCTGGCCTGAGGTCGGATAAGTTTTTGACAGCTTACGTATATATATATATATATATATATATATATATATATATATATATATATATATATATATATATAAATTGCAAAATACTCAGAATCCGGGGTGTCTTATCGCATGACTAATAGTGAATAGTCATATCTTCATGCTGATGAGTCCCGGTTATATAGTAATAAACTTATACGTACATAGATAATAAACAAAACAAATATTTATTATTTGTAGCTCCTTGAAACCCCCGTCTTGAATAGCACTGTAAGTGTAGTATTAAAACAGCATGACGTCGCTAGCTATAAGTGCATCGTTCCTTTCATTAAGTAGGACGCTCTTATGACGTCAAGCCGCCAGATAAAGTAAGAAAATTCCCACTGTTTATTCGCTATTGAGCATTGGTCGAGTGGTTCTGGACGTCGAGATTTCAGTTGCAAAATACTCGGAATCCGGGGTTTCGAATCGCATGACCAATAGTGAATAATCATATAGCTATGCTGATGAGTCCCGATTATAAAGGACGAAAAGTATACGTACACAAAAATAAACAAAACAAATATGTATGATATATATGTATATATATATATATATATATATATATATATATATATATATATGTATGTATGTATGTGTATATAAGTTCTTAAACACATATATATTTAAGTATTTATAATATCCGAAAATCTGCGAAATCATTAACTCAATGAAGTTGTCTTACAAACTTGAAAGTATATATATATATATATATATATATATATATATATATATGTTTATAGGCGCATCCCAATTACAAAATATACAATAAATCCGTAACTTTATGTATATTTACACACACACACACATATATATATATTATATCTATATATACTATGGATAGATACGTAAAAGTTCTGCGTACGTGAACTTTTTATAACCCCTTATAACCGAATAATGCAGCCTTCACGCTCGTACACTTCTACTTGTGCCAAAGTGGTTGTTGCGGCGTTTCCGAATTTGACCGTTTAAGCTGGGCATCTGCCCTGACGAAGTTCTACTCCCTCGAGGGAGACTGATTCCGTCGAAACGTCTTAAGTGCTGTACCCTCCTTGCCAGCACGGTATCTTTATTGAATAGGAAATACAGTGCGATGTTACTCTCGGAAATGGTCGGCAACGTAGGGATCATAAGCATTAAAAAACAAAAATAAAAAAAAATAGCAGGCTATAAAGGTATCGACAACCCAACAAATATTCTGAATTGTAAATAAATATTAGCGTATCTATTTCCGGTAAACATGCAGTTAAAAGAACAAAATATTTTCGCTTGTTAGGGTGTTTTAACCTCTTCTGGTGGACAAAGTTAAGAAGACGATTTTGATTTGCTAAATAATTGACAGTCAGTTCAAAAGGTGTTTCTTTTCCGGGATGTGAATATACATTTTGTAAAGAGAGAGTGCAAACGGCAGGGGTCCTAAACTTACATCAATCTTCTTTTACTGAAAACCCTTCTCTACTCCCGATCCTATGCTTTTTTTTTTAATTCACGATTGTCACGAAGCATGTATCAAGTAAGAAAATATGACGCTGTCCGACCAAATTCTACTTGCCTCATCGAGTAAGCGATCTTATTGGCTGAACTTTCCTTGTCACTTATTTGCCCCCTGGTTTCGACGGACCGACCGTAACTCAGGCCATGCATTTTGAGGCGCATTCACAAGTCTGTTACAGATCGACTCTGTACGAAATCATCATGGGCTAGCATTTTTCAAATTATGAAACTTCGCTAGCTGAATTAATCTTTGACATTACTTTGGGCACCATAGCTTTGAAATACAAACAACCTTATTTAAAAACAATACTAGCACGACTTTCAGCTCAAATATACAATAAGATAATTCGGTTGGAACAAGAATATAATTCGTTTCTGACGGTAATCGGTACGGATTCCAAAATATATACTAGTAAATAAATCACTCGAAATTCTTTTGAAGACCCCGTGACCTTGCTATAGTTCACATGTATAGTGTTCATACCAACAACGATATGTAATATTATGGATTTTTGGCGAGTTTTCTCATAAAAATAGGTTCTTTCAAATTAATCATTTCGTGTAATAAATTCGATCAGCCCTTTTGCATTTGATAAGTTATTCTAGTGCAGGATAGGAGTGATAAACACCCAGTGTTAAATTCTCATCGACAAACACATAACACCGTAATAAAATATTAAATAAATTTAAATTACGAATTTTTTTCTTATTACATAGATTCACTTTACTAACACGCCTACCAGTGATTACACGCCTTACAAGAAACTGTTTACAGACTACAAATTTAATAGTATACATATTTTTTGTCTGAAAAAATAGCAGTAGGTATATGTCCCTTGCCTTTATAACTTGTCCTAGCGTTGTCACCGTGCTTCATAAAATATAGCAATATGAACTACTATTAAGGAGCGTGCCTACAAATCCACTCTTAGTATGGAGTTATGTAGCGAGATGTATGTTCGCATTACATTTCAATTTCTGCATCTTAGTATAGTCATTGAAGCAAACAACAGGGAAGAAATTGAAAAGCTAACATTTTGAGAGAAAACATGATTAGAGAAAAAAGCTTTTCGACATATGAGGACATCTACAGTAAGCACGTGGGATGTTGCTGTGTGTCGAGTTAGTCAGGGATATTTACGTCGAGAGGACACAAGTGTTTCGAGCATATTAAAGTACTTGTAAAACAAGCACAATGGTTGCAACATTGCGGTAATGGAACAGGGGTTTGAGCTTGTCTGACAGTCGAGACCTATTAAGGTGGATGCTCTTCTCGAGGTCTGTCAAATAGGGAGATAGTGGTTGTAGAGCCACCAGCCAAGATGTCGCAACAATACGTCATGCATAGGCGAATGGTATATTTCTACACATGTAAGATACTGACAGGCGGTAGAGGAATCCCGCCTTCTGTGCACCAGTCTTGTGAATGTAAGGTGTAGGAGTTTAATGAAGAATTCTCAAGTAGAGTGTTACTTATGGTAATCGGTGGTTGATAAACTTTCTTTTAATCGTTTAACGAAATACAATTTGTCTTAGAAGTATTGCATGTGCTCATCCATTTACGGAAATGTACAATGGTTTCAGTAATAACCTTGAATATGTGTGCATTCGTTTTTTTCCAAATGCCTCTTATGGAGTTTGGTGGCATCACGAATATAATCATCATGGACACAATTTCATTAGGGAGGTGGTTTAGTAATCTCAGGAACAATAAAGGTCGAAAGATCGACCCCTGGGATACAACTGCATTGATATCATGTTGTTTGGAAGTATGGTCAGCGACAACCGTAATTTTTCCCTTGTCTAAGAAGGATCCGGTTATATTAAGTATACGTCTAGTAATACCGTATAATTTAATTTTCACGGATAAGATAAATCACAAACACTGTCAGGTTGTTTTTTATGATATCAAGGATATTAGAAAGTGGTGATTATCAGAACATCGAATGTGGTTTATCTCCCTTTTGACCAATTTAGTTGCCTCAGCTGTGGACTGTTTAGTAGAGAGGGAAAAGGTTTTAATAACAGAGTATCTCTGATGTAATTTATGATAGATTTCTAATCAGCCTTTTTTAGTATCTCGTCATTTTGAGCAACAGCTATTAAGCTTGAGATTGAGAGTTAAAAGCGATATCTACCAATATCACAAGGTGAGCAGCGTTCCCGAATGGGCTATAGTAATCTGTCACACAACCTCGAGTATTTTAGGTAGGAATAGATAATCAAGTTAGGCTTGCTGATCCTCAAGATCTGAGTGTCGGGTTGGGTAAATGAGATATAGAGAAACTATACATACTACTACCAGCTACGTATGTATTACCCAGGAAACCGAATCAATTACTCTGGTGGATATCATACTCACCAACTAAATGTACTTTGGCGCTTGTATCTAAAGAGAGTACTGCGTCTATACTGTCAGATACATATTTGATCAGGGTACAGTCTTAGGTAAAATAGGAAATAAGATTAACTAATCGAGTGTTGCAAGGTTAGTCAAAACACATGAAGGTGTGATTTTCTGATTCTAGATTATGCTTTATAGTAAAGGGGAGGGTGTTACGAATATAGACTTCAAGTCCGTGCATGTGTCTTTCTGACTTCTTACTGAAGAGTGGTAGGTATCCAGTCATGTCAAAGTGACTGGATGGGGTTTAGGAGTGTAAACCAGTTTCAGTTTGTGCTAGAATATCGGGATAGTTTACTCGCAGAACTTATTCTATATCGTCAATAATAGTTCTAAAACCTCGGATATTGAATTACACCCTAACACGTTGTTTTAGAGCCATAAATTTTTTTTTCTCGTCCACCACACGCCTATGTTTCTATTAATATTTTGTAATTACATGTTTTGCATTTGTGAGAGATATTTATATTTTTTTAAATAACATTTTAGTAAAATTAATGTTAATTATTTTTTTACCATTTAGTCACTATTATTTTTAATGGAAGTCGCTCATCACAAGGCATGTGACCACTTGATTAAAGGAGCTACAAAATACTACTCCAAAGAAAAAAAAACGATAAGTGTTAGATTGATAGATTATGACCCAGCAAAAAACAATTTTTCCACCTTTGTCAGAAACAAATGTCATTAAATGTGAAAAATAAAGGACAAAATAAGAGAAGCGAGAATTACGAGGCTGCTGAAAGTAAACCTAACCTCCACTTTCTACTCTCCTTAAATTAAACAAAGTTGGTATAAAACTCGAACAGAAATCTATGAATATTTAAATTAATTTCTTAAGTTTTATTGATAAATCAATATATAAATACAATAAGCTATAAGCAAACACTAAGGAATATTGGAAATTCTATGCAAAGCAAAAGTTTTCTCTATTCTCATGACAAACATATAAGTTGTCAACCAATCTTACTGGCAATAAATATTAACAACAACAGTTCAAAGCAGGTCCGTTGACTATGTTTTTTTAAACTATTTTTTTATCTACTAAAATAAACTAGCAACCATAATGTCAAATTACAATGCGTTGTTCGTTTAAAAGTAAATATTTCTAGGGTTGTTTACCTAATTGTAAATGTAATTGTAATAAGCAATACATATGGTCAAATACAGTTTATTGTTTGGTTTACAAACAAATAACACGTATTGGTCATTTATAGACGGGAGAAATTAAATATGATTGGCTTTTAATACATGTTAAAATATATACAAAAAAATAACTAAGCGTTATTATAAGAATAAAGCTCGAAGCGTCAAATATATTGTTATTATTTTTAGTAGTAGATATCATTTTATAATAGCCGAGTAAATGCTAGAGCGTGGTAGTAGTGTCAATTTGTTGGTGTTAAGTACAAAAGAGTAAAGTGTACGAATTTAGTATACGCAGCTACATAAACTGTGAAAGTGTAAGAGTTTTTAACAAATAGAATACTTTGTTGCGCTTCGCTTGTGTAACTCTGAAATTTATCGAATTATTTCAATGTAGCGTGTAAATGCTAACAAAGTTTTAAAAAGTATAATGCTAATAAAGAATCGGACAATTAAGTAAGTAAATATTTCTGTTGTAAACACCATTGTGGGAAAGTTGTTATTATCATTAGTCTGCATGTTGAAATTGTACGCATCTGATGATCTTATTAGTAGTGGTATTGATGACGAGATAAGTAGTGGTATTGATGACAAGATAAGTAGTGGTATTATTGACGAGATAAGTAGTGGTATTATTGACGAGATAAGTAGTTGTATTGATGACGAGATTACTAGTAGTACTGATGACGAAATAAGTAGTGGTATTGATGACGAGATAAGTAGTGCTATCATTAACGATATCAGTAGTGGTATTGATGACGAGATAATTAGTAGCATTGATGACGAGATAAGTAGTGGTATTGATGACGAGATAAATATTTGTATTGATGACGAGATAAGTATGTGTGTTGATGACGAGATAAGTAGTGGTATCGATGACGAGATAAGTACTGATATTGATGACGAGATAAGCGTTTGTAATGATTTCACATACTGCGTTTTTCTTCAGTATTTCTACCCGCTTAAAAAGAATACTTTTTCTAAAGAAAGTAAATAAGTGGCCGAACGTACTCGGACTCGGCTATTAATATTTTACTGGTTTTGTGATTTCCGTTTACTTACTTTCATTATGTATATATTCTTTATTTTGACAGTGGTTTGTCGCGTTTTTATACTCTGAGTTATGTGTTTTTCTAATTCATTTTTCGTATCATCCAGACCGGCGTCTATTAGTATTAGTTTTCTTTCTAATCACTTCTTTTTTAGATATAGACGATAATGGTAATATTTCGAGTTACATAGATTTTCTCACTGACTTTCTCAGTTCTTTGTTGCAGTTGCCGTAGTTCTTTTTTATGAAAGGTCTACATTATCGTACTAGGGATACTGCATATGTATTCAGTTCTTTTTATTAACTTTCGATTATACAACATTGCGTATCACCCATTTGTTATTTTCATGTATTATCTTCCCATATTCGCTTTCATTTCTGTTGATAGGATACCGTGCGTTTCTCAGATTCTTATAAATATTATATTGGCCAAGTTCACTTATCTCTTCTCGGTTAAGCAGTTTCACCATTTTAGCTCTAATAAGTCGTTACATTTTCCTCGCTAGTTGTACACACATTTTCATTCCAAAATCTATTCGAAAGTCTTAGCTACAGATTTCGAATGTATTTATCAGCTTTTCTTGTTTCATTTTAGCTTTTGAAAATAGATGTAAGATGTGTTTTTACAAGCGATACTTCATTATTTCTTTTATGCTATTGAATTGCTATCTTACGTGCAAGTTTCTAAGTATGTTTCTGACTGGCATCAGGCCTATAATAAACATATCAGTTGTGATTAAAAGTCATACTTACAATATATATTTATATTATTATCTCTGTAAGTGTTGTCCTCCAGTTTGAAGTTCAATTTCCATGTTTCGATTTCTTTCTCTGTTAGATTTATAATTTTTCCAAAGGGTGTATACATCATTAAGCATTTAATTATCCATGATTTCCATATTTATTCGTAAGTTTTCTTGCAATTTATTCATGGCATAGCTATGTTTTTATTCTGTTCAGTTATCTCCTTCAGAAGTTTTTTTTGGTCTATAGCAAGGTATGTATTCCATCTTTACCTTTCCAGCACACGCTATATTGTTAGTAGTCAAAGGTTGTTTATGGTATTAAACATACATATTTATGTAAGATGTATCATAGTATAATGTGGACAAACATGTATGGTTACATTAAATGCTATCAAGAATAAGCTCATTTCATTTCAAAACTATGAGAAATATGAGATAATTTTCCAACCACGTATAGGCAATGCCACCTTTCCATGTGAGCCCATCGTATAAATTAATCGGTCAGTTATTCTCAGATAACATGAAGTCAAATAAAAAGATAAAAAATGCCTTCAAAGAAATTATGCTCCAACCACCGAGTTAGAAATTATCACACAACTGCATGTATCATGTATCTCTATAATGTGACCATTCGCTCGTGCATGCACCATTGCTTCACATATACACTAGTGCACCAATAACTAACCTCTCCTTCTTGGACAGGGTGCAAATATAATTTATAAACTAAAACGTTCTGCACTATCGAACCGCCACAGGGGTGCATTCCTGTTCTTGTTTAAAAAGTACCTCCATGAAATATGCTACAATTAATAGACTGCACTGGTATTCCTTCACGTTAAATGCCCCCAACCTACCCTACAAGCAGTAACATCCTATCTGGTCACCGCAGATGCCCGTAAATGATGGAAAATTTCTCTCTAGTCTCCTTCATATGACTGCTCGTTTTGGTCTACATACTTATATTTAAATATAACCTGAATAAATATGTTGCTGCCCAAATCGTCAACTACGTTGCTCTCTCTCTCTCTCTCTCTCTCTCTCTCTCTCTCTCTCTATATATATATATATATATATATATATATATATATATATATATATATATATATATATATATATATATATATATTTTTCACTCTAGACCTGGACGCTTCAGTGCTAATATTCATCGTTTGGTGCGAACAAAAGTAAAGACAAATAAAAAGAATATCGATTTTCCAAAATTATTAGTTTAATGGGTGATGGAAAATATAGCATATTAAGCTTAATAGGAAGTTACTCACTTAAGTCTGTATATAGATATTTCTCTGTTAGACTTACTTTTAATTCCCATGTGTAGACAAAGTTATGTAGATGATAGACGTACTAAAAGCGAAACTCTCAAATGAAAAAAAACACTAAATATTGATCCTTCCCCTTTTCAATTAATATAAAAAGGAATAAAATAAAAAATATTTCTTAAAGTATATAACATAGTTCAACTTCAATGACATTTCAAATGTATATCCGACGCAAGGAGACCGTTGTTATCAGTAAATTGATGGAGTACTCCGCTATGACTACATGCCTCTCTGTATGACTGTGCGCAGAATTAGAGCTATGCCCTTTGCATTTTTGCTCCAAATCTTCCAGAATATGAGCACTATTTTGTAAAAGTGTTTTCTATAAGTAATCACCAAGGTTAAAATTCACAATGACTTCAATCCTCTTATCTAATCCATGTTAAAGAGACTACAAGCAAAGAAAACGTTTCCCGAAGAGCCTCATCAGCACTAACATAGTAATCGTCATAGTTTCGTAACTCTGATTAGATGACATGGATAAAAATGCAATTAGAGTGTGTTTCTACCTGAGCAATACCAGTTCTACATGTAAGATATATTAATGCAAGACTCTGTAAATAAAATAAAAATACTTATTCAAAACACAATCTTATTAATTACACTTCGGAGTACCTTCAAAATCACGCAATCTCTTTAGTTTATAACATTACGAGCATGCAAAAAGGGAGACACGCATCATGTATGACAAGGGTAAGATTATAACTTCCTAGATAGGGTCTACTATGAGACAAACATAATTTATACACGCATATACACATATTAATATAGATATAAATATATATATATATATGTGTGTGTGTGTGTACATGTATATATGATTCAAATGCTAAAACGGATATAAAACATCTTTATATTAATAAATAGATGACAAAGTCATACTAAAACAGTACGTTAGTATGACTCTGCGCAGTATGCGTTTGTTCTACTAGATTGATTATATTGTGGACACTCTCACAGGAGGGCCACTTTCGTCTCCGACAACCTTAAGTAAAGGTGATACTATGGAACTAAACTGGATTCGAACTTGGAACGCCTATATAATCTGTGCTCATCATTATTCACTTAACCACCATCATCTCTAAGTTATACTGATATTTCTCATGAGAAAAAGTTCATTTCATTCGTCTTCACCGACAAATGGATAATAGAAATATTTCTGCTAAATTCCATCCTGTAGTATTATCGATTATGATTACTCCCCCTTCCATTTTTATCAAAAAAATTCCTTTATCGTGGGGGGCGCTAAATATGTATTAAGTCGAAAATCTTACTAAAAGATAATGCGTGATCAGCCTCGCACATGGAATTGAATTTAATCGGAATATATAATAGTTTTATTTGTCTATTATTATTGTTGTTAATCTTAGATAAGCTTTTATGTTATTATTTTTTTATGAAGGAGCATTTTTTTCATGTTCATATTTCTATATATTTCTATATATCTATATATCTGCATATCTATATATATATATATATATATATATATATATATATATATATATATATATATATATATATATATAGGGTGTTCACGCGTGTGTCTGTGTTAAATATTTCTCATCGATGTTTTAATTCATAATCCGAGCATATATAAAAATATATACAGTGTCGATCTTTAAGGATTAGGGGTTCAAAAATGCCGTACAGCGGCCAGATGTAAAATCAATACATGCTCATAGAGATACACATATATTCATGCATACATATATGTATGTAAATCCATGCACACACCCACATACACATGTATATATATATATATATACATATACATGCATATATGGACATGTTTAATATCCTTTATATTTGTAAAAACTGCAGAAAAGACACGTTGTTTAATGAAACTATATATATGCAGGTTTATATTGCTTTAATATATAACGTATATGTATGAGCAAATATATATTTTAATATATATTTATATATGCATGTGTATGTTTACATACTTTTGCGTGCTATTCATTTTTAAAGATGACATATATACGTATGTATATATATCAATATATATCAATATACCGACATATATATATATATATACATATATATGTATATATATATATATATATATATATATATATATATATATATATATCATATTGAGTACGACATGCATTTAAAAAATAAAATTATATACACACTAAACAACAAAGCCCATAAGGTTTTTACATTACGATTTTTTCCAGTATTATAATAAACACTAAATAATAATCTGGAAACCATTTAGCCGCCCAGTTTTTAAAAAATGTGGTTTACTCACATAGCAACTATTGCGAGTAGACAATCATTGAGGCGGGTAGTGGAAGGTGTTAAATTATTTACCATCGGATTTAGGCGGATTTTTATATCTTTAACTTAAAATTCAAATAAATAAAATCTGTGTCACTGTCTAAGTCTCAAAATCGGATTTTCATCTTTTCAAATTTTTTTTTCAAACGCTCGTAATAAGCTTATGACACTTGTACTCGATTTTACTTTTAATACCTTCAATTTCAAAACCTCTTTTTAATACAAGTTATTCAAGAGAATTAACTCATTGAAAATATAAAGTGCGATCTTACAAGATCGTAAAGGATAATGGGTTCCATCAATTCTATATGAAGGGCTTATTGACATAATTTGGATTGTGGGAGAATTAGATGATCTAAACCCTATAAGAAACAGACAGAGAACACCCCCTCTCACACACACACACACACAGACATATATATATATATATATATATATATATATATATATATATATATATATATATATATATATATGATAAAGTTTTATTTAAATTAGAAATTTCTTTCATGAGTATTCCATAAATATATTTTCTAAATCGAAATAAAGATATCCGAGCGTTACTATGTATATATATATACATATATATATATATATATATATATATATATATATATATATAGAGAGAGAGAGAGAGAGAGAGAGAGAGAGAGAGAGAGAGAGAGAATGAGAGAGAGAGAGAACGATATATATATATATAGAGAGAGAGAGGGAGAGAGAGAGAGATAGATAGATAGATAGATAGATAGATAGATAGATAGATAGATAGATAGATAGATAGATAGATAGGTTTTAAACTGTGATAAAAAACATTATTTTACAGATTTCCATCAGTGAAAGATCTAATTCTCATTGCTTAATTTTCTTAACATATATTAATTAACGTTTTACTAGAGTATAATATTAACATATCCACAATAATCAATATTAAAGTGTATTTCAAATGTGTATCATTTTATTATCATTTTATTATTATTATTATTATCATTATTATTATCATTATTATTATTATTATTATTATTATTATTATTATTATTATTATTATTATTATTATTATTATTATTATTATTATTATTATTGTTCACTCACTAGGAGTTATCACACAGGTCATCGTCAGTAATTGCTCACCGACAACAAGCGGTAGTGTTCACTGGAGTCT
Source organism: Sepiola atlantica (assembly GCA_963556195.1). Taxonomy (NCBI): domain Eukaryota; kingdom Metazoa; phylum Mollusca; class Cephalopoda; order Sepiida; family Sepiolidae; genus Sepiola; species Sepiola atlantica. The sequence continues at coordinate 100,972,499 of OY744526.1, forward strand.
GAGTGACAACAAGCTCTCCCAGATTTCCAGTAATGTCTTCCTTTTTTCTGATAACCACCGCAAATGACCTTGCGAAATCTCAACAGCTGCTAACCATTTATTTATCGCTAGTAAGAACCATTGTTCTACTTTGGGGTTCGGGTGGCAATAAGCGTTCCCAATATCCCAGCACATTCCGCACTAATCTAGTTGAGGTCTGGTGTGTGCTGTCCAATTCGGTCTTTATCCTCTACAAATAGTTTGCGTAGTGTCAGCCTAGACCGACACCATTTATTTGTGTGGGAGAAGGCGGTAGCAGCTTATGATGTTTCTTGTAGTTTCTGTTCATGCGGTAGTGGTTTCCTGCGGTGTCTTTTTCTTGTTGTACTTCAATGGGACCGGTTACCATTCGTAGCTAATGCGGGTTGGTTTCCGCATTCGAGGATTTACCTTCAGATTGCAGCTGTTTTGATTATTGTCGCATTTTTTTATGGTCTGAGAAATTCCTTTTGATTCCGATGTCTTCAGTTTCAGGGGGACTGTTTCTAGTGCTCCTACGATTATTGGTATTATACTGATTTTCTTCATGCTCCATATGTCTTCTAGTTCTTTGGAAATTTCCTGCATTGTCTACGTTTCTCCGTTTCTTTGATCTTCACTCTGTGACCTTCTGGAACGACGAAGTCTACGTATTTGCAAGATTTTTCCTTTTTATCGATTATTATTACATAACCATCAGCTTGCTTGCATTAGTGTCTCTGTTTGTACATCCATATCACATAGAGTTTTGTGTTTTTCGTTTTCTAGTACTGTTTCTGGTTCATGTTTGCACGATTTGTCTGCGTATTCGAAATTTAATCGTTGGCACAGTTCCCAGTGTACTGCTTTCCACACGCAGTCATGCTTGTTCTTGTATTATTGTCGGGATAGTTTACTGCATTCACATATTATATGTTTTACTGTTTCGTCTCTTTGTCCACATTGTCTTCATCTACTGTTTACCTATGGTTTTATCTAGTTTAGCCTTAATGTATTTTGATCTATTTTAATTGTTATGTGCAACCACCATTAAAGACTCCGTTTCTCTTTTCAGGTGTTCTTTTTCTTAGACATGGTCAGCTATTTTAGTTGATGTATTCTCTTGTCAGTATTCTGAAGCGTCCATGTAGTTGCTTTTCTCTCCTACTTTTCTTGTCGTTTTGTGTTGGGTTTCGGCGCTTCCCATTTTGCTTTTGTGAACTGTATCTCTTGCGGCGGTGATTAGTCTTACCGTGTTCTGAGTGATGCATTTCTCCAGCATTTTTGTGTGTCTTCCACACAATCCTCTATACTTACCAGTCCTCTTCCCTCCTTCGTTTCTTTTCATGTATAGTCTGTCTGTATTGTTTTTGGGGTGTAGTGCGTTGTGCATTATTATTATTATTAGTATTATTATTATTATTAGTAGTAGTAGTAGTAGTAGTAGTAGCAGCAGTAGTAGTAGTAGTAGTAGTAGTAGTAGTAGTAGTAGTAGTAGTAGTAGTAGTAGTAGTAGTAGTAGTAGTTGTATTGACTATGTATTATTACACAGGTTATCATCAGTGATTGCTCACTGAACATAACCGGTTGTATTCTCTGCAATCTGCGTGACAAAATAATTCTCAGATTTCGAGTACTCTCTACACCTCAAATAACTATTAGAAAATGATTTAGCGTCATCGCAACAGCCGGGCAATACTGATTCTGGCAACAACCATTGGTTGTCACTGGATTTACGGTTGCAGTAAGCCGCCTCAAAGTCTTACTACTATCCGAATTCTCTCATTGTGAGTCTGCTTAGTGGCCCCCCCTCTTCGGTCTTTCGATCCTCATATCTTTACAAATATGTGGGTGGTATCATTTGAGACCACGCCTTAATTTAAAAAGCCTTGAGTCAATTATCTTTACCCCATAACAATGAGGTGGCTGTTCTTTTATTGACCTACTTTATCGTGTATGTTTGAAAATGACTCCACTCTCTAGAAAAGTAAAATTATTATCGTATAAATCAACGCGTCTATGGAATGGAATCTGTCTTGATCGCAGGGGTTATTGCATAGATTTTTTTTCCTAGATTTCGGGCATTTTCCAATGTGTTAGATAGTCGTCTACCCTAGTGATTTACCCTTTTATTTGAATCTTTATACCTAGTATCAAATAGTTCCCAAGTTAAGTATAATTTTATTCATCATATTCTAACATTTATTGAGATTATGAAATTCAATAAGTTATTTACATAGTTTCCTTTTATATAGTACAATAAATATATAGTATAAACACAATTAGTTGTACGGTTACTATTAAACGACCACTACACTTTACCGTCGAAACTTTCTTTCCGGCTACTCCTTTCCCGTCCTTTATATTCCCCTATATAACATACTTTGTATTATATGCTCATTTCATCTAAGTTACTGTAATGTGGAACAATGTGAACCTAATCTTATTCACGTGATATTTTATTTAACCTCGTCCACTTTAGTTAAATGTATTTACGCATTAATTTATATACTCTTATCGGGTTATTTCTGAAATTATCATCGATTATATAGCTATATTTGTCTGATTGCACGCATCTTTTCTTTCTATTAATGAAAGAAAGACTTATAACAACACATATGTTGAGCAATGCCAACCAAGACAATGCATTATCATTCTCAAGATCCATATAATAAAGAACCAATTCATTCGAATGATTATCGGATCGAGTAGCTACGACTATTTCCTTAATAATCTACGCATCACTTACTATTTATCTCTGATTTTTTTAAAAATGTTCATCTCTCTATAATATCTAAATTCTCATCATGTTCTTCTATAGAATGTTGTTTATCAGAGTGCCTATCTGTTCGTAGAGTAATACAGCCGTATGATTTTGTAGTAGTGAGTTATGCAAAGTAGATAAACAAAATAAATCGTAACATTGTTAATTAAAAGCACGACTTGCTAATGAGAAAATAACACGTATGTTTTCCACAACATATTTCTTTTGTCACAAGCTATTGCGAGAAATGCACATTATTCAAAAGAAAACAAAATGGCGCAAGTTTGTGTTTACACGAAGGTTAAGCTTCTGCAAAGAAGAAACCACGCGTTTAAAAACATGCACTGAAATAGTATTCTTCAAATCATTAAAAAATATATTATTTTTTTATCTTTTAAATATTTAATTAAAAATTAATATCTTACAAACTTGTAAACATTTGACAAAAATGTAAAAAACTACATATTATATATACACATTTAATAGTTTTGATCCAAGTTTACTAGTTTATCATTACCAATAACAGAGATAACTAACTTGCGTTGTGTTCAAAACGTACCTTATATTCACCATATTTATTAAACAATGGTCTGATTTGGTTGTATATTATAAATCCATGTTTGTAATAAAAATCATGACTTATCGTGGACTAGCAGAATTGCTGCAACAGCGTTACGCGAAAAAAAGGAAGATGCCCCGCTTGCAGCTTTGAAAAACATATAATGATATTCTGGTGTAAATACGTATAGGTATTTATAAGAGTTTACTTTAATTATACAATTTATGAATAGAAGTATTATTTCATAAGTAAAAATAGATTCCTTTGAGCGGTGTGTGTTGTAAGATATGTGTTTTGTTTCTAAGAGGTTTAAATAATAGTTTACATACACAAACACTTGAGGAAATGTACTATTCATGCTTTGTTCTCAAACAGTTATTGCGAAACAACCGAATGTGAATCATAGTACGTAATGTTTATTAAGTATTATTTTAAACAATAACACATAGATACGTCTTGTATGTATGTTTTATATCATATATATATATATATATATATATATATATATATATATATATATATATATATACACTTTCATTGAAATTACGATACACTATTTCAAAGTTTAATTTTTTTTTTGCTTTAAACATTTTTTCTTTTTTTTAAGGGAATTCGCTCTCGACAAGCGATGAAGTAACTAGATGTAAGCAGCTGATTATGATTATCACAAGGACATGAGTCACGCATTGGCCCTAGTCTTGAAAATATCTCAGCAATAGATAAGAGAAAAACAGTCAACAGGAAGAGAGTTTCACAAGCCTGCAGTTCTTTGAATAAAACTACTGGAATAGGAAGCTCTATTACAATAGGGTATAAAAACAGCAAATTGATGAAGATCATTTGACCAACGAGTTAAACGAGCTAGAACAAAAGAAGCAGAACATAGATCACATAATACTCAAGAACACATGCCGTAATACTATTTATAGAAAAGACTGATACGAGCAACATCACGTCTGTTCGAGAGAGGATGTATAGAATTACAGATATGTTTCTGCAACTCATCAAGAACCTCAAATATGACAGAGATTCAGTAGTCAAAATATGACAACATTACTCAATACATTATCTGATAGTATATTTTAAGAGGTAGAGAATAACCTCAGGTGTGAGAAAGTTTTTTGAGCCATAGAGAGAACCACCTTTACGAAAAGCAGAATATAAATGGATCTAATGTATCAACTCAAATAAATATTTAATGGGAGAGAAAATCAAAGAAGTATCAGAGTCGATGTCTGATGAAGAGCAGATTGCAATTATAATCTCAGGAAAAAATGGGGCACACCTACAATTGAAAGACACAAAATCTTAATTGGATTAAACAATACAAACCATTTCGTACCGCAATCCACAACTGAACCCATGCCAATTTCTACATCAGCTGCTGTCTATTTAACGTTTCAATAATTACCAGCAATCTTCTACGATAATAAAATATATTTTAAATGTACTTTTTTAGATTACACATGATACATAAACATTCACCAATATATTTACCGCAACTATAAATGAATAATTTATTTAAAAAAACATAAATAATTTGCGTTGAAGAGGTTTTCAAAATATTTTTTAAAAAAATATTCTCCTTATTATTGCCATTTCAGCAACATTTTCATTGTGTGACTTTTCAAACTACCTTATTCACGTAACCGCGTGCTACACACAGCGGCATATCAACATTCGTCGTCGATAACATCAAGACGAATTTTAACTTGACTGCGATAAATTGACTAAGTCAGGTAGGATTATACGAAAAAAAAAGAGAAACAAATATTCTTATACTTCTGGCAAGGGTGTTTATCATCGAAAGTACTCAAGTTTTAAAGTGTCCAGGTTTGCAAAATATCTTTGTTTAAATATTCCCTTTATTATTATTGTTATATATATATATATATATATATATATATATATATATATATATATATATATATATATATATATATATATAAATATACAGTTGTGCTACATAAATTCGTGGATGTGTATGGATTATGTGTAATCTAAAACCTACATTAGGCTAGTAGTTTATTATCGTTGTGGACTACTGCTGATTATTAAGACGTGATACAACTAGCAAAAGAAGTCTTAAGAAAAAAAAACTATATTTGTTTTAAACTTTTAAAGTATCTATTGTAATTTTCTCGGAAGGTATTTCACTTTTCCTTTTCCGGAAGACATTCAAGGCTAAAATGCGTCTTACATTCACAAATTCATAGAATTTACATTGCTTCATCTTTGTAACATTTCAAAAAAGCAGAGTTTCGTTCCACGCATTAACAATTCGAAAAACATAGTACCACAAGACTACATTCCTAAAGACTACAACATGGTACTCTTTAAATCCAACGAAAATGAATAGTTGTAATAATCCGTCCCTATAATTTATCAGGATTTTTCCATTATATTTATAATCCAATAGTTTCATAGTAATCCTGGTAGATCAATTGATTATTTATCAAGTTTTAAACAGTTAGATTTAATATTTCATTAGTGAGTATTCAAACAAGGAATATGCACAAATAATTTCCTTTATCCAATGATTTTCAAAGATAATCATTTTTTCCTCAGAGAATTAGTTTATAACACCAACAAACTTATATGTCAAATCCGACCTAATCAAGAATAGGCCCCTCAACTCCTCTTTGCTTGCATACATGGAATAAAATAAAACTAAATGTTATAATTTATCCAATTTTTATTTTCATCATCCATTTGTAATGTTATTGCTCTATCTAGTATATCGAGCATTTACTAATTACGATAGGATCTAATATAAACATATATAATATTCATCTTTGTATATATATATATATATATATATATATATATATATATATATTTATATATATTAGTAGTAAGTTTTTGAAAGGCTGTGGGCAATGAAAATTCCGGGTAAGATACAAGTTGTAAGGAACAAAAACAATAACAATAAATCGAATACGAAATATGACTTACTATTTATTTTTCCTTTTTTTCCTAAAATGTTACATAACATGATGTCATCCTCCCAGGAATTACCCCCTCCTCTTTTGAGAGATGTAGATGTAGTGTAGTATCTGTTCTGTTAGCATTATACCAACCTCGCAGACATTACTCCATTTTCTTTTAAGTGGTTAGCAGTAATGTTGCGTCTGTTCTGTTATCATTATACCAACCTCCCAGGCATTACCTCCTCTTTTTGAGGCGTGTGGAGTAAGTATAATATAATTTCTGTTGTCATGATACCATCCTCCAATGCATTCCCTCTTCCTTTTTTGACAGTTATGGAGGTAGTGTAGTATCTGTTCTGTTGAAATGATACGATCCTCCCAGGCATTTAACCCTATTTTTTCAAAGGTGGTGAGATAGTGTAGTATATGTTCTGTTGTCGTAATACAATCCTCCCAGGTATTACCTCATCCTTTTTTAGAGGTGTGAAAGTGTGTAGTATCTGTTCTTTTTTCATATCATCTTCCGAGTCATTATCTCCTTCTTCTTTGGAAAATGTGGAGGTAGTGTAGTATTGATGTTGTTGTCATGATACACTCCTCCCAAGCATTACCTTCTTTTTTGAGAGGTGTCGAGTTAATGTAGTATCGGGTCTGTTGTCATGATACCCTCTGCCCAGGCTTTTTTTCCTCCATTTTTGAGAGGTGTAGGTGTAGGGGTAGTGTAGTACCTATTCGGTTGTCATGATACCATCCCAGATATTACTTCTCCCTTTTTTTCAGAGGTGTGGGTTTAGTGTAGTATCTGTTCTGCTTCCATGAGACCATCCTCCCAGACATTACTTCCTCCTTTTTTGAGAGGTGTGCAGGGAGTGTAGCATGTATTCTGTTTTCATGATACCATCCTACCAGGCATTACCCCCTCCTCTTGTAAGAGTTGTAGAGGAAGTGTAGTATCTGTTATGATATCATTATACAAACCTCCTAATCATTACATCTTGCTTTTTTGAGAGGTGTGAAGGTAGTATAGTATCAGTTTTGTTGTCATGATGCCCTCTTCCCGGGCATTTCCTCCTCAATTTTTTAGAGGTGTTGCTGTGGGTGTAGTGTAGAATCAGATGTGTTGTCATGATACCATCATTCCAAGCATTATTGCTTCCGATTTTGAGAAATGTGGAGGTAGTGTAGTATCTGTTCTGCTTCCACAATATTATTCTGCCACGCATTACCTCTTCTTTTTTAGAATTGTAGAGGTAGTGTAGTATATGTTATTTTTTCATGATACCATCCTACCAAGCATTACCTTCTCACTTTTTTATAGAAGTGTGGAAGTAGTGTAGTACATGTTCTGTTGTCATGATACCATCCTCCCAAGCATTACTCAATCTATTTTTAGAGGTGTGGTAGTAGTGCAGTATCTGTCGTGTTGTCATGATCTCATCCTCCCAGATATTATCTCCTCTTTTTTGATGGTGTGGACGTAGTGTAGTGTTAGTTCTGTTGTCATGATACCATATTCTTAGACATTACCTTTTTTGAGAGGTGTGGAGGTAGTTTAGTATCTGCCTTGCTTCTAATTAGAAGAATATGCGACCGGAGAGAACATATATTTGCTAGTATATATATATATATATATATATATATATATATATATATATATATATATATATATATATATATATATATATATATATATATATTAATAATACATATTTATAAAATTAGTATACATATCTATGTATATATAAATGGGTGTACATGTATGTGTCTGTGTGTGTTACATATATATATATATATATATATATATATATATATATATATATATGTGTATATATATATATGAAGTGAGAAATAGTAAGTGCATGGTGAATGACAATGGCAAATGACATTATTGAGTGAGAGTCCGTCATTATTGGTCGTTCTTCGATCTAAAATATAGATCCTCTGTCTTCGTCCATTTGGACATATTGAATAATATGTTCTCAACGAAAGATTCAACGTCATTCAGTACTGCAGTCAATCAGATTTGTTGAAAGCAAAATAAATAAACACAAAGATACAAGGAAAAGGGGTCAGAATTTTTGTATTTTATTTTTAGAAGGAGGTCATTAGAAGAAAAGCCGCAAAGATGATATGCTAATAGTGCAATGGAACACATCAAATAAGATTGGATAGAGGGAAGAAGAGGGGAAACTGATGAGAAAATGTAGATAATGAGGGTCTAAATGGAGATGAACACACACCAGAAAGCAATATATAAATGAAAAGATAAGCACTATGATCAATAGTACTACTACTAATACTACTAAAACAACTTATAATAACATTTATTTGTACACTCAAATAAATAAGTATGTATATATATATATTTATATATATATATATATATATATATATATATATATATATATATATATATATATATATATATATATATATATAAACCTCTCTTTCTTGGATAGAGCTTATTTGTTAGGATATCGACAACTGTCATTCGCGTTAAGGCATAGCTCATTGAGTAAAACTAATTCGAGCTCCCGACTCTTGACAATACTAACATTGAAGTATCACTTACATTCACTCAGTGTCGTATGAGAGCAGAGGTGTAGAGGCGCCGACTGTTAGCTCGATGGTTGAGTTTCTATCACGACTTGAGGCACTAGCTGGTCTAGTCGCACTGAAAAGCTGTAATACAGCGAAACAGTATTCATGTGGATGACTATATATATATATATATATATATATATATATAGTATTCAAGGTAAAGAAAATTTCCACAAGATAAAAATTTAAAGAATTTTCGCCGGGCTTATCGAGAGTGCTCAATTACCAAATAGAGCTGTTATACATATTATTTTTATTGATACAGACATGTGCATTCAAACAATATCAGAACTGAGAGAACCTCGTTTATCAGTTTCTAGCAGATGGAAAAGGACATCGTGTTTACATAATAGTTAGTAAGTTGAAGACATTATATGTTGTAAGCGGTATTTTTTTAAGATGGACGCGCGTACGTTCATATATAAACAAGTTAGATTTTCTTTTCATGCAGAAATTTAACTTTCAGTTACGTTAACATTAGTCGGGTAAATGAGTATTTTACAAGATTGACAAGATATACATTTTTTCTCCCTCCTGCCACCTTCTGAACTTCTTCGTTATACCATTTATTGGTTTTTAATTTGTGTTTTATTTTAACAAATACCGACGTTTTCCCTTGAAAACTAGTCGGTCGAAAGGCGCCTCGGGGTTACATCTATTTTACTATGTTTCATTAAATCGTATTTTCTTTTTTAATTCTAAAATCATTCCCCCTCGAACAAAAACGAATGTATACGGTGCGGCACCAACATAACTCTGCATATATATATATATATATATATATATATATATATATATATATATATATATATATATATATATATATATATATATATATATATATATATATTGTGTGTGTATTAAGGCACCATTTCTCATTCATGCAAACATTGTTAGATAGCTTCCATTATTTTTAATTTAACGAATTAAACAAAATAAAAATAATGGAAGCTATCTACAGAAGAAACACAACAACCTAAAATAAATAACATAAAATATTAAACCAGTGGTAATATATTAAAATGGTTAACGTAATGCGATTTTCTTCTGTGATGCCATCCAGCGTTGCTGAATTTTAATCGTCAACGACTTTACTGGAATAATGAGAAAAACGTTACCTGCGCGTTTCTGCGCTGTCTTTTTAAGAATGCTCTTCTTTCTCCAGCTTGTTTGTCTATTTATTTTTACACCTGCCAACAATTCGACGAAGAATTGAACACGTTCGTTAAACCTATGGAATATTTATGAAGTTTTTTAAAATCTGTTATTTTTACAATGTTTTCATATATATATATATATATATATATATATATATATATATATATATATATATATATATATATATATATATATATATATATATATATAAATATATATATACACATATATAAATAGATTTATATATAAATATATGTCTAGCGTATATAGGTAATAATAATTTAATATTATTCATTTAAAATTAATATTAGTATATATATATTTATAAATATATTTATTTGTCTTCCTATATACATTTATACATCGAGATTCTTTTAATATCCCCCTATAAATATATATATATATATATATATATATATATATATATATATATGTGTGTGTGTGGGGGGGGTGTGTGTGTGCGTATAGTATTAGACTTGTTTCGTTCATTTCAATATTTCTCTTTACTGCCTTCCTCATCTTAACATATTTCGAACATTTTACTCGTGTTATTTTCTGTTTTAGCCACGCGATTTCTCCATTTCCTGGTAATATTTCCGCCATAATCAGACCATTTCCTTGGAAAAGATATATAAATACAAAGCAAGCCAACAACAGAAAATAAGTAAAAATTCCAGCGAACAAATAAAATAATAAAGTATTAATGAAAAGTAAACAAATACAAAATTGACTAACACAAATAAAAGAAAATGTACAAACTAGCCATAAATAAATGATTAAAAATAAGACAGAAAACGAAAGACCCAGCCGAAAATTTTTCGCTCCCTTTTTCTTTATTATTCTTCGTTTCGTATTGATGCGTATGTCCGATCATTTATCTTCGTCAAATTATCGCTCGCCATGTTGAGGGACAGAATCCTGAAGCTAACCGGTAATGGGATAACCCTGAGAAAAGGGGATTGGGTCCGGAAATAGGTATACTGACGTCAACCCTGTGGCGGTTGAAGCTTGCGACAATAGTCACTGGAAGTACCGATGATGGATGACGCTAATGACCGTACGGCCCTTCTCGTAGATCGAAACGTTCGTCTGCGAGTACCACTTTAAAAACTGACCTTGTCGACTTTTCAAGACACACCCATTCTCAAAACCTCGTCACACCATGCAATCGTCTTCCATTTTGAACATATATTACACTTCATTTTACAATTTCAAAATGGCTTGAGGTCTGTCTGATTATTAGTTTTTTTAATATAAAAATACTAACGAAAATGTTAATTTGCTTTGAATACAAGAACATATGAAATCACTATATTCCCAACTAGACAGAAATGTGTTAGTATATCGTTACATTTATATCCTGTCAAAAATAGGTACTCATCGGTCTATTCAACAATGATGATAAAGAAAATGACAAGCAAAAAAATGTCCGTGAAATGAGATAGAACTAAATCCATATTGAAGGAATACCTAATAAATCTAGTCAAGCTTTACATAATGTATCAAGCAGTATAACACAAGAGTGCACAAACTTGAAATTGTCTAGTAAGGACATAAGTTATTTACTACATGATAACAGCATAAGTTTGGTAAAAGAGAGCTATAACATAATACAATTTTATTATAATGACAGTTTAGTATATATTTTTAATATCCTCCAATATTCTCTTATTAATCACTCAATTGGTAAATAATAATATGCAATCATTTGTAAGCATTACGCCAATAATTGAAATAAGGAAACCATATGATATTAAAAAAGTAAATATGTCATTGTACTTTATATTGCAATTTACAAAAGCAAAAATATTTCATATTACTAATATGCCAGTGCACAAGCATTGCATATAGAGGATTTACATGGAAACACACTGCCATGTATATATATATATATATATATATATGTATATTTATATATTTATATATATATATATGTATATATATATATATATATATATGTATATATATGTATATTTATATATATATGTATATATATATGTATATATATATAATTATATATATATATGTATATATATATATGTATATATATATATGTATATACAGATATGTATATATATATGTATATATATATATATATATATATATTTATACATACATATATATAAAGTATAACCACCTGTTCAGCTTAATTTCCCGAGGAAAACAGTTTTGCCTTATTTTAATGCCACCTTACGAATATTAATATAAACTAACGGGACCCGTGTGAATTACCCTAAATGCTGTTATTAATACAAATTAACTTGTTACTAACCAATACATGTTTGAATAACCATGATACGCTTTGACTTGCATATTTATTAAAAAAAATGAACAATATTAGTAGTGAAGGTAATATTTCGACGACTATTCCTTACTTTGTAAATATTTTAAAATTAAATTAAATTTGTTTCCAATTCATAATTAGCATACACACATTCGGAAGGTGTTTGCTTTTGATGTGAGCGTGACACCCAAAATAACAGACACGCTATCGTATAAATATGTGTTTTCACGGTCGTCCCCTCCATAACTCTCTTAGAGGTCGGTTGGGCTCGAACCATAAACAAATCGGGCCCACGTCAAAAACCGACGTCAAAATCTTACGTCGCTAACCGTTGCGCTAAAGGAAAATACTGTGACATTAAAATACTTGAAAGCATTACTAAATAGGTGCGGAACGCATGCGCTCGGCTTTTGGTGTAAGCGTGCCACACAAACACACACGCTATCGTATTATTATATAGAAAGAAGATATGTAATAAATCAAGTCCATTTTTCATAAACAGGACGTCGAGAAGGTATATTTAATATAAGAAAGTGTATATATATATATATATATATATGTGTGTGTGTATGAGTAAGTATTTACATATATATACATATACATATATATATATATGTATATATATATATACATATATATGAATATAAACATATGAGTATCAGTATAAAATACAAATAAACATATACTTATACACATGCATATGGATATACGAATATACATATACATATATATTTATATCTTATATATAAAGTAAAGACGTTTTTCCCCTGTACCTTCGCGTCGAATAGGAAAATAAACTCGAACTCAATAGGTTACTACATTCACTACAACATCAACCTTATTCGCTCGAGCGTGTTCTTAGCAACCTCTAGAGTCTTACATCCACCTCGGACAAATTATTACTTTCGTTCCTCTATTAGTCACTTTCCCCAAACCAGACACCATACAGGTAGTAGCAAGAACATTTCTCTCTAACATTTTACTCCTCCCACGCTACCAGTTTACACCGGGAACAAATACACAACGGATAATTTAAAACGTATTATTTACGTTAACTATGACTTCACCTCACCACACAGTAGCATAAGTTGCACAGAAAATATAACAGACGCTCTTTTCAATACATCTGACTAGCGTACTATGTTACAAAAAACCTGTAACGCATTAAGCGACTGACATTCTATTATTCTTGCTACGTACTATTTACACGTTAGCGAATAACAGATTACATTAAACTGAACACAATGACAATCACAAACACGACGATTTATTCAACTTCATTGTGCTAATGAATACATTAGTACACTTCTGACAGAAAGTACCACATTTCTTATTCGATTTTATATGTATTACTTACTTTTCCATTAGTTTACTCTTCGCAAGCTCCACTAGATCAGTTTACATTAGTAACAAGTTTCATATTATATTACATACTAAACAATATTTCAAATAACTTTTATGTTTCTGCCGGGGGGGGGGACCCTCAGTTTACACGTATCATATAGAAAGCTTATGGTGACAAGCAGATAGTAATAGACAACTCAGGATTAAACTTGGAACTCAAAGCTTTATTTTTTAAACAATGGGAAACAATTTTCCCTAAGTAGTATCGGAGAGATCAAATTGTTTCTATCACGTATTTCGTCTTATTACTGACAGCGGTAGTAGCAGTAAGAGTAAGTCTGCCGTTAGTGAGTAAGACGACGCGGTCGTAGCAGTAGTGCAAATAGTTGTTGTTGAATGTTTGACGCTGGTACGACTGGCATGGTCGTAGCAGTAGTACGAATAGTTGCTGTTGTTGAATTGGTTGCCGTAGCAGACGATATGTTGTCGGCGACGTTCGGTGTTATTATTGTTGGAGAAGAACCGAGCGTCACTGTTAAAGTTCTTGGATGATACGAGATTATTTTCTTCCCCCCCCCCTCTTTCATAATCTCTCCTTCCTGTATAAGGAAAAAGAACCTTCTTTTTCACTGGGCCCAGCTGTTTTTTTGTGACAATTTTTGGCCACAGTGACCCTAGCCTATGAACAACCAACACAAAAGCGGTCAGGAATCATGTAAACAAGGCCGACTTGGGTGGCGATCGCCATGGCAACACATGCCAGACAGTATGACGGCATCTTCAGATCAAAACGAGATCTAAAATCATAACATTTTCGTTTTACTGTTACCTACTTTGCGAAAGTTTTACTTCATAAAAACAAACATGGTCGAAATCGATTAACTTATTTGGGAAGAATTCCCTCACCGTTAAATACTTTGAGACAAGTAACAAAACAAACAAACCGATTAGATACCTTTTTTTAAAGAAAGATAACAAACCACCGCGCTTACAGATTAGACGAATATCAGTCAGTTATTCTTCTTTCGTAACAATTCACAGTAATCGAATAACTGATTACATTAATCCGACCACCTTCACAATCGAAAACATGCTACGATACGAAACAAAAATTGTATAATTCTGATATTTCATATTATAATAATTGCAAAATATAATTAAACTCTAACAATTAATAAAAACATTTACGTTTTCCTTATTTACATAAAGTTCAAACAACTTCATTCCAACGAGTCAACCTGAAATGCCAGACTGTATTTTTCATTTTACCTTATAAATTTTCGTTTTATACGATCACTATTGACTATTCTGATAGAATTTTAAGTCCCCCGTGCTACCGTGTTGCCAAATGTTTAACATTAAAAAAAAAATCGTTTTAGTAGAATGAGATCGAACGCCAAAAACTGTAACGTCGTAAACACTAACCCACCGATGGGGAATATAAATAAATATGAAAATTAATAGAGTTAAACGAAGCCTGTCCGATATATACTGAAAGCAATTTACTTTGATTCCACCAGAAATTTATTTTTTATTTTTTTTTAAACACCGGCTCTGTCTGTGATAAGGGCCCTTGGAAAATTACAGAGGCCTACATAGCCCCATTAAAATCCACTAAAACACACAAATATAATTAATGTAGGCTGCAGAGCATTACAATTTGTATTCGGATGGGGGGTGGGGGCACTAAAATTACGATTATATGCTTATTTTTAATAATGAAGACTATTCTCTATTTTTTTTCATGATTGCGATTGAGTCACGTGAGCAAAATTCGTTACGATTCACCTTCTGGCGAGCAAATGTACGGTCCACCATGAGTACGGGGGTGGCATAACAATAAGTAATAAAAACATTTTTGTTATAACATTACATGCAGACAATCATCTTCACTTTTAATTGCTTGCTATTGTTTATACATGTACACTGTTGAATGGCAGAAAAGAGGATAAAAATTGAAATCCTCTGACATAGATTCAGTTATCAGTGCGGAAATTCAAGATCCAGTGGCAGATCCGGTTTTACATGATTTCATTAGGCACCATATGGTTCATGGAAACAGAGGTTCACTCTGTCTCAAAGATGGACACTGCAGTAAGAGCTTGAGTGAAACTCAATCGGATACAAATGGCTACTCACAATATCGACGACTATCTCCTTTAGCTGGAGGTTTTGAGACGATACTTACCTTACCTGCCAACATAACAGTTCCTGTAGATAACCGATGGGTTGTACCACATAATAAACTGCTTCGTGAGATTTTTGATGCACATATCAATGTTGAATATTGCAACAGCATGAAATCAATAAAATACATTTGTAAATATGTAAATAAGGGTAGTGATCAAACTATCTTCACAATTGAAAGTAATGATCATGATGAAGTTAAGAGATACGATACGGGACGTTACATATCAACCAATGAAGCCATTTGGAGAATACTTAACTTTCACATACATATACATCATCCCCACCAGTTATTCACCTATCAGTTCATCTAGAAAATGGACAGCGTATATACTTTACTGAAAGTACTGCAGCAGATAGAGTTGCAAATCCACCTTCAACCACTCTAACAACTTTCTTCACATTGTGTCAAACACATTATTTTCCACGTACACTTTTGTACTGAGAAGTTCATGTTTATTATACCTTGGACACTAAAACTAAGGTCTTCAAGCGACGGTTACAGGGTAAGCCAGTTCCAGGCTATCCGTGCGTTAAAAGAACAGAAGTTTTGGGGCAGGGTATACACCGTCCATCCAAATCAATTTGACTGCTTCTGTTTGAGAATGCTTCTACACAATGTTAGAGGTTCACAGAGCTTTAATGACCTAAAAACGATCAATGGTCAAGTTATGACTACATTCAGGGATGCATGTAGTTCACATGGACTACTTGAGGATGATAACCACTGGGATACTACATTACAGGAAGCATCTATATCTGAATCTGCCGACAATTGTAGACAGTTGTTTGCCCTTATGTTGACATCATGTGCAGTGTCTCATCCGAAACGACTTTGGGATGCACACAAATAAGCTTTTAGTGAAGATTTCCTTCTTAGGAAACACAATCAACAGCCTGAAGTTGATATAACATTTTAAGACGACATCTTCAATATGGCTTTAGTTCATATCGAAGATATGACTTATAAGATCAATGGTAAACCACTCACAAAATTGGGTCTTACCTCACCTAATCGATCTAATACACATCCGGTCATTACTGCATGGACGCGTGAAATTAGTTATCAACCTCATGAGCAAGCATCAATTGTTCGAGATGGTATCGCACGACTAAATAATGAGCAAATTCATGTTTTTCGTACTGTAGTTAATACTGAAGAAGATCAGCAAGGTGGCCTTATATTCCTTGATGCACCCGGTGGTACTCCTTGTGGTAGGACAGCTCAC
>OY744526.1:100992051-101114551 GCA_963556195.1 Sepiola atlantica
GTCGGATGCATATTTTTAACTTCTTAGGAAGTGGAAAAATACTAAAAAAAACACTGTTCTGTGCTTTCTATCGCCTGTATGAAAACAAAACTACGTCAATATTACTATATATATATATATATATATAAGTGAATCGAATAGGATTTAGACATATGACTAGCACATATAGATTATATACTGTTTCGACATTATATAATTATATTTCTTTTACCATTTATGGTTTCAAAATACATCGGATCTTAATGAACTGTTGATATCAAACGAAAGTAAACGTCTCTTAAAGATGTCTCATATTCTTACTCTAATTTGAACAACGCTGAATACAGATAAAGAAATGTACTTGCAATATTTTGATCATAAGTTATGCTCGACATAGTTATTTTTAATTTGCTGACGTTCAATGTATAGACATGACACCTCACACATGAAGAAATCTTGTAAAAACAGTAATTCCATCTATGTATAGTATCACAATGTTCTGACCACATTAATAGACATTGCAAAAAAAAACTGTCGTCTATCTCAAACCAAATAGAACCGACTTCATCGTAGAAAGGGAATGGTATTCAAAATATCCAGCTATCCACTCAAAATGAGATTTTTTTCTTAGAATAGACAATCTGCTGATTTTCCAACTGATCCTTTAACCTGGCAGAATTATTAGGCAACAAATTAAATCTAATGTGAACAAATAGCTTTCTGCCCAACCTCCTACCAAGGTTACACCTCTAAATCTGGACACTTTCTGAGTAGCCTGTTACTTTAGTAAAACTAAGTCTTGTTAAAGGTTAATAACATGGTTAGCAAATGTTGTTGTTACATCAAACTAGAGATGGTTCAAAAGTGTTGGGTTTTATATCGTTGTACACCATTAAACGTCTATTGAGTTACTCTGATCAACTGATCAGCTTCTCTGAGAAACAAGTATATTTTCACGTAATGGGAATGTGTCTCTGAATGTATTTAACGATTGCTGGGATCGAAACGCCCGTCTATTTCCTTCAGCCATTAACGATATCAGAATATCGCACGGTGTTATAGCTTATAACGGTGTAACCGTAGGCCATTAAAAAACTAGTTCATGTTTTAAATATTTAGATGTTATGAACGGATGCATCGGCATGGCGGAGCTTGTACGAAAGTAATCAACGGATATACAAAAATACTTCATGCATAAAACGCTTATATTAGTATAGGTTTATCTCAGTGTAAACAGGACTTTCAGTTAATACAAAATGAATACCGGCTAATAAATAACAGAGTATTCTTTTTAGAAAGTTGATGTATTATACCGAAATTGTTGGTCTGTTACATTTGGAAAACAGAACAACACAATAGCTCTGGATTTTCAAATGGTGTCCATGTTCTGTCTGATATAAGTTATGGCATATCAGTATCCAGTAACTGGTTTGCAGTTATTTCTGGATAATCTTGTCAAATACTCAAAATAAGTGTGTATTTCTGTGAACGCGGCCAATACACAATGAATGGTCACTGAAAAAAAGCAAACTCCTCTTCAAATCAACGGCCAAACAACCGAACACGTTACAGAGTTTGTTTAACTTGTGTACAACCGATGGAGACCCAGCTATTAGTAAAAGAGTCTTTCACTGCTATATCTTTTTAAGCTGACTTATCGAAAACTATGTGGTTACATTATGACAGATTATGTGTTCAATATTTTCTGAATATATGAGTTTATCAGATAGTACAGGAACCGGATTATTCATGATGTTATAAAGGCGCTGACGAAGACACATTTACGTGTCTTAAAAACAATAATACAGAATATTTATAAATTGTCATGCAAATGATCGTACCCCATATAATTCGCCGGTGTTGAATTCTTGAAAGAGTGTTCAAATATCCTCGATCTAAACCCGCCTTATTATAGCTCTGTTATATGTAATAATAAACTAGTGTGCTGATATTAATGTCTGCGATATTTGGTGTGTTATTGGATGTTTATACTTTGAATGTATCTATATTTTATATAGCTTTATCATTCGATTGTGCATTGTCGCTCAACTCTAGTCAAACACATATTTTAATAGATAATAACAAATAACAAATATTTGAAGAGTTTAGATGCAAAACGCGATAAATGCATTTTATTTTTTATTGATACCTTAAAAACTAAAAGGACGATTGTATTAAATCTAAATATTAGCCTAAAGAGTATTTTAATTAAAAGCAAACTAAAATAATGCCGGTATCATTTCATATAAAACTCGATTGTAGGGCGTGCTTGAATATTTAATATTAAAATGCAACACGTTTAATAATGATAGTTTCGTAATTTTGAAAAAAGCGTTTATCGCGTTTTGCATTCGAAGTCTTCATTTACATATATATATATATATATATATATATATATATATATATATATATATATATATATATATATTGCGCTATTGAGATCCTGGTTAATGAAATTGTTTTTTTTCGTACTACATTTCAGCCATATTTTCTACCCCCTCATTTATATATATATTTATCTATTTTGCTTTTTAACGTCTCCCCGAACGCGCGTTTTATTATTATTTCCTTTTTTAAATAGTTATACGCGCGCCAATGATATTTACTTTGTGCGTTCTTCTTTTTTCTATGTTTTTACTGAAATAAATTTAAAATGTTCACTTTTTCTTAAGATGTTCGTTGATCAAAACGAAATCGGTTAAATCTCTCGTTTTCTTTGATGATTTTTCCTGTATTTCAAATTTGTGTATTTCTATTTGTCTTTTTACACACATCTAGTCTTTCACG
Organism: Sepiola atlantica; assembly: GCA_963556195.1. Lineage (NCBI taxonomy): Eukaryota > Metazoa > Mollusca > Cephalopoda > Sepiida > Sepiolidae > Sepiola > Sepiola atlantica. The sequence continues at coordinate 100,994,818 of OY744526.1, forward strand.
GCATTTATTTTCATGAGATATTGTGCATTTACACTCATATACATATATAATATATATATATATATATATATATATATATATATATATATATATATATATATATATATATATATATATATGTAAAACATATGTATATATATATATATATATAAAACATATGTATATATATGTATATATATATATGTATATATATAACTATTGTGTGTATTTAAGCAGCATTATCTCATTTATGCAAACATTGTTAACAATAACAGATTTCGTCTTATAAACTTTTTTTAATTTTTTCAATTTTTCTGATGTTCTTTTTTGTATGAAAATCAAAATAAAATGTTCAATAAGTTTCACAGATGTTACGAACGTTTTCGATTCTGCGTCGTATTGTTATATCATTGGTGAAGCCCGATATTTTTGGAAACGATTAGGTTAGGTGGTATTAATTATGGCTGGGTTAGTTGAAACAATAAGTGCGGGTGAAGCTGACATGCACCAGAGGGGATTGGTGTGAGCGAATAATTTTTGTCAAACCATAACAAGGTTACAAATTCGGTGCCGACATAGAGAATCTCGAGTTTCGAGAAGGTCAGCTAGGGAACGATTGTTGAATGTCGTCTCTGATTGGCCGACGCGAGGCAAGTGTCTGTTGCGTCATTTTATTTCTCGAAAAAAAAGTTTTTTTTAATAGAACGCTTTGGAAGTGAGAGCGATAAGTCCACGCTGTAGCCGCTCGTCCAAGGTCTGGACCTCCAATGAGATCCAAAAAATATTCCCGTGCATTCGTCGAACCCGAAAAGTATGAATGAGCCGAATGGAAAAGACGAATAGATGGACATCCCTCCACAATACAGACAGATAAATAAAAGTACTGAATCTCTCTCTGAGAAAAACAGTCTTCGAGTTTTGTCTCCTGCCTGAAAACAAGTTTGTCCACAGAACCAAAACCACCAGAATCGATCACGGCCTGAGACGTAATGGAACCACGGCACAGAGTACGACCACGACCAGTAGACGAAGAAACAAATGTAAGGTAACTGTTTGTGTACAATTGAACATTTTCGAGTCCTAATTTTAAGGTGAAAAGAAAATATGTGAAAGAGTAAAAAAAAGAAATAAAAAGTGCACCATGTTTAATATAGTAAATGTTAAAAAGATAAAAAATGTTTAAAAGATATTTACAAGGTTGTATCGATTTTATGAGAAGGGCATTGGTCAGCACTTCCGAAAAACTTTCGTATGCTTCCGAAAAAGTGTTCGTATTATTCCGAAAAAAACTTTTCATGTTATTTCGACTTTCGTAGTTATAGTGTTGCGGGAAGCGTTTGCCTCGAGGTGTCGTCAGTACGAAGTATAATAATTAATAAGTGCAACGTACATTATATTACATTTACATATACTTATATATTACGATTGATATAAAAAAGTGTTTAAGATAATGTAACAAATGTCTCTTATGATGCCGTTATGTAACAATAATTATAATAATAATATTAATAATAACAACAATAACAGCAACATAAAAAAACAATAACAATAACAATAACTTCAATAACAATAACAATAACAGCAATAAAAATAAAAATAAAAACAATCTATTAATAATGGAGTTCATGTCTCTGTCTGTCTGTCTGAAGCCGAAACTCCATCAGAATAGCATGGTTATTTTTACTAAGTCCGCCAACTTCATTATAAACTACTAGAAAAACAGCCGGACACACTATGCGGATTTCTCAATTTACATAATCAATCTCTTTTCAACTTTTAATAAATTAATATTCACAAATATACACTCATGATTGTTTTCTTCAGAATTCCAAACAACTAATAATCTTATTTATAAATTATAATTAAGACAGACAGACAGATACGTACATACATGAAATGCGTTACGTAGTTAATAAAACTATTACGAATGGATTAACGCTGGCTGTTTAATCAGTGGTTCCCATCTCTTCCTCCGTTTATTCAATACGGTGCCACTGATTAAACAGCCAGCGTTAATACGGCACGTTATTTAAAATGTAAACAACAATGCTAGCATTCACCGTGATAATTTTCCTCTTATTTATTTTTTAAACCGTTCTAAGTTTGGTTATTTTCTTAATCTTATTAGCCATTAATTTCACTGAATCAAATTGCTTGATTAAAATATAAACGGATTTAAAAATTACTATTTACCCCCCCCCCTCATAACGAATTTAGTTTTCACTTTAGGACCCGCGCTAACTTTGTACTCCGTCGTTAGGGTTAGGGTCGGTATTTCGTTTTTTTAATTATTGATTTCAATTTCCGTACACCTTTTTTCCGCTTTGAAAGACATACAATATTACTTATTATATTCTGACCTGGATTTACCGAAAAACAATTCGGTGCAAATAAATGCGAGCAGACGATACCTTGGTGTGGAGGGACACCTTTTACTGGGCAAGTAAATAACTGTTTTTAGAATCGTATATAAGGTAACAATTATTTCTTCTTTTCCTGCTCTTATTAACTTTCATTTGTTACTACTACACTATGATAAATACTACATTCAATTTTTATATACATTTTTTATTTTCTTTACATTTATTTTTAATGCAAACACTGTTTACGTTTGCTACAAATTAAAATAATGCAACCTTAATTCATCTTTTTATTAATGATGTTACTTATCATATGATATATATTATAAAAATTAAATGTATTGATTAAAAGCTCTACCCAAATTACATACTAGCAAAAATATGCGATCGGACGGAGCGTATATTTGCTAGTACTACTAATAATAATAACAACAAAAAACAACCACAATAATAATAATAATAATAAGGAGAAGAAGAAGTAGAAGAAGTAGGAAACCAATAATAATAATAACAAACATAATAATAACAACCACAACAACGATACTAAAATTTACAATACAAAATATCAATATAAACAATGATAATAATAATTATAATAATAATAATAATAATAATCATAATAATAAAAATAATAATAATAACACCAACACTGACAATAACAAACACAATAACAATAACAACACAAACAATAACAATAATAACAATAATAATCATCACAACAACAACAACAACGATAATAATAATAATAATGATAAAATAATAATAAAATAATATTTATAATAATAGTAATACTAATAGCAATAATAATAATTATAATAATAATATTATCAAGAACAACAATAATAACAATAATAATATTAATAACAATAATAATAATACACATACTCGTAATAATACTACTACTACTAATAATAATAATAAAAATACTATTAACAATAATAATAATAATAATAATAATAACAATAATAATAATAATAATAATAATAACAATAAATATTACGTAAGATAATGAAGAGTGCAAAAATGAAACATAGACGAGTCCAGTGTTTATTGGACGCCGAGAAAGAAAGAAAGCGACTTGAGACCTGTTAAGGTTCAGTAGTGCAAGCGAGAATTGAAAGACGGCGGTTTCAGAAAAGCGAAGAGCCGGAGCGCTTGGTGATCGGAGTATCGAAGTACTGAGAGAATGAGCGTTTACCGATATGTATGCCACCGATCAAGCTTTATTGGGTATTGCACCCAAGCCGTCTTGCTGTTAGGCTTTAGTGTCCGCTGACTAAAAATGCGACTGATAAGCAAGTTCGTACAGTGAAGGAATCCCCTGACTTGTATTTATACAAACAGACAATTGGAAGTGCTTGTGGAACAATTGCTTCAGTTCTCGCTCGGATAGACAATGCAAAACAAATTGCTTTCAAATCGGATGTATATATTAACGAGTTTCTAGCGGAAACCAAGTCTGTGACCTCGGCAGGAAAAAATTTTTATGAGACAAAAATATGTCAAAAGATTGTTTTTATATGTGTGTGCGTAGCCGGCGTTAATCATCCGGTGATGGAAATAAAGAAAACCAAAGTTTGTTCATATACGTTCTGTTCTTTGTCATTCTTGTTGGTTTTTACCGGGCACCCCGAAATAACGGGTAATGCAACAATAACACCACCAACAACAAAAACAGTAGCAACAATAACAATAACAATACTAACAATACAAATAAGCATAATAACAATAATCATCATAATAAAAATTACAAAAACAACAACACCAATAATAATAATAAAATAATCATATGATAATAATATAGATATCTTTGTAAATAATTTATCCAAACTATATTCTTAATTTACTATCGTTTGGTAATAGAGTCCATGTTTATTGTCAACGCATATTGATAGTGTCCAATATCAGAGCGAGGGCCTCGTTTCCGATGATAATTTATTGTGAATATGTTCCTTACTTAAAAGCCGTAAAGACAAGTGTTGATATACATACTTTCCATATATCAATTCCTTTTTACTAATGCTTATTTGTAAGAAAGGTTTTTGTTTCCCTGAATTCATTTTGACAACAAATTCCACTTCTTTTAAATGTAAGAATGTTTTCATATTTTTTATGCGAGGATCCGGAACTTTATTCGTATACAGAAAGGCACATCTTAACCACATTTTCGATAATGCGTTAAGCTATAGCTTCATCGGGTATCAAGAGAAACACTAAGCATTTGACAACAGAAATTGATAATTTATCATATATCAATAGATAACTCATCCCTTTTCCTGTTATATTTGACAGAATATTTTCCATTTTACTATAGTTTCTTTTAAGATGTTACAATTACCTCCCTTATTAACATGGCGATGTCATATCCTATTTATTTGTATGCGACATCGCTTTTAGTTAGGAAAGGTAAACAACTATTTCTGACGCAAAGTAGTTAAAGGCTATCTTTAATATAATTTAAAGAAGTTGAAAAATGAGGCTGGTATTGTATCTGACATACATAGCTATTTGTTTTAAGAAAAGAGCAGAAATATTAGTCTATCACATACGTCTGCACTTTTTGAACTTGGCCTAAAATCAGGATCGGTTTAAATACAGACAGACACAACCGCATACCTCGATTTGGTTAATTATTAATTTAATATACGAATACGTGTGCTGGATAGTAATTGTACATTGTACAGTATTGATTTATTAATGAATGCATGTTATAATAAAATATTGATATAATTAAGACATAGGTACATTAAATTACTTTACCCGCCATTTATTTCCAGGGCGAGATACATATTATAATATCGATAGTGACACGTTTTTGATCTTCTATACAATTGTATATTAAGCTTACATTTTCAATGGAAAACTAATTAAATATTGTTTCCAGTAGGATGTATTACTAAAACAATGTAAAAGATTAAATTGTTAAACACTTTCTTTACTTAACTCCTTTAAATTTCATATTTTTTATTCGCATATTAAGGGTGTTATCACCTTGTAAATGTGGCCCCTGAGTTTCGACTATACTTATAATAAGACGTATATTCATCCTTGAAATGAATGAGTTGTAAAGTAATTCCTCACTTGAAAAAAAACTAATAATACTTATTTATTGATAAAAAAAGTATCGAACATGTCATAAAATCGGATAAATTATTTTAAATTACGAGCTTTTAATTTAATTTGTAGGCCCCCAATTTTTTCGTATTAAGTTTTATGACTGCGCATATGTTATCCTCTCATGCGCCGCTATTTTGATGAGGCTGCTTTCAGAGGCAAAAAAAGAGAAAGTATTGGCAGCAAACCTTTTGATGTTTTTTTTTTCATCCTTCGCTTTTTCACTTTTGAGTGGCATGCAATGCAGTTAGGAATCCAGTGGAATTGGGTGTATCTAATTGGCGTGACCTTTCGCTAAATATCATAAACTGGAATCCAAGAGACTGACCGAACTGATGATGGGAATGATATCCAGTTCTTAACGGAGATTTGGATTCTTAAAATAAAATAAAAGCATAAATAAATTTGGCGATGATAAATAAGTTCGATCCTCACGAAAAATATTGGTTCGGATCAGCAGACGTTGAATGAAACACGCATTTAAGTAACATCACCTCTGCTGTGAAAATTACACCCAGTGCAAATATTAAGACTTTTACCTTGTCATGATATTAAACAACGTCTATATATATATATGTATGCACATACACGTATATATAAGACATTCGTTGGATACTCCAGTAAGCCGTTCTTTATGTGTCTACCTTCGCATAAATATAACTTAAATTCCCTTCTTTACGTGTTAATACCTTGTGGCCGTATGGTTATACCGCTTATATGCGGGTTCTAGGTTAATTCTGTTGCAGGGGTTCGTACCTGGCGACCATCTGAGAATATCATTCTCTACACTGATGAGAGTGAAAGCCTGAAACACTGGCGTGTGTAGGTAAATATATTTCATGGTAATTACTTATAAGTAATATTGTTATGAGTTGAGCTTTTTTTGGGGCAGATAAAATGGTCTGACACGTAGCTATAAGGCATATTTCTACCATGCTCATTGAATACTCTAGTCAGTCTTTCTATATGTGGCTACTTGTGCATGAATATAAATTAAACACCGTTATTTCCGTGGTAATATCTTGCGGCCGTATGATTATGACGCTTGCTTGCGGATCCTAGGTAGATTCTGTAGCAGAAGCTCGAACCTTGCGACAGTCTGAGATTAACATTCCCAACATCAATAAGAACGAAACCTTGAAACGATTGCGTATGTAGGTAAATTACTTAATGTTAATTACTTAAAATTAATATTATATATATATATATATATATATATATATATATATATATATATATAACATAAACATGTATTTTTATCAAGTAAGCTATAAAGACTCATCCATCTTTGATTGCCACAGGAAATTATCAGGCTAACTGTGTTTATTGTATGCAATTTGCTTTATATAGCACTAGTGTTAATGCAAGCGTATCTAGCTGATCGAAATATGTTCTACTCGATTATTTGAAAGCGGCGCCTTCTTTGAGCTCCCAGTAATGGTATCATACCGAGGTTTTTTATCAATGGTTTATTTTATTTCATGCGCTATTTTGGTTATTATATCTATTTTGAAATTATAAGACGGATACTTATACGTAGTAATTTGGAGCATTAGGTTTTTCATGTACTAACACTGTGGTTTGGTAAACGATGCCTGTAGTTAGGCACTTATTGTGTAATAGATCAAGTACACAAGTTGTACATTTTAAATTTTCTTTGCTCATCAAATATTGTAATTATTGTTTAATATATCGATATTTCTTGCCATTGTATTGTCGTTTTTTTTTTATTACATGTTCAGCCCAGATGCTAAAAAAATTTTTTAAATGGTTCCGAGGAGCTGGAATTTGACGTATCTGAATTTTCGCCAATGGATTTTAACTCCTCTTTACCAACTTTGAAAGAAACTAAATTAAACTAAATATAACAAAGAACCTTTTTTCAAGAATTAAAAATAACCTGTAATTTCGTTGAGGAGCGAATGGTGTAAATACAAATATATGAAAATAAATATATATCTAACTATATATATATATATATATATATATATATATATATATATATATATATATATATATATATATATGAAACAAAATGTTGACGGCTTTACGACCCCTTTACACTAATCAGATGTGCATCATTATCGTTTAAATTGTTAAGAAGTAAGGTCTGTATATACAAACATGTACACCTATACACAAACTATAATTTATATTAATAAAGATATATAATATTTAAGAAAAAAATCAATTTTAACCAAAATAAAGTTCAAAAACAATTATGTAGAGTATGTAATTTCATAAATATTAATGTTCCAGTAAGATTTTTATACGGGATGTTAATACAAAATAACTTTATAATAATCAAGTTAGATCGTCGATTTTTTTCAACGCTTGGGAAATCTCCTATTCAGTCAGTTTATAAAAATGTATTTGAGGTTGTAATTAAAGATCATAATTGTTATGAATAATTGTTTGTGGAGCATCACTTGTACGATCAGGTCGAATTAATTAATAACCTAACTGTACTAACCTAATAAAATACGTTATGAAATGTGCACAGAGGAACGTCACGAAAGACAGAGGTTAGACACCCGAAAATCTGAGTACGAACATAACACGGATAACGAGTATTCTTGATAAAACGCGCGACAAACTCAAAAGCCAATTGCCCTTCAGTTTAATGCGTACTAAGAAAAAAAAACAATGTAAAAATAAGCCACGAGCCAAATTACTAGCAACATAAACTGAATAAATGACTCTACACTGAGTTCTCTATCAGAGATATTGACGTCATAAAGAATCGTGTCTGTCTTGAGGCTATGGTTTTACGGATGAGTAGAAGAGGTTTCTACGTAGGAGAAAAGAGACATTCAAGGATATCGTGTCATTGCTGACTCAAGTGCGAGTCTTTATTCATGAAGAAATCGCACATTTATTGTTGATAGATACCTATAAATATCTTGCCAATGACATTAGAAAAGAAAAGAAAATTACAGAGAGAAAACATGTCTAATACGTGATATGTCGTTGGCGTATGTGATCGCATATTGGCCTGTGCGAGAATATAACGAATTCACACATATACACATATATACACATCTATCTATCTATCTATCTATATATATATATATATATATATATATATATATATATATAATCTAAAAATCGTAATTGAGATGAAAAATCATTGTCCAAAGTGCTTAACATCTTAGAGAACTATATCCATATTAAATGGTAACGAATTTTACTTTACTTAATATTCTACTGCAGTTGGACGACATTCCTGGTATTCAGAATATTAGACATAATACACTTGCCAACAAATTGCACACTGTTGCAATTTGTGAATGTAATTACAATTTATTATTTAACACACACACATACACACACATATATATATATATATATATATATATATATATGTATATATACATACATATGACCTAATTATTTATATATATATATATATATATGTATATATACATACATATGACGTAATTATTTATATATATAAATATATATATATATATATATATATATATATATATATATATATATACTCCTGTTAACACACGCGCACACGTAAAATCGAATATCTATAAAAGCACGCATACATACACATGCTTCATAAACAACGGTGGATGTTCGAAACATAAATTATATTAGATGACCTGTGACCTGCGGGGTACATAGAACTACAACTGATTATTCTAATTTGTTTTATTTAATAATACATATATATATATATATATATATATATATATATATATATATATATATATATATATAGTAGCTAATATATGCGCTATCCAGTCACAAGGCTGAGGGGATGGCATGCAGAAAGAACTACATATACATTTTCCCTCAAAAAAGGAGAATGGAATACCTAGGAAGATGAGCACATGCCAATTACACATATATTACAGTAACCCTCATTCAAAGGGGAATGTAATACGTAGGAAGATAACCACACGATTAAAATGAGGAGATGATTTCTTAGAACACGGTTTATGACGACAGAACCGATATTCTACTTCATATCCTATTAAAATATAATACGATAATAGATTAAATCAGTTTATTTAATTCATTAAACAACGCTTATCCGTATTTAGTATTATAGTCTTTTTGTCTTTTGGCTAGGATCAAAGGGTAGTAACTGTTCTCAACATCACAAATACATCAGACGTTAATAAAACAAATAATAATACGGTGTCATAGAGCAAGGATAAGATGGGGAAGAACGGAAAACAGATAAACATATAATACCGCGTCGTAGAGAAATATGAAGTGAGCACACACATTAGCCATAATCTTCATCTTCATCCACACATTCAGGGTGAGGTTACTTAGTTCCGACTGTAGGTAAGTATTTCTTGAAATTCTGGAAATTCACATTATTTAAGTGTTCGGTTCCAATTCAGCTGCATACTTTATTCTATTACCGAAGTTAAGTTTATATCATATTTGTTTCGTATCTTTATTATAGTTTATTCTGGTTCTTCGTTTTTTGTTAAAATAGTGTGATATCATAACTTTTTGATATGTAATATGTTGTTTTAGCAATTTTGTAATTTTTATCAATTCATTTAACATTGCCAATAGGTTCGTAGGTTTTTAAATACTTTTTTTTAAATGTGTTTTTTAAAAATGTATTCTTAAATCTAGAACATTTATTATATTCACGATATCGTTTTCAAAATCTATGTAAATCGACGTTGATTTACCTGATCAACCCAACAATCTGTCAGATCCCATCCATTCACTGTGGAGGTCCCCAGATGCCGAAGAGCTTTCTACCTCAGAAGCTTCTTTTCTCGTGCTGCTCGACTCTGGAACTCCCTTCTTGCTTCCTGTTTCCTGATGGTACTGACATGCGGAAATTTAAAACTGATGTAAACAGACATCTCGCTGCACAACTCGCACTTAAGGTTTACCCTCCCCCTCCCCCCAAATAAAAATTTAAAAAACTCTGAACTTTTTTTCTCAGTTGTCTCTTACGTCTAAAGTGGCGGCCTGCCTTGTTTGGGGTGAAGTATGTTTTTTACAAAATTAATCTCAAGTAGACATTTCACGATTTAAAACTTGTATTTATCATGCTATTTATCGTGTATTTATCATTAGCTAATAAACTTACGTCGGAAAACATCTAACGTAATTGTGTAAGGATGTATTGTATTTTGTCTATTAATTTAATTTTATTATTATTATAAGTATGCATTGATCTCCTATGTAATTCGAAGTCTGATTTATTTAATTATATGTGTCTTCAATAGCACTCCGAAGGAGTAATACCGATTTTTTTGACATATTGTAAGTGTGCTCAACTGAAGTTTTAGTTATGGACTCGGTTATATAATAATCGTTCATGCTCGAGGCAGAAATGAACTGCTGTAGACTTTTTTTTAAATATCATTAATCATATTTATCCTATTAGATATAACTATAACAATAATATATAATAATTCAACGCACTTACTTTTAAGATTCTACTGCAGTTGTACAGTATCGTCGACCATGGCACAGAAGCCACACATACACGTTGCTGTTTCATCTCCGAACAAATTAGTCAGCCTGAACTGAAAAATGACGTGTAGTCACTTGAAATAGAAACTACTGACAAATAAGTATGTTATAACAGACCATAGAAAACCTACTTGAAACAAAATTTATTCTGACGAAATACATCGGGGATAAAACACAAACGTTTCTGTGTAGCCTTCTTTTCATAAGTATATGATTATATTGTTACGTAGTCTTACTAATATTTTTATGTGCACCTTTAGATAAAATTTATGTGAGTTTGTTTAGGATATTTTTAGTACTTTTCCCTATTGCCTTTTTTTATTCAATAAATAAGTGGATATCCATTAAAAAAATGTGTAAGTCGTGAGTAGCGATACGCACACAACACCACACACAATCATTTCTCACAAGGTTTTAATATAAAGATGGACATCACTTTTACTTACATGTCTTGAAATGTTGAAATGTACATTCTCATGTTATAAATTATTCTACAAAAAGTCAAAGTCACTCGTTTATCTATTATGAGTAAGCATATCATAGTTCTAAGATGGTAAGTGATACTCTTGAATATGTAAAAATTATGAAATTAAAAAAACTGAAATTAAAATAACATTTGAAGTAGGAATATAATAAATTAAAAAAATATAAGAAGGATTTGGATGAAAAAAATAATCATGCGACCCAAAATTATAGAAAAATATGAATCTTACCTAATAATTTCCTATCATCGAAGTACTTGTTGTTCAATGATGAATTCAACAATAAACGCCATATTCAGAATGAGACTGGGTACAGACAAGTTGCCTTACACAATCGAACCAGTAACTTGCTGATAGAAAGTGGCCGGATGATATGTTGAATCAAGAAGTATACATGTCGACAGTTTCGACAATAAATGTGGTCAAGACCGAAATTAAATCAGTGTTAGTCGCTTGAGCCGCGGTGTCTAAAAATCATATCATTCAAGAATGTATTTTATATCATCTCCAGTGGCAGTGTTGTTATTCGGAGTTGTCGGCCCCTTTTTAATTGAATGCGTTTGGATGGTTGGCATGAGTGCGTCGCGGTTAAAACATGAGCTTTTGGATTCGTAATGGCAATCGCCCAGTGTTTGGCGGAAGGACGAGGTAAATATCTCGCCTTTATATAAGTTAGCAAAGAATAAACCCGCAATATTATGCGCTATTCAAATGTATTTAACGTTATTTCGAATCAAATTTTTTTTTAATAATCTGACACAATTATCATTGAGTGCCGGCTTTTAAGATAGGAGCCAAACGCAGTATCTGTTCTGAACCTGCATTTCATCTTTTCGGTGTTAAGTAAAGGCGGAAATCCTTCTTGACTGAGGTGATTTTTACTTTTCAACAAATCTTGCGTTTTTTTTATTTGGGGAACTAGATTTCCCACATATTAAAACCGATCGTGTGTGCAACTCTGCCGTTGTTGATGCATGCAAATAGGGACATCGGAAACGTTGATTCCCGGTACAAATAATTTAGTATTCGTAGAATAAAAAAACAATGTAAAAACACATGTATGTAATTTTCTATCTATTTTACGGCATATCAATCAATTTTTTGGGTCATTTAATCCCGAAACAGTGGCCATCTCCAACGATTACTTGAGCACGATTAGCTGCAGATGCATCACTTCTTAAGTTAAATAAGTAAGATAAATTGGACAAAATTGGACAAAATTGGACAAAATTGAGCCGATCGCATTCTAAAACAGAATTGTTAAGCCTCTAGTCAGGAACAATCTCCATTAGGTCTATCATGCACTTTTAAGATAGATCAAAGAGTATTATTTCCGAAATTGGATCAGTTCCTTCTAAAATCAAATATCTCAAGGCAAGTACAATTAGTTCGCCAATTAATAAGTGCGGATTGATGAGTGGTTGACTTTCCGAATTGCGTTGGCTTTCACCGCGAAGAGCGACAAATAATATCTTGTTCGTATACTGCTGAAAAAATAACAGGAAATTGGGAAGAAATGCTTAAAATAATCAATTAGGGGCCATCTGATTCATCCACTGTTTTGTCCACGCTTTATATTGATAGGTCAACTAAGAATACATTATATTGCATATATATCTATTTCTCTATTTAATACTATGTATACATACATATGTATGTATGCGTGTGTGTATTTGTGGGTATGAAATCTGACTCCACAACCTCTATTAAGTCGTCTAAAAGTCATCAATGTAGCTAGCGATCGTTAGAGTAGCCACGACGAGGTTTACCACCCAAACAGCTGGGTACACCTGAATGTGGCTAGTAGCCACACACAAGGAATCACTTCACGAAACAAACCATACTACTTACAATAGAAGACACACTAGCATAATATGAAATCAATTGAAACATACTGTATATATATATATATATATATATATATATATATTATATATATATTATATTATACATATCATAAATAAATGTATAATTATATAGTAGTAGAAAACTTTATATAGCAAGTAATCTAAAAAGAAGCGTCCATGTTGCATTCCTGTTGCCTGATAATTTCCTGCTAGGATAACACATCGACGTCTCCGTGTAGCTTACTTGGCATATATATATATATATATATATATATATATATATATATATATATATATATATATATATATATATATATATATATTCATACTACAAGTACAAGTATTTAACCACATATTAAGTACCGTTGAAGTCAATACAAAAATGTATACACATCATGTTATATCACCTTATAATATAACATGTATACGTACGTGAATTAATAATATCGTATATGTATATACACACATATATATATATATACATATATATATATATATATATATATGCATATATACAAATTTTGTGTAATTGTATTATAGATAAAACAATTATGTGGCTACACATTCGCAGACATGTTCATGCAAGAGATCTTCGAGTCCTAACCTTTCCAGTACCAGTTTAGGAGACCCTTCCAAATGCGCAGTAACAATAGTTGGGCCAGAATAGCCTTGATCTAAACATGTATGTAAATGTGTAGTCCAAAATGTTCAAATAAATAATAATTGTATAACTATTTAACGGTTTTAAATAGTCATGAGCACTTCTATATATACACATAAATTATTAACTAGATTCTAATCCTGTGGTTATAAAATTACCTGCATTATAGGATATATAATACACCCTGATTGTGATAGTGATTATATCAATATATATATATATATATATATCATAGATAAAATAGTTATCCGCTGACACATGTTTCGACGTACAGCGACTCTTCAAAACGAATCAACTATGACAGTTCTCGAAACCCGACCACGGTAACCGTGCTCGAGTGCTCTACCATTAAGCTATGAGACCTGCCTGAAATACGTGGTTTTTGTTTAATACACCAAATATTGAATAATATATATATATACATATATATATATATATATACATATATATATATATATATATATATATATATATATATATATATATATATATATATATTAATAGAATGAGATAATAAAATTAGAAATTAATCATATTTTATTAAAGTTCAAAGACAAGGAGTGATACTGCGTTCTTAACTTAGTCGAATATTAAATATTATATGTTTCATATTCCAATATCTATTTTATTAACCATTATTTTTTGATCGAATCTTACTGCATATTTCTTCTCCATCAATTTTTTTCTATACGTCAAACCAAGAACCCTTAATTGGAGATTATACTATTCAACACTAAGTGAGTCTTCTGAACTTTTTGTATGATTTTGATTTTTCGATGGTTTTATTATTAAATTTCATACACCCTGAATACACTCTTTACTGTCATCTACTGCGTCTATAGCAAGCACATTTCCCGCCTGGATAATTTGTTCGTTTTCTGCACTACCATTCACCACCTGGATTGTTTATTATCGATTTCTTTGACATTTTTCTGTAAATTGTGTCAATCTATATGACTTGAATGAACTCTATAAGTTCAACAAAAAAGAGTGTTTTGGGCCAATATATGTTTATGTATAATATGTTTATGTATTTTTTAATAGTTTTTATATATTTTCAAAGATTAATCTTCATTACCTGCAGTAATGTCATTGGAGTAATGGTCCTCTGAGGAGAAGATTATTTTGAAAACTTGTGTGTTATGGACGCAGTATAACTCCTTGTTTTTGAACTCTAATAAAATCTGATTAATGTATCATATTATTATGTCATTCAAGTAATATTATTGCTCTATACACTATCAAGCTTTGTGTTCATCCTGATAGTCTACTGGTTCAAGATATTGTTTATATGTTTAAAGTATTATCTTACTATATATATATATATATATATATATATATATATATATATATATATATATATATATATATATTGTAGAATGTTTAAATGTAGATTTACGCACCGTATATTGACACACCTGTAGAGTAAATATTAAGGAATCATTAACTTGTTTGAGTGCATATATAATAACCATTTAATATCGAACAATATCATATAATGGGCAATATTCTCATGGGCTTCCCAATAGTTCATAAATAAATGTAGATCTGCTTGAATTTAATAAATAATAGAAACATTATAAACATGAGTACTGAAATGATATCATGTTGCTCTAATAGGGGTTCATATCTATTAATAATGGAATTTATGTATCTGTCTGTCTGAAGCCGAAACTCGATCAGAGTAGTATGACTCTTTGCTATGTCCGCCAGCTGTATTATATACAATGAAAAAACCGCCGCAAACACTATGCGCGTTTCTCAATGTACATACTCAATTGCATTTGAACTTCTAATGAATTAGTATTCGCAAATATACACTCATTATTGTGTTCTTCGGATTTCTACATGTATTTACGCAATTTTGCTCGCTAATAAGCTTACTTATATATTATAATTATTGAATCAAATTGTTTAATTGAAATAATAATTGATTTAAAAATTAATGAGTTACGTAGTTATATAATCTACACCAAACTAATTACACAGCGTTAATTAACTGAAACGACCTCCCTCCGTCAAATCAATACGGACGCAAGACGGCGCGTAATTTACAATGTAAACAAAACGTTGCCATTTAACCGTGTTACTTTAAAACGTTCTGAGTTTGTTTATTTTCTTTATCTTATTAGCCATTATGTTTTAAAACACAAATTTAGGTACTACTCCAGGATTTGCGCCGAATTTTCGTGACTGCTCGGCCGCATCGTTCCGGCAGCTCGTGGAAGCGTCCGAGACCTGCCGAGTCGAAAACGAGGCTGTCGAGACGAAAACGAGGCTGTATAAACAAAACCGCAAAATGCGTGAAAAAAAATTTGAAGGTTGTCAGACGACAATATTAGACGATGAATACGGAAAAAAAGAAATGCATATATATTTATAAAAAATGAAAGAAATGAACAAACCCATAGCTGAAATAAATAAACTTTTTTTTACTTTTCATTTTTGAACCATTTATTTTAAAACCTTTTTTTCCAATTAGGCAAGTCTTTTTGTTTTTTATAGATTTTTTATGGGGGCGTGGGGGGAATTCTGTATCTTTTCCCGAAGAGGTAGAGCTTGTTTTTTTTAGGGTGCTTAGCGAAAGACAGACGGAAGAGGAGGAGCAGGTGTTCGTCGAGGATGTGGAAGGAGCAGAAGAATGGTCGACGACAGGATAGAGGTCTGCTATCTGCGACAATATGGCGTCGAAGGGTCGTTTTTAAATCTCTGACGCAACATAAATTCCCGCAGATAGCCGTCTACGAGTGCCCTGCTCGTCCCGCACTCCTTTTTGTTTCTCTGCTTCGCTACCTTCCACATCCTCTCTACGTGGTTGGTGCAGGCACCTGTTGTCGGCTCCACGAAGTTTTCGGTGTGGTTCACCGTAAGGTGTCGATAACCCTCCTCTCTTAACCTGTTATAGGCTCTCCAGCAATCGGATACTACCGTGGTCCCAGGGACGACGTACTGCCTGATTATTGGAAGGAGGGTTTCGGCATTCCTGTTTGTCGCTGTCACCAGGAAACCCTAACCCTTCTCTCCGGGATCGTATCCCCCGAAGACCCAGAGCAGCTAGAGAACACAACCGACGTCGTGTTTACGGCGGTTGAATAGAGTCTCCTTTATTTCCACCGTATGCCCTGGGCCTCCGAGTCGGGGAGGGTTGCGCGACAGATGTTCAGTGCAGTCCTTCCGCAGAAAATTCTTCCAATCTACTTGTGTGGTCGGAGACAGTACGCCGCATTCCTTTCGTAGATTATTTCCTGTCGCCATATCCTGGGACATCAGGTAGATCATCTTCAGTATGGTCGCTATCTCCAGATTTGACCGCGAAAAAAATGTCCCCGATCGCAAAGACAACCAAACTCTGCATCCCTGGGTGGGGCATCTCCATGCATATTTGTCCGATATTGTTTGTCTTGCCGTCAACCGGCCAGTCGTGCGCATCGCCTACACCGCATTCTTGTGGGCAGTAGAGATTTCTGATGGCAGAAATTCATAACCCGCTCCGGAGATTCTAGGCTCTGACACAATTGCTGAAAATTCATTTTTTGAGTTTGGCTTAGCGTCTCCTTCCGATTTGTTATCGGCTGCTTGCTATAAACTGCCTTGCAGCATCCTGATTGATCAGGTATTTTTTCCCCAGTTTTGTTTACAGCCTCGCTTTCGACTCGGCTTCCGCGAGCTGCCCGATCGCTGCGCCGATCAGTCACGGAAATTAGGCGCAAACCCTGGAGTAGTACCCACATTTATTGAATCAAATTGTTTAATTAAAATAATAATTGATTTAAAAATTAATGAGTTACGTAGTTATTTCATCTAACACCCAGCCGATTAAACAGCGTTAATCTATTAATCTATTGAAACGACCTCCCTCTGTATTTGATTTGTTAATACGTTCATATCCAATATCATCATTTTTACACGATCTTACCTGAATTTATGATTCCATGTTTTACTTATTAAAAAAAGATGTTATTTTCTTTTTTATTGTCAACAAAAAACAAACACATTGTACTGGAAAACTATAAAACTGATTTTAGAATCAAATTGTTTAATTAAAAAAAGGTAATTAAACAAACAAACACACACAGTGTTCACTGTATTCGATTTTTTGGTGCTATTTCATTTTAGTACCCGCGCTAACTTTGACCTCGTCGTAAGGGTTAGGGACTAGTAAACGTAGGGGTAAAAGTTCCAATTAGGTTTTCTTTTTTTTCCTTTTTAATTAAAAATATGTATATGTATGGGGGGGGGGGATTAAAAAATTGGGGGAAGGCGGTCAAAAATTTTGTTTTTCTTTTCTTAACTAAAAATATTTCTATGTATGGGGGAAGGTAAAATTAAAAAATGAGGGTGTGGACAAAAAAATGTGTATTTTTCTTTTTAAAGTAAAAATATTTCTATTTATGGGGGAGAGTAAAAAAATCGGGGTAGTGTCGAATTTCTTTTTTTGTTTATTTTCAAATAGAAAAATTATTGATCAAAAACAAAGAAAATCAATGTCTAACCACCCAAGAAATATGACTGGGGCTCCATCGGTTTACGCGTGAGCGTTCATTTCTGACGCGGCAGCCTAGCAAAAATATGCGACCGGAGGGAGTATATTTTTGTTAGTAAATATAATTGATTTTTTAAAAAAAGAAGGATATATAGACTAGAAGAGTACTTAAAACGATGACTTATCCATAATAATGACATACATTAATAATTGTAGATAGAGGTGTTTTTAATTAAAAAAAACAATTAATAAAGTCTGACTTTTGAAATAGGTGTGTATGGAACTGTAAAAATATATTAATAAAATTGATTAGAAAATAAAATGAGTTAAACAATTATATTGAAAATAATAATTATTATAATTATAATGATAATGAAAATGTTAATGAGTAGATAATTTATTATTAATATAATTTAACATTTTGATTAAAAAGAATTATAATTATAATAG
This sequence comes from Sepiola atlantica, assembly GCA_963556195.1. NCBI lineage: Eukaryota > Metazoa > Mollusca > Cephalopoda > Sepiida > Sepiolidae > Sepiola > Sepiola atlantica. The sequence goes on from OY744526.1 coordinate 101,013,663, forward strand.
AAAATATAACAATAGAACTGATAATAATAATAATATAAATTATTATGATAACAATACTAATAACAGTAATGATAATTGAAATCATTATGAATATTCAAATAATATCAATTAAAATAATAATAATTCAAATAATAATGTTAAAAATAAAAATAATTATACAGAGAGAATTAAAAAATGATATATAAAATAATTTAATAACCCTAGAAGTGTAAGAGGACTCATAGTGGACAATATTAAGACATATTCCCTCGAACGTCTTCTAACCCAATTTTCTCTGTTTAAAACAGTTTAAAATAAGGTTTAAAAAACAAAATAATGTTGACGTTTCTGTTTTTTGGTTACATTTGCTAGAAAAACGTCACTAAAGAAGCTTTTTGCAAACATCTTTGACTTGTTATGAAATGGATATTTGTCTTAAAATCGACAGAAACAATTTTTCGAGTATAAATGTTTTTTAAACAAATTTAGAAAAGTATAAAATTATTATATAATATTTTCAGCTCGGCTAATCTATAGACTATTTAGTTATATTGTAAACTTTTGCTTGAATTAAAAAAAGGATGCACAGAATAGAATATGAATGCATGTGTATACGTTTAGAATTACCTACTAGATCCCATTCACGAGTGTCTTCAGTCTCTCTGTACAAGGGTTTGTCAGGAAAACCTGACATGAAGATACTTGACCCTCCAAGTAAACACTTATTAAATATTAAATATATAATTGTATTCGAAGCCCAAATAAGATCCGATCGACACAGTTAACCACTGGATCATACAAAGATAAGTGCATCTTCTCCTAGTAATGTTTCCTCAAGTAACAGCACAAAGCTGAATATTCCACCAGACTAGATAAATTATTGTCCTGGAATCTGGTAAGACACAGAGACCAAAAGAAGCATATACTATAACATAGTAAAATTGTCAATTGGGTAAAGAACCTTCAATGTTTTTAACTTATTTCCTACTTCAAGGTGTGTCAAGTAAAATAAAGAACTTAAATACATATATTACTATCTATGTATCTCTTATAGAAATCCAGAGTGTTAGCGCCAGGATGGGGGCCTTGATTTCTGAGTACTTCGCATGAAGTAAAATATAAAAAAAAGAATATATATATATATATATATATATATATATATATATATATAAAGTATAAGGGTATACTAAAAAAAGAATAAAAGGGAAATACCAGCAGAGTGCTCAATTAAATTAAACTAAGAGCGTAATATTTTTTATTTTAAAATACAGATTTTAATCAGACATGGACCAGTGGTTTCTGACAAGAAAAGGGTTTAAACCCCCAATTCCGTCTTCGTCAGCACTGTCTGAAATGATAAAATGATGGAATTTCTTAAAAAAACAGTTTTTATCCGTTATGAAACGCTATGCACAAAGAATTTGAAATGAAGAGGCGGTGAGACGCTTAAACCAGAAAATAGCCGTTATGTAAGAGATTCTATATTTAGAAGTGAGGAAAAAGAGAGAAAGAAGAGGAGGGAAAATAAAATAAAATTAATAATAATAAAAGAAAATTAAGAGAAAATTAAATATTATTATATATATATATATATATATATATATATATATATATATATATATATATATATATATATACATATATATTGCCAATTCGTTAAATGGGTGAAAACGGTGTACTCGCTTCATATATAACGAGTGAGATATGACCCTCAGGCTGTATCCGCCCACGTTTATATGTATTAGGTACAGCAGATATTCCACATGCGTATTATGAGTGTGTCAGCTATTCTGTAATATTCTGTAGTATGCTGTATTATTTTGTACTTTCACGTCCCAATAGTGACAACATCCCATGCGAAAAGTATCACTTCAGGGGTTCGAACACAGCATACTACCCCTGTTCTGCCATCGATCATCGTAGGATAGCACCTTACAGACTGAGGTAATTTTTATTGTTGTACTTATATGCATTGAAATATAATTGTTAATAGAGAGATTGCCATTAATATGTATGAATGGGTAGGAAAGATATGTAGGTACACATATAGATAGATAGATAGATAGATAGATAGATAGATAGATAGATAGATATATGTACTGACTTCGAAGCATAGACAGTTATACAGAGACTCAGATAGATAGCTTGATAGATAAAAATATAGATATACAGATAGATAGTAGATAGATTTTCCCACTTAGAAATGTAAGAATATATACATTAATATTATATGTGTATACTAAAAAATAATGAGAGATATATACAGTTAGATAGATAGACAGCCATACAGACATATCGGTAGATAGAAGTGTTATAATGCTATATATATATATATATATATATATATATATATATATATATATATATATATACGACCCATGTTTAGAATAGGTGTCTACATAATAACGTTGTTATTTAGAAACATATTGTTAACACGGAGAAGGTGTGGGGTGTAAGTTTTTTTAGCGTTATTTAACGTTTGTATTTAGTAACTTATTCTTAACATGAAGAGGGGGTGTGTCGTTAACATTAGTAACATCTTACAGTGACAGAAGTCGGAAATTGATCAATTTAATTCATTACTCGTCTGGTCTTAAAAAACAAACTTCCGTTATTTTGTAATTTCCCATTCGATTGCGTAACACTTAGTGTACTAACGTCATGCCTGTAATCTTTTGGCCGACTATACCGAAACAGTACCAAAAAAACTATTAATATAGGTAATATTCTCAAAAGAAATTATAGATCCGGTCGAAACGAATTTTTACGTGGACAAACATCCTAACTGACATGTATACGACCCATGTTAAAATTAGGTTTCTGAATAATAACGTTATTATTTAAAAACATATTTTTGACACGGGGAAGGCGAGGTAACAGTGCATTTTCAGGTTAAAATAACGTCAGTATTTAGAAACCTATCCATAACATTGGGAGGGAGCGCTTCGGTAACATTCGTAAAGGAATATAATGACAGTAGTCGGAAATTGATCCCTTTGATTCATTAAAGTCGTCTGTCTATATAAAAAAGAAAACATAAAACTCTGTTTCCATATTTTTCCGTAAGACTCGGTGACCCTACATTACCCCTGTCATCGTTTGATCGACTATTCTGGAAACGTCCCCAAAAAAACTATTAATATAGGTAATATGTGGTCGAAGCATATTTCTTACGTGTACAAAATTCACGACTGACGGGCAGACAGACAGAGAGACAAAATACAAACAATTTGTGTCTGTCTTTTGTCCGTCTGTCTGTGTGTACGTTGGTAGATTGTTTTCTAAGCGTAAGAAATAAACTTCGACTATATCCTAAAATATCTTTAATGCAAAAAAAGTTATAAACTTCACGCCGATACTGGAAATTGAAATCGCGAACCGTAAGTGTGTAGTCTGTCTCGCTAGTGTCTGAACTAAATTCAATATTGTGAAAAGTCGTGAAATTTTAAGGCATGAATTAAAAATAAAATTGCGCATTAATTAATTTGGCTTATCGGCGTCTTGTATTCTGTCAGTATTGGTATCTGAGAGCTGATTGGCCTGTTGGCATAGTTTGAATACAGTGGTTACCAGCTTATTTCCCTGTGAAATAACGTGTGATCTAATTTAACCGGTGAAATGGGTTTATAGGAGGTCTTACATTGAACGAGTGAGATAAGGCTGCAACCCTCTCATTCGAATACGTTTTTGTGCCAGTAAGATGCAGGGGTATCAATGTAGGTTTTAATATACGATTATGTATTTTAGGGAAAGTTTCTGGAAACATGATTAGTCGATGTTTATGAAGGTAGGTGTGATTGTCTTCGCGTAGGGTGTATTAATTATTCAGGCTACTCTTAGATGAAATAGAGGGGGAAAATCAAGTCTACTTCATACAGATGGATAAACTACCGTGAAAGTATATTAACATGTTTTTTGAATGAGCACTTGGTGAAACGTTTACTAATGCGGCAAAATTTATATATGATAAGAGTTTATCAGACGAAAGGATTGTCAGTCAACAAATTAAAGGCACTATTAGAGTACTGCCACTGACTAATACTATAGCATGTGTGCTATAACATCCGCGGTGGTTTAAGACAAGAATTTGTTGAAATAAGTTATAATCAGCGTGGAATCCTTTGTCTTGCTCTAGGCATATGTGGTAGAAATCATAGTTATCAGTGGATGTCTTACAAGGAGAGGCTGAAAATAATAAATGTTCCAAGCCCTTTCAATGGAAATAACAGTAGAGTAAAGATAGACAAGCAACTTCGCTTCAGTGAGAAAAGAGTCGTAGAGATAAGAGAAGATCATCTCCTAAATAATTTCATATTCAATGTGTTACTCAGTTAGTGCTTGAAACTGTGTTCTGTGCGGTTACTCGACAGATGTGACAGCAATATTCCATCTTAGGGAGTGTTTGACTCTTTTATAGATTAAGAATGGAATCTGGAATCAATCCCTTTTTGTAGCGATTAAGTGATCAGACCGTTTTTTAAGCAAGCCCAGCAACAGACAGAATACACGTCTTTATTTTACGTCTAAAGTAAAACTCGGTCCTAAAACTATATCAGAACAAAAAGCTTTTTAAAGAATTGAAGAATTCATTTTGACTGGCATATTTTGCGACTGTTCTAAAACCACACTTCATCTTTCGTGTCCATGCCAGTGGAGGGAACGTTCCTCTGTCCGGAGAGATTTTTTTTTCATTTATGTTCAAATCCAGACCGTTTTTTTTTCGAAACCTTAATTTTCTCAACATAAAATAGCAACTTGGTGCCTCAGTTGGCAAGTAAATAGTAACTTTCCTGCTATTTGAAGAACTTTACATCACACACAAGAATAAAAACAGTTCAATGATGCTAAAATCTGAGGATTGACGTATGCAGAAATTCATATTAATTACTGCATAAGGCAGTAAGTGTCTAATACACTTATCTATCCATCAATATATTTCTCCTTCTCTCTCTTTCTCCTTCGCGCTATATATATATATATATATATATATATATATATATATATATACATATATATAGAGAGAGAGATAGATAGATAATATATTTATATATACATATATACATATATATATATATATATCAATATATATATATATATATATATATATATATATATATATATATATATATATTAGTTCTGAAGCAATTCAATTTCAAAATAACAACAATAGTATTAATAATAGAAATTCGAAAGGATACTGAAATCCTGACCCTTCTTACGATGCGATATTCATTGTAAATTAATGCCCGAAAAAATTTCGATGCGAATGAGGACCTATACGTACGGGGTTGTATCAGTCTCGTGCAGGCCCAGAGCAAAGTCGTGGCATCCGATTAACCCCATCTTTTGTTCGACGAAAATTGGGGTTTGACGTAGACTTCTTTTTTTTAGTCGTTGTGCCGATTTTGATCAAAAATAATTTTCTTATTTTTTCTGTTTTTTTCTTCATTTTTTCTCAATATATTTTGTGTGTTCAGGTGCTTGCCACTCGAAAATAAAAAAATAGAAAAGGAATCGCTGAAATCGTGTAAACATATAGATGATTAAAATGGATTTTCTTTCTGCATCTATATGTTTGTGTGTGAATATAAATGCTTGCATATGAAAGACTATCTTACCTAATCTGTAAGCGTTAAATTACATTTACACATGATTGGGAATGAGAAGAGTTTCTATTCGAAAAACACACTTTAAATCCATAGAGATTAACATATAAATTACCGTTATACGTACTTTCTTTTATTATTGAACTCTGCCCCTCGATCTCGTGGTCTGTCCTTCTTCATCTGTACCTCTCCTTTTCTCGCCTTCTCTTTTTCCCTTTATATATATATATATATATATATATATATATATATATATATATATATATATATATGTGTGTGTGTGTGTGGGTGTGTGCGTGTGGAAAATAAAATAAGGAAAGGAAAAAATATTATTCGTCTATTCATCAACGTTTCGCTTTTATTGTAACACTTCCTCAGGATGAAGAAAAAATAAGATAAATTATGAAACCATACATTAGATTTGCCTGTAAGCAACGAGCTTCGACCGGTGTGTAAGCTTGCAGACAAATCAAATTAATGATTGTATGGTGTTTTTCTTCATTTTTCTTCATCCTCAGAAAGTCTTACACTAAAAACGAAACGTTTATGAATACATACATAATATGCATGGGCAGATTGTGGCTTTGTAGATATATAGCATGTTTTAAAGTATTAGAAGTGTTTACTCACGGTAAATGGAGCCCACTTTCTTTTCAGCAGTATTGACAAAGTCGTCTATGTATTTGTTACAATTCATGTTACATGCGAATGTTGGCCGATGAGTTTTAACGCTGTACTCTAACATAGAGGGTTATTCGCCGTGCACATTGGTTGTTGCAGAAGTTTTTGTAATTGTTAACGGACGGCATTAAATGTTACTATCCATTTATGAGCCATTCTACTACAGACTGGGGGCCACTTTCTAAGGATTGAACTGTTGCCTTAAATATGTGTGCGTCCGTTTTACGCAGATGGCGAGAGTAGACAACGGTATCGTTAGAAAATATACTCATCTCAAACACAATGTCATAAGGGAGGTCGTTTATGAAAATTAATGAAAAAATAAAGTTGCTGATGTACAAAATATCGGCTCCAAATTAAGATGAAATGACATAAAATGGTATTTATATTTATCAGCATATTTACACAACATATGTTCTCAAATGTAATTGGTTTGAGTGTTTTATAGCAATACGAAAACGAGAAGTTCAGGTATTTTATTCATTTCTGTTGAACTAAATGATCTCCAAGAAAATATTCTACTTTGGGATGAGAATTTCTGCACATTGAAATCATTTGATTTTGTCGTCATTATTAATAAAATAAAGAGTTTGAAAATTATTAGATGATTAATTATAATACAGAGTCACAGAACTTAGTAGATAATGTATTGTAATCAAGAGTTACAAAACATTGTAAATAATTTATTATGAGTAGCAGTTACAAAACCTTGTAATTTATTTATTGCAATCAAGAGTTACAAAGCTTTGTAGACAATTTATTTTGATAAATAATGACAAAACTTTGTAGTAAATTGTTAGGACACCTACTGAAAACGGAATCATCCCAACTTTAACAATTCGGGAGTTAAGAGTTATCGCCCTTGGAAAATGGTCATCTGTCCGGAGAGAAATAACACAAAGACCACGGCGTCAGACTGTGAATATATCAATCGCGTCCAGCGGCCAATTAACTCATTAATTTATTCTGTGTTCAGTTTTAATACATCTGTTTAACGTTTCTCTTGATAGCTCATCCATTTATTTACAAATTATTATTCATAATTAACCTACATTACGAGGTTAGAAAATAAATATATTTAAATCAAGAGTTTAAAAACTTTGCAAATAATTTATTATAATTAAGTCACAAAACATTATAGATAATTTATTGTAATCAAGAGTCACTAAACTAAGTAGTACATTAATTGTAAATAAACTCTATTTAAATAAAGACGTTTTCCCTGTCCAATTCCTCCTAGAGTAGCGAACATAACCAAAGCATCATTCGCATCGAAACACATCACTTCATTCGCCTACTACCTTCCAGAAACTTATACTTATTTTTAAAACATAAACATAAAAAAGAGACGGTAGCAAATTATATTCCCGCTAAGAATTAAGACCCCCTATACAACCTAAATTATCGCCGAGCACAGCCGATCGATTATTTCACAAAGAACAACCCATCAAAAAAGCGGTTTCAGAATTCGCAAACGAGCCAATTATCGATCACTTAACAAAATGTATAATACCGCCGGACGCTTTGATATTTTTATAATTTTGACCTAATTTAAGAAAATATACATTGCCCGTGAGTACTTACATATTTTCCTCAAACCTCATTATACAAGTAAACATAAACTATTCCAGTTAAGACACACAAAAACCTCCCACTCTCGCATCCGTAATGAGTAAAAGGGAAGTGGGAGGGAGATGCGAAGTAAATCACCAAAAATGTTCAACTTACATGCAGGTAGCGACATCTCTCCTCCTACACCTCTCGCACCTATAATGATGTAAAGGGAAGTTGAGGGAGTAAAATAATATTTCATTATTAGGAATGTGGATATGTCTATTTATCTCTATGTACAATATTGACTCGTAAACTAATTAACCGATTATTATAAATAGTTGAACACAACTGCTAGATGCAAGGTGTGTAAATACGGGGCTTACTTAGTCCAGTTTAGTTCTATTAGATGGGGACAAATAGGAGAAGTAACCCTTCATGAAGAGACATATAGCTCCGATATTTTGTAAAAGTGTGACAATAGCTAATTGGCATAAATAGATAAATATATCCCACATTTCAGTTTCGTTCGGGCATTTAAAATGTTACTTAGAGGCCATAATACATGCACGAAAATTCAAATATTTAAAATTTGCATTACATTTGATCGATAGTCAATAGACAAGACAATATTCCTTAAATTTTATTTTTATCTTAAGACCCCTTAGGTTTGGGCCTCATATTTTAGACATTTTCTAGAATCACAATTCTGTAATAGGTTTAGATCAGAATTGGAATACGTATTCTTAACATACTATTAAATCGAAAATTATATTTCAACCTCGCATATTGCATTCTTTTCAGCGTTTTCTTTTCACATTCGATAACATACGTCCATGGTCATTTCTATTCTACACGCAAAATGATTTACAATTGAAACTTAGCGAACACAATAAAATACAGTCAATAAGAGAGCAACTCTTTAACACTACGGCATTTGATATCATTGTATATAAAAATTCGTAAATATGTTCTTACACTCCATCACATTTTAACTATCAAATTAACTTACCTCACCACAAGGGAAGATAAAGCATATCCCTAAACATTGTGGCAATTGCTATCATGATATAGGAGGCTTTTTCTAATTTTGTTCAACAATTTACTTGACTTGACTTGACTTGGTCCCTTAACCCCCTCCTGGGTCGTAGGGGCGCTGCACCAATGAACTCCACACCAGCTGTCTCCACTTCTGACGGTCATGGGCAATGGACTGGGTTTTAGCGAAGTTGTAGCCCGTCCACTCTTCGATGTTGTCCGTCAATCTTTTGTGTTGTCTACCTCTCCTTCTCTTGCCTTGCACTGCTCCCTGAAGGATGGTTTTGGAGAGACCACTGCCCCTTGTCACGTGACCATACCATCTAAGCTTTCTTTTTCTTACAGTTGTCAGTAAATCTTCGTAGTTGTTCAGATTTGCGTTGATGAGCGCGCGAACTTCTTCGTTTGTGACACGGTCTGAGTAAGAGATGCCAAGCACTCTTCTGTAGCATCTCATTTCTACCGTTTGTATCTTTCTTTGGAGCTCAGCTGTCAAGGTCCATGACTCGCATGCATACAAAAAGATGGATAATACTAGTGTATGCAGCAGCTTCAGTTTGCAACGGAGACTAATGTTTCCGTCTTTCCAGATTGATTTCAGTTTTGCAAGTGCTGCTGCCGTTTGTGCTGCTCTTGCCAGGATTTCAGTATTGGATCCTTTGTTGCTGAGTATAGCGCCAAGGTATTTGAACTGGGTTACGGTTTCCAGTTCTTGGCCGATGGATGTTATCGTTGTTGATAATGGTTGTCCACTATTCGTCATCAGCTTCATTTTTCAGCATTGATCTCCATTCCGTACCTTGTGGATGTTCTGTTGAGGCGGCTCACTAGATTAGAATGTTCTGTTTGATTTCCGGCAAGTCCATCAATGTCATCGGCGAATCAATGAAGAAATACAACATGGGTCAAAAATGATCAAAATAATACAGGAGTTGTATACTAAAGCCACAAGTGCAGTTCTCGTTCAAGGTTCAGTGGGGGATTGGTTTCACACTGCAGTTGGGGTTCGCCAGGGCTGTCTGTTGTCGCTAACACTCTTCAACATCCTCCTTGAACGAATCATCAGATGCCCTTGATGATCACGTAGGCACAGTCAGCATTGGTGGACGAACAATCACAAGTTACTTAATGCTAACTATTAAATTTACTTGCCTATCCACGAAGGCAGACTAAAAAACACGGTCAATGAAAGAGAAAGCATTCAACACTGTGGTCACTTTTATTATTATATATAAGGCTTTAAAAATCTTTGTTTATCCTATTTCTTATTTTTCAACTATCCAATTGATTTTTGTCCCCACGAGAGCAGATTTAGCCACAATGTAAGGTCTTTATGTTGCGAAAATCCACCATCGTTTATTATATTTTCAAAAGTAACAACATAAACACAAATTACCGCAGTTTAGAAGGATTAGCTTTCAATTTCATAGGATATACTAGAAAACAGATCGAACAAATATCTTGGCCCGAAAGAAGTACCCTTTTCCATACTCGGCCAATGAAGGAGATACCCTACTACACTGGAAATTTCTATTTTAGTTCCACTCCGAAGTAATCCTTTTCGTGGGTACATAGATTTTCCACACTTCAAAACTTACGTTTTTCTAAACATTAAAACTATTCGATGTGCCCGACTTGGGTTCTGTCGGCTGTTTACAAATTGTAGTTCATTCTTTTATAGTTGTCGCGGGTAACGCAGGGCGAAGGGTCCTACGAGTTTATTTGAATCACGAGTTACAAAGCTTTCTAGATGATTTATAGAAATCAAGAGTTACAGCACTTTGTAGATAATTTATTATTATCCATAGTTACACACCTTTGTTGATAAGGCAGTATACTACATAGTTACACACCATTTGTAGATAAGTTATTATAATACAGAGGTACACACTTTTTGTAAATACGGTATTGTAAGAAAACATTACAAAACTTTGTAAAGAATTTATTTTCATTAAGTGTTACTAAACTTTGTAGATAATGAATTATAATCAAGAGTCACAACAGTTTTTTGATAATTTATTATAATCAAAGTTACAATACATTGTACATAATTTATTACAATACGGATTTTCAACACTTTGTACATTATTTATTATAATAAATTGCTACAAAAAAGGTTTAGATAATTTATTCTAATAAAGAGTTTTAAAACTACGTAGGCCTTTCTTTTAACGTAAAACAAACAGACACTCAAGTCAGTTTGACGGCATAACACATTTACCTATACACATTCTTCAGAGTTATGGAACAACAGTATATTTCAAATGCATTTAAACGTAGATCAAAAATTCAGGTTTTCGAAAAACCCTTGGATGTAAACTACATCGGACCCTCACAGACAGTATATATTTCGTTGAAACGCATTTCCGAAAATACAATGTTTTGAAAACCATTCCTGATTCTTTCGATGATAAATATATAGTATGTGATAATATAAGCATCATATGAACCTATGTATGCCACCTTTATGTCGTAAAATATATGTCATCGTTTTCATAGAAAAACAGAGTACTAAATACATTGTACAATACCATGTTTATATTATCAGTTGACACTTTATATTAATCTGATATTTAATGTATACCCTCGGTTTCACAGTAACACTGATCACTTACAATACAATTCTAACGATACCGAATATAATAGATTTTTCAGTCGATGTTCATTTAGCGTAAGCTACATATGGTAGCTTTCGTGCAGTGAGACAAAGTAAGTTTAAAAATTAGATTCCGGTAATATTTATATTCAAGTAATGTTGAATGTTTAACCATTAACTCATGGGAAAAGGGTTTCAGAAATATAAGCTATTAATAAAAAAAATACAACAATGGCAAATATAAGAAGACATATGCTGATAAACAGTATAAAATACAGGTAGTATTTATTAGGCAAAAGGTAAAAATGAAATAACGGGGAAAGAACGGAAAAATGTTTGAATGCGTCCCTAGACACAGGAACAACAGGAGTGACGTCTCCGGAAGCAGTAGTTACTATTAGGGAACTTCTTAACATATATGCACACCGTGTATTATTCCAATTCATTTTTTTGCCTATTTAGGTAAAAATAGGCCCTGCAATCTTTCAGCAGATCATGGACATAATGCTTACTGGTGTAAAAGGTGCACCCACGAACTTAGATGAGATCATTGTTGTCCAGCAATCCAAGCAAGAGTTTAAAAAACATTAATCAGCAAAGTACTAAAACACATTCAATATTTTGGTTTTCAGCTCTCGTTTTAAAAGTGCAATATTTATTCACACTCTATGAAATACTTGTGATGTATATTTGATCATAAATGGAGTCGTCTATATAATGCAAATGTTACAGCTATTCAACACATGTTACCCCATCATATGTTAGCAGTTTATGCGCATATTATGGACGGGTAGAGTTAAATAACCACTCAAAAAAACGTTGAAAAATAGGACAACATTGTCCTTATCTGTGGACTGTCGGAAATCATGTGACAAAATCAAATCAATCATTAACTCTGACCTGCTGCTCCTACATTTTGATCCAAATCTGAAAATATTCATTGCATATATTTACAGATGAAACTGAGACGGTTATAATGCATGTAGCTAGATCCCTTACACTCGCTAAACGCAAGTACAGTCAATGAGAAAAATAAGCACTGGCAATGCTTTTAACCGTTTAGAAATTCCATGAGATGGTATTGTAGCGTAACTTTACACTTCTGATAGACAACAAGTCACTACATTCAATATTTGGCTCCAAAGCAGATCGTTCAAGTATATCCAGCAAACTTATTCCAACGATGTGCAATCATTATACTGATGTATTGTTTAAATATACAGTAAGATAGGGCAACAAAATTCGGCTAAGCTAATGCCTTGTCACGAATCATCAGTGCACAATCAGTTCCGAACGACAACGTCATCGCGATCACACTGAGCGATTTACGTCCTCATTAATAAAGACACTCACAAAGCTCCAACAAAGCAAAATAATTGTCATTTTGCTCACAAATATTTGCCGGGCACAAAACACGTGACCAACCGAAATGGGTAGCTGGCATCATCTGCAAAATGAAAATAAAATTAATGCATGCTGTCCAAGTTGGAAATCAATTCTGGACACGGCACAAACACCAGCTACACTAATGAAAAGTTAGTTGACAACAGACCAACCATTTTTTTCACACTTGTTAATAAGCACATTCGAACAGCTATCTCCATCACCTTCCATGTAGATGGATATAAATGGGAATTATGAGAGAACTCACAGGAATAGGCCAAATAACATTCGCACTCGAATTAAGAACTTACAAGTTAACCCCAAATGCGCTCGTTAGGGTTAAATACGTAAACGAGGGGATTTCAGGCGCAGCCACCAATTAAAATAATGATAATGTGTTATCTCTCTTTAACCGAATACGGTAGAGTGTTCTGCTTTTTGGGTAAACAAAGTAAGCCATAATAGCTAGGAACAACAAATGTGTCTATCATCACAATTGTTTATCATAACGCATCTAGCGGTCCTCACGGTACCATTTAATCTGTAAGTTTTGTATTAAATCTATTAAAGCTAATACTTCGTCATTTTTACATTTTTTTTAGATTCATTAAATCAGTAACATTTTTTGTTATTATCAGACGTAACATGTATGCACTTCCTTTATAAATTCAACAACTACGACATAATATTAACCAAAACAGACAAATAAAAATACATTATTCGTATTAAATATAGGAAGTTATGGAAAATGTGGTCTCCATATTTTCCTGGTGAGCTCTTGAATATAGACTCTTGAAAAGAAATCTGATACAAGATTTGACATTTACTGGGGATACAGCAGAGGGTTCATAAAGTCTTTTTATTGCCACATCGAGAGTCTTAGAAAGAATTGACGACCAATAACACCTAAGAACATTGATCAGTAAGAGAAACTGTTCTTGTCTCCATCAATTTATTGTGCCATGCACTGCAATTAAAGATTCAGAAACCGCCGAGTACAATAGACCAAGTTAATTAACATATCTTACCAAATACTTTGTAATATGGTTGTTTTTCTAATTGCAAAGAGACTTAATATACACACTGTATGTGGTGATTAATTTATCTGGGATGTATAAGATACTACATGCTTTGCCAAGTGTGGTCAATATTTTATTAACATTGAGACGACTTTGTTAAGACATTGATCGCGTTTTTAATTTTATAAAACATCAATCCATATTCTACGGCAATAATGACATAACTACTATCTAAAACTGTTAAGCATATAAATGAGTATGCGATGTTAGTTAAGTAGATCCTGTTTAAAACTATGGAATCGGATATTTAGAGTTTACATATCGGATCTCATGCATTCAATAACGCACCGATATTAGAAAGTTATTAATAAATAATCAATGAATTTATTGGCCAGATCACGACTTGTTTAAAAGAATTAAAATTGTTTTTCTATGTATATATGTGAACATTATCACAAAGTCTATGTATAATAAAGGGAATACGCTTATATGTAGAAAAGAATAAATGTGTTGATTTGTATAGTATCATTGGCATTGTCTCAAGACTATAGCATTGCATTACTCATTCTTCCTTTTTAAACAGAATCATTGGCGGGCAAGAGCATCAGCTGACAATGAATTATTTCTTACTGAATATACTGCTGCACACCGTGCGATAACTGCAATAGTTTAACATCAATATTTCCTGAAATATGTCATATGGCTAACTTGGGTGAGTGCGGGCATTTTCTTTCTGTAACACTATCAAATATTTAGAACCCAATTTAACTTTACAATTTAATTCACTATTTCCGTTAAACTACCTCCGATGGGCTGATATGCTGTAAAAGAGACCAAATCGTGTATGAATGCATTTAATAAAAAAGACAAGAATTCGATAGTAAAAATAACAAAAATACTTTTCGTTTAGTTCAATATGTTTTTCCAAATCTGTTTCAGTCTAACCTAAAATATGTATGCTACCCCTCCCCACGAGACATGCTGACGAAAATATACGATGAGAAATGTTAGTGCATGCAAGTTAATTTAAAATCATGAAACTATGACGAGCACAACGGACATACAATTAACACAATTTATTGAGCGGTCATTAAAGTACGAAACTAATTAAAAAGCACATCACATGATGGTGACTTCTTTTGTATCACAGATGCGTTACATTGAAACGAAGTCCACACATGTTTGTATCTGTGCCCTTTCAATTTTGTTTATTAGTTGGTTTATTTTTTTGTCATTGTTTTCTTTTTTAATATGACTGTTTTATGGAAGTTTTTCTCTCACTAAAGCCGGATGTGAAACTTAATTGACATTTTTTGCGTGCATATCTTCTCAATTACTTCTCGTTTTCACAGTTGGTGTTTCACCGGGTGTTAAACGAGGCATAGATTGGTTATAGTCACAAGACCAGAGATTAGATGAAAGCGTTTAGAGCCAATAAAAAACTTATATGCGGTTCCCACGCAAACTTGAAGTATATAGTTAACCTATTACAACATGATATATTTATATCAAATATTTTAATAAATTTACCGAATTTGTTAAAAAAAACATTTTAAGTAACATAATTGTTTATGTCCATTTTACAAACTTACATTCTTTTAATAACAAACACAATATTGTTTCAAAAGGCGTAATCAGTGAATGTTAGCCATCAAATTAGGCCACAACCCAGAACGGTCAAACATTATATTTCTAATTAAATAATCTGACCTTTTTTCTTAAACAAATAAGAATTATTTTACTTATATCCTCTTGAGGTATACATTATCACTGTTATTATCAGACGCACGGAAAATGATCTAACGTTTTATTATGTTGTCCACTATTATCCTATTAATTAACATTATATACACATAAACCATTCAACTCAAGGAAAAAGCGTTTTAGGAACACATTTTATCATCGTTATCCTTAACAAATGATAGTATGTGTTTACAACAAACGTGTTCCTTTCCTTTTCACTGACAAAGAGGTTTAAAAATATATTGCGTTTAGTTACAGAACATATGTTTTTAAAAATGTGCAGACACAATTATATGAATTTTGAGAACATTTATGAAATGTGTATCATATTATATTTGGAGCGCTTGTAATATATATTCTATTGAGTTTTTTGAATATTAGTGTGAATTCAAAGGAATGTATATTATACTAGCAGAACCCGTGCCGCGATGTTGCCCGGGATAGATATAAATAACATTTTTTTTTAATGTAAGTATTAGAGAATGAGCAGTTTAAAAGAATCTTGTAAGTAATTAAGGTGATTGAAATAGGATTAACCTATGTTTTTAATCAAACAGAATAGATTTCTCAATGTTTTGGGTGACTGCTCCACACTCTGAGTAAATGTGAGTCAAGAATATGCGTGAAGGTTTCCAAGGTCTATGAAAGAAAAATCCTTCTAGACTGAGGCAATTTTAATCTGAATCAGGAGTGTCACTTTTGGTGGAAAGTTCCATTTACGAACATTAAAAATCGACCTTTCGTCTTACTTTGGCCTTGATTTTAACATATGTTAATTGGTGTAAGATATTTATTGCGCTTATTTTGTTTCTGATTTCTTGACTCTTAAATAATCTGCACTTTTACCATTGGCTATGTTGTTGCTATATGTTTGCCTCCTCTCGACGGGAGAGTTATACAATGGTGGTTTTAATGTGTTGAAACCCTATGTCCTGTGAAAAAAATTAAAATCGACAAATAGTAAAATATAAGGAAAGTAACCCTCCCCCCCCCCAAAAAAAAAATATGCCGCAGTCTGGAATGATGTTTTTAAGAGCAACACATAGTTAGATAGAAGGAAAGTAATTCAAAACATTATAAACACCCCTTAAAAACTTTTTAGTAGAACACGCGGACCGACGTTGCCCAGGGCAAAAGTAAAACAATGAGAGGATCGTCTGCATTTATCAATCGCAACAATTTAAAATTAAAGAGAATCGTGTTCATTTAATGTCTAAAAAATACAATTAGGAGGATTTTCCCTGCCCTCCTCGCATGGACACATTTTATTTTATTTTCGTTTATTATTATTATTATTATTATTATTATTATTATTATTATTATTATTATTATTATTATTATTATTATTATTATTTCGTTAATTTTCAAAATGAATGTTATGTCATTTGAATATTGTTTACTTGTTGGTTTGTAATATTTGTTACACTTTTCAAAATAGAATTGACTATAAAGTGTCGTCTCTTTAATACTATACTTAATATTTTCTCGGTACTTGGCTTCACAGATCGTGCTGAAATGATAACGGTATTATTAACGAACCCATTTAACATAGGATAGAGCATTGTTTAGTACAGTCTACGTTTACTTAAATATGTTAATAAGAAAATATACCTTAAACATTGAACTTAATATGCAAATAATATCTGAAAAATAGCATGGTCCTGCGATGTTTTGTAACTATCTCGTTTAATAATGTCGTCGTGTAAACGTAGGTTTGGTATAGAAAGACAGAAGCGGTGGGTTTTACTGCTGGAGAAGAAGTGATCGAATAGGTTAAATAATGTAATAAATAAATTGTAACCATGGTAAAATGATGGAATTTCTTCAAAAAACATCTGTGAACAGTCTTTATCCGTTATGAAACGCTATGCTCAAAGAATTTGAAATGAAATTCCATCATTTTACCATTTCAGACAGTGCTAACGAAGACGGAAACAACCTTTTTTTCTGTCAGAAACAACTGGCCCATATGTCTGATTAAAATCTGTATTTATAAATAAAAGAAAATTACGCTCTTAATTTAATTTAATTGAGCACTCTGCTGGTATTTCCCTTTTATTATTTTTTTAGTATACCCTTATACTTGATATATATATATATATATATATATATATATATATATATATATATATATATATATATATATATATATGTATGTATACGCATATAGTAATTGATTGTTTTATTTCTTAGATGTTAATCCAATGAAACTACAGTTCTTATACAATAGTAATCTATACCAATAGAGCTGTATTTTAGTACATTTTCATTTTAGTATGGCAACATCAGTGGCTACCTATGGAAATACATGTTTCGGTTGCGATTACTTTCGAAATCAAACATAATCGAGTTATGTTACAATTATTGTAAGATTGCCCGATGAGGTTGTATTCAATTGTGTAGCCAATAACGTGTGTGTAGATAAAGGCATTTATACCATATATATACATATATATGTATATATATATATATACATATATATGTATATATATATATATATATATATATATATACATGTATATATATATAGATAGTTAGATAGTGAGTTATGAAAAATATATTTATGGCAATTAAGATGCAGAGAGGCTTCCGCGTTTCATTCCCGTAAATATTTACATTGATAATAAAATATTATATCTCTTTAAAACATTTCATGTGGATACATAAAATAATAATAATAATAATAATAATAATAATAATATATATATATATATATATATATATATATATATATATATATTGGTCAGCAACAGGCGACATTTTCGCTGTATCGCGATTTTTTTATGTGACGCGACGTAGCATGTATCGCAAGCTTGCATTCGGTAATTGATGCTGTCTACAAAGTAAAATAAAATTATAATCTTACAATTGTTTATATTGATATTACCTATCGCCTGGAGGGCTCAATTACTTTAGAAAAAATAAACTATAATCAGCCAATATCAGCGCGCCAATATGTCGCGTCGTCCTTCTGTTCCAACATAATTAACATGAGTTATATTTACGCTATTAAGTTAGTTATGCAGTAATGAAAACAAGTATATTTTAGTTACGTTCAAATCATCGATAGTCTAGAGATCTCAGTTTGTATTAGGAATAATGGACAGAGAATGTCTTCAAAATATATTTGTATGCGATATATTAGACGTTATCGCTTTAACAATAAACACATCTTATTACCATATTATGTTTGTTATCATGTTATCCCTCTCACCTGTTTTCATTCTCTCTCTCTCTCTCTCTCTCTCTCTAAATATATATATATATATATATATATATATATATATATATACTACAAAATAAATGCCTAACTAAAAGTATTGTATACCAAGCAACGATATTCGCCAACGAAAGACCAAATAACAACAAATACTACGTGGGTATGACATCCCTACTCTTTAAGACCAGATACTACGACCACAAAAGCACATTTAAAAACAGAGAATGTCGAATAAAACAGCACTAGCAAACCATTATTGGGAGCTCAAAGAAAATGGACACTCACCAATAATTGAATGGAAAATAGTAAGACAGGCCAGTACATGTAGAAACTTAGACGACCCGTGTAGATTATGCCTTAATGAAAAATTTGAAATCCTAAATTTTAAAGATCCCCGAAACCTATTAAACTCTAGAAGTGAAATAGCAAACAGCTGTTTACACAGAAATAAATTTACCTTAGGATATATATATAATAAAATAAATAAATAAATAAATAAATAAATAAATAAAAAACAGAACAAGTTAACATTTTAAACCTTGTACAGAAATACAAGAAACCACGTGTTAAAATAAATTCGCCCAATATATTGACACAACAAAGGAAACGGGATATAGGAAAACCCATTGTTAACAAAAAATAGGATATGTATAGGAGCGTCACCAACAAAGCCTTTGTTCGCGGGAAGCCCAACAATTAGCTGAGGGAACAACAAAGAATATTATTGGTTAACTAGCAAGCCTCGTATATAAAAACACCTGACAAAAATAACTCCATGCATTTAGCCTGATAATTCCACCCGGGGATGAAACGCGGGAGCCTCTGTGTAGCTTGATTGACATATATTTTTCATTGCTTACTATATATATATATATATATATATATATATATAGAGAGAGAGAGAGAGAGAGAGAGAGAGAGAAGGAGAGAGAGAGATTGAGAGAGAGAGAGAGAGAGAAAAAGAAAGAGAGAGAGAGAGGGGGATTTCCAGGGGTAATTATCTATTAATATTGATTAGGTAAACTATTACCACATTTTAAAATCGAAAACATCTCGATTTTAATTAGGTTAAACTTACAATAATTTTAAAGATAATTTCTGTAGTCACATATGTTCATTAAATAATTGTAATTATAAAATAATATCTATATTTTTAGTTCATACAACGATAAAAATTGAACGTCAAAAGTTAAGTCGAACATAAATAAGAAAGCGTGTACACGACTGTGACTGAAACATACTTTACAAATATTTATCTTAGTAATGTTTGTATAAATAAAAACGTTTTGCCCAGCTAACAGCTAAAAAAAGGTTAAACACTTTTCGGCAACTTTTAGCTGTTTCTCTATTGATAAATAACCCACAACAGCTCGGCGAAACATTCAGTTTTAGGTCTTCCGATTTGCAATATATGTTTGACTATCTTCATACGTATGTATGTGTATATTAAGCGTGTGTATTATTTATGGATATATAAATACATATTCTTTATATATGTGTATGCCATGTAGTGGTATATGTGGTTTCCCGAATATGTGTGTCATATATATATATATATATATATATATATATATATATATATATATATATGTAGCTATATATATATATATATATGTAGCTATATATATATATATATATATATATATATATATATATATATATATATATATATATATATAGCCTGACGATTCCCCCCGGGGATGAAACACGGCAGCCTCTGTGTTGCTTGATTGCCATATATATTTTCATTGCTTACTACCCAGCTCTACTTACATATCGCTCACTGTTTAAGTAAATACTGAAAACTGACACATAAAAATCATATCTCCTTATAATATTTTATGTGGATACATGAAGAACTAATATATATATATATATATATATATATAGGCATATTGACACTGATTTAATCAGTAGGTGGACATTTTAAGTTGATGGAGTCGTAGAAAATATACATTTAATAAATACACCGAACAGCAGGGATAGTATTTGATTAGAAGATTTGTCAGAGTTGTACACTTACCGCTCGCCCCTACAATCTAGATTCAACAGAATGTAGCTGACTTGCTTTAGTTGAATATCGTGGCCCCGAGTGTTGTTGTATCGGCCATCTCTCGAGCGTTGTCGATCTCGATCATCATCAGGAAGTTGTGGCTTATCGTTAGTTTTTGACTGTCAGCCTTTTTATAGTTGTTTGTTTTTGTTAATTATTGAAAACGAATAGTGTGTTACTGGCATTATTAAATGCTATTTTATTAATGGTAGGTTGCAGTTAATATATATATATATATATATATATATATATATATATATATATATATATATATATTATAGATCCATTCCAAGACTTCAAAAAGTGTATTACACTTGTAATGAAAAACGATGACACTGCGAAATCGGATTTATTGTTATTATTTTTATTATTACAGTAAAAATATTGTATCGTTATTATGACAAAGAAATCAATAGTAATGTGTCATAAGTATTAGTAGTAGTTATACTAGTAGTATATTATTATTATTAGTAGTAGTGGTAGTAGTAGTAGTAGTAGTAGTAGTAGTAGTAGTGCTGGCTAACTATTATGATGATTATCAGCACAACTATTTCAACGTACATAATCTAAAAGTGTTTCTACTTATAAATGAATGTTTACCCTGTAATTGTATGTGCAGGCAACACATACACATCGTGTTCAACTAATTAGTATTAATAGTTGTTTTATAACTAGTTATATAGGTATAATTGGTTTAGTCGAAGTAGTCTACAGTAACAGCATTAGTTGAATGTTTATTTCCTTATTACTAGTACCGCAATATTATCCTTTCAAACTCAAAAAGACGGGGGAATTTCACTGGAGTCTTACTGAGGGCATTACTATAATAATAATAATAATAATAATAATAATAATAATAATAATAGTAAGAAGGAGAAGAAAAAGAAGAAGAAAAAGAAGAAGAAGAAGAAGAAAAAAGAAGAAGAAGAAAATGAAAAGAAGAAGAAAATAATATAATTATTTATTTTTTTATGTCAACTAAGTTCATTGTCCATCACTTGTCTGACTGTTGGGCATTTTTGTCGTCGTGCTTCTAAGGATGCACACAATGCAATGCCTTACAATGTTCGTCTGTGTTGGTCTAAAAAAAGCACGCGTTCAACTCTCTCACATTTATTTCTCTTTACAAGTGTTCATGGCATTACCATGGAAACATGTAATATCATCAAGATTCAAATCTTAAACTATCCGAACAGCAGATGTATCGTAATAAAACGATGCCGAAAAGAAAAACACGGCAACCGTTTGAAGATCATCGCAAATAATCTAATTCATCGTAGGAGTACACGCTATTTTTCTGTTTGATGTTATTCAAGCACCGTTTCCGCTGATGTAACCCTCGACAATATTCAAGTGAGTTTTATAGAACTCGAAAATGTGTATGTCGAACTCGGGAATTTATACAGAAGTTATAACACATATATTTTATTCATCTACATGGCTAGATTGTTCCTGTTCCGTCAGCCGGATATAAGACTTAAATGAACGGTTATCTATAGTTAGGTAAAGGTAAAGGTCGCATAGCCTGGACGCGCACGAGTGTCGTTGCCGACATCACACACAGCCCATGGCCGTAGCGGCGGTGATTTGTTAAGAATTACCGTGTCTAGGGCACAGCATATGGAAGGTGGAGCCCATCCCTCTCCTTCCGCTGCCTTGAACCTTCCCTGAGTTTTAGTCAGGTACCCATTTACTGCTGGGTGGACAGAGGGAGTTTTCAGACCCGAAAATTCGCATCGAACCCGGGTCGTCCAGCCCAAAGACAAGTGCTATAACCACTCGTCCACAGGCTATAGTTTGTATCGCCTCTAGTGATGATTGAATGTTCAACCTTCAGAAACTCGGACTTAGAAATTATTAAACAACTGAATCCGTTGGGCAACGTAACAATGCAGTACTAGTTAAGAAAAAATAAATATATTTAAATCATTGCTAAAAAAAACAATGCCAACAATGTGGACTGAATAGAAGGTTAAGTTCGATATTAAGCAGGTGAGCTATTTGGGAGATAACCCACATGTGAAGCTCGCCTGTGCTATCAAATATACTGATTACGTATTTAGCGGGTGTGCGAATGCAACATCAAACTTACAGGCTCGTTGCAATTTGATGAGTTCGTTTAATATTACACTAAATAGCTCTTTTGTTGGAATGTGTTATATTTGAAAAAAGATCATTTAAGTGTGAACCTGGATTACTATATATATATATATATATATATATATATATATATATATATATATATATATACAGACGGATAGAATCAGAGAGAGAGTGAGAAAGAGGGAGAGAGAGAGAAAAAGAAAAAAACAGACAGGTAGGGAGAGTTACAGGAAGAGAGAGAGAGAGAACGCCAGACAGGGAGAGAGAGAGACAGGAAGAGAGGGAGAGAGAGAGAAAGAGAGTGAGAACGAAATGGAAAATCAGAGAGTGAGAGATAATACGAGATATATGCATACATACATTTATATAGTTTCCAACAAACAGCTTACCCTTTAAAAAGCAAATTTTATTTTATCAAAATCAAAAAAATAACTCCGACATTTATAAAAAAAAATAAAGCCTTAATTTTATCAGAAAAGGAATCTTCAGATTTAAAGTAAACACTACACTTTTTTCCGGCGCTATTTTTGAGAAGAAACATTCATTTTTTGTCTGATTTTTCCCTTATCTTCACACAATACATACAGTAAACTAAAACTACAGATTTGACAATTTTGTTACAATAATTTTCGAGCTAAGGTGTTAAATATTGTGAAAGTCAGAATCGATATATATATATATATATATATAGAGAGAGATAGATAGATAGATAGATAGATAGATAGATAGATACACCCCCCACACACATATATATATATATACACCCATATATATATATATATATATATATATATAGAGAGAGAGAGAGATATATATATGAATGTACACACACACACACACACACACACACACACACACACACATATATATATATATATATATATATATATATATATATATATATATATATATATATATATATATATATATATATATATATACTTAAACGCTTTTTTATCTGTTTAACAGATATGCGTATTATGTGTCCACTTTTATTAATTTATCATGTGTGTGTTTGTCTTGTTTTTGTTTGGGCGTTGCTCTTGTCCGTCATCGATGATACAAATACATTTGAACTTTATTAGTTATGAAGACTTAGGCGGTTGCGCCACGATCAAACTCACCTTCCTGTGATCCTATGCGACTCTTTATTACACATATCGAGTTTCATCGGTCAACCGCTAAACAGAGGTCTAACCGGAAGCAAAGACAACAATTCATAACAATTTCATGACCTTTAACGCGTCAAGCTGGGTAATATTATCCGTGATATGCCCCCGCCAGCAGCGTAGGTGGAGTCTCGAGGGCTTATGAGGTGAGTGCATAGAGAATAGAGGTAACTAAGACGGGAGTGATCCTCAGTAAAAAAAGGAAAACGGACGTATACACTGTTTGGTCTATTGACAAACTAATTAGCCGTTAGCTTTAATGAATTGCAAGATGGAAGATTTATTTGCTTTTCTTTTCTTGTTTGCCTTAGTTCAAACACGGCCGGTTGGACGCGAGAATTGACGAACTGACCATTACACTCTGTTAATAAAATAGGGCGTTTCTTAATCATTATGGAAACACCATTGTAACACTAGAAGACATACTATTTCCACATGCGTCTTCATATTGTTCTGAGCGGTTCTGTATGACAGTTGGTCGGCCAGTCTGTCAGCTTCAATGTCAATTTCTTTCACCGTTAAGTGTACAGGTTTTGGTAGCAATTGCCATACATCGATGACACTCGGTTCCTCAATCTATATGCTAAAGTTATGTTTGACACATCATTTTTATCGGTCTGTCACGCTTTTTTGAAATAGAATTCTGTTTGATTTGCCGCGCTTATATTTGGGATAGGTAATAATGTCGATTAATCAAGCAAGGTTGAAAACAGCATGTCCCGCCGCTCTATCAAACTTTAAATTAAAATACCAATTTTCTAGTGTAACGCTTAAAGCTGAAATAGAATGATATGACATGATTAAGTGTCACATGTAACGTTCTTTGCTCTGCCACGCTTGCGTTTTAAATAGCATTTCCATCGATATACGCGCAGATCAAATGAACATGTCGGAAAAATATTCGTTCTTTTTAAACATCTGAGGAATGTGTTCTTATCTTATCTGTTCTTATTAAATATTTTGATAATTAGTTTTTCTCTGAGAAGTATTGTATTACGATGTATTTTCTATGCATGACAGAGGTTAATACTATTATAAATCATATGAATAAGAAGCAAGTTAGACGTAAACGTGTGTGTTTCACTATAAGAAATGGTAGCCTGTACTAAGAGTGAAACATAAACGAGTATGTATAGTTGTGTTGGTATACATTTTCCATACTATATACATCTAAATAAAAAGAAAAAGCAAAAATATTATGTTCAGACATGTACAGCCGTATTACAATCCGTACTCATCATCATTTTTTTAGTTTTGTTTATACTAATGAGCTTGTTAACTCCTAAAGGCTCAAGTCACAGCATCCACACGTCATATGCGTATAGCTATTTTTTTAAATCATTGTTCATCGACTTAGATATTCATTCCAAGTCACAGAAAATATAAATATATGTTTTAACTAACCGTTTTTTTTCTGTTCCAACCTATTTTTTCTTTTCATCCAGGCTTTTACCACAAATAGTTCCTTATGACCTTCCTTGATTATAGATATAGGATGGCCGTTGTAAACTTCTTGATTAAATGGAAGTTTACCACGGGCATGCTAGTATATAATCTAATAGCTAAACGCACATGGTGTGTGAATGCTGCGACTTGGACATTTACGAGTTAACAGCTCCATTAGTACAACAATGCTCATGAGTACCGACTGTAATCAGCTTTACTCATGAACGGTTGCACCGGGGGTCAGGGGGGGGGGGCTCAAGCCCCTCACTTTTTGACCCCCCCACACTTTACAACCATCAATAATTAAGTTGATATGCATGTGTTTAATTTTATCTAATTAGCTTATCTATTAATTGATTGTTGGTCTTATACTGTCATCATTACAATATAAGACCAACAATTAATTTTATCTAAAATTTGGCGAAAATTAAGCGAAATGGGTGAGTGTTTGTTTAAGGTTCCTATTCTATAGGGGTATTTACGGACTTTTATTTTCTTCTCCCAAAAATCGACACCCCGAAGCAAAACACGTGAAACTTGAATTAAACTGATGTTGGCATTTCTGTAATTAAGCTGTGAATCACAATTTATTTGCTTTCCTTTTTGGAAGACAGCGGCAGACAATCAACCGGAATAACAGAATTAGGAGTGTTTATACAAAATATTCTTCTTTTCTTTTTTGTATATAAAGTAGAAAGAATGTTACCCCTGTACATATTTGCTTAATAGGAAAATAACCCCATCCATCACCAATTCATTACGCTTATTCACTCGAGCGTGTTATAGTAAAGTTTCATTATTTTTCACCAAGAAACACTAAATATTACATTTGGCCCACCATCTTCGACTCTCCGCCAAACTAACTCCATATAGGTGGTAGCAAAATCTTTTCTCTCTACAATTCTGTACTGTCACTCCACTTATCGACACCGGGAACTAATAAACACAGTTTAATTTTCACAAAAGACTCCGTTCTTATTTTTTATTTGCCTGGTATTAATTTACTACATGATATAAAGCAATACGCAAAGACTTAATGACCGCTCCTGTTCACTGCGATGATTTTCCGCGAATATTAGATTACGTTATTTCTATTTCTACCTCTTACTTCTATATTCATATTCATTCCGGAATTAAGCGAATGAAATTAACGAACACAGTTCCTGCAACATTTAATTATGCAACATGGTGACAACAATTTCTTGATCGAATACAATTAATCTATTTGAGCTTGTGCCATAGTTGAAGCAGTCGACTTGGTATGTCTGATTGACCTTGCTGTGTGTCCAGTTTCATCATAAATATTACAGTGAGGTCGGGGGCGTCGTGAATCGATTTCAGGGTGAGACATTATTAACATTCATCGAAGTATATCATAAATATTGTCCTTGATGGGCAGTTGCCGAGGCAATGCAACTGGACCACTTAGGAAAGACCGAACGTGCTTGTTCCAAGACTCTACTGGACTCTCACTCCATTTTGTTATCGAGGTATCGTTATTCCACTTGAACTATGGGCACACATTTGATGGTAGCTCGGGATTATCATAATCCATGGTTTAGCCTTCTCATCGACGAAGGCAATTCTGAGATGAAGCATTATCTCGATGCTGAAGGTTTTCAATGCTTCCACATGCACACATTTTTTGTGACAGACTGGGTGATAGACAGGATGAGGTTGGTGTTACTCATGAACGTTTCAAAACCAAAATATGCCCCAAACAGTGATTTTCCCCAATATGCCCAAATAAGGTAATTTGAGTCCAGACGCCAAAAAGTTGAAATATTTTGAATTTTTCTTTTTCTATCACCAAGAGAATTCCATTCCGCTTCTAACGAGCTCTCAATCACTATCGGATGATCATTTTTAGTCTTTAACATTCTAGACGCTATGTGAGCCGCCCCCACACACTTTTTAGGAGAGTCCCCCCCACACTTTTATAACTGTCCCGCCGGCCCTGTTACTTGCTTAAAACATTCCTTATTCCTTTTTCTTTGTTTTTCTTTGTTTTTCTTTGTTTATATACGAGAACTTAAGATGTTACTCACAATAAATAATTGTATAGAACACAGGAGCATTTCATAAACATGTTAGTAGAAGGCCGAAACAATTGTATGCTCGAAATAAAAACAGTGTTTCTTTGTGAAATGGTGTGAATCTGTTCTTAAAATTGACGTGGTTTAAATGAAATAACAATAATCCATACCAGAGCTCTAGCCTAACACAATTGAGCTATTACAATTGTTTATGTTATAAAATTTATATTTTAAATATAAAAATGTTAAATAAAATACACACACACGCACACACACAAACACACACTTATATATATATATATATATATATATAAATGTATATATATATATATATATATATATATATATATATATATATATATATATATATATATATATGATTGTGTGACCGGCAGGAGTCGTCTCCTCCCATACTGATGATTGCAGT
Source organism: Sepiola atlantica (assembly GCA_963556195.1). Lineage (NCBI taxonomy): Eukaryota > Metazoa > Mollusca > Cephalopoda > Sepiida > Sepiolidae > Sepiola > Sepiola atlantica. The sequence goes on from OY744526.1 coordinate 101,041,713, forward strand.
GTAGCAATGAAACACATGTGTATATGTTTAAAATTAAAAATAATATTAATTTATAAATGAGTATATATGTATATTTACATACGAGTGATTGTGTGTATAGTACGTCATAATCACGTTGATACATCGGTTCTCGTTAGATCAACGAAGGTAAGCGATGTTGATTCTGGATATTACGAGATGGGTGATCATTTGTAAATACCAGTAGCTATATGAGACAGGAAGGTGACCTCTCTTGCAATAACTGCAAAACTTTACGTTGCCATATACCCTTGACCGAGTTATGTATGCGACTGGAGACAACATGTGAATTTTATTGTCTTTTAAACACTGCTTATTTGGATGAAGCCGATCTACACAGTCTAGGGTGCATGCCGCTACGTCTCGTTTCGTTCTGTCTGTGTATAGACTCTTCAAGGTCACACGAACTTCTTGAATTCGATTTGTCGCGTTTGATATTAAAAAAATAACATTTATTTCCATTTACGTTTGATCATCGGGAATGAATGTTTTCCTTTAAATATTTTCTATGCTATGCATATTCGTACGTTTAACTTAATCCCCTTATTTATATATATATTTAATATAATCAGTATAGATCTTCATTGTTTCTCCATGAGTTGTATTGTATGTACAGCCTGTCTTCAGGTATATATGGGGGGCATTATATGTTATATGCACTATCCGTAATGATATAAAATTACATAATGAATTTTGTTCCAGTTCATTGTCTTGTTGCCTAAACACAATTACTATTACAATTCCGTTTCGATTCCGTTGTCAAATTCAATTCATTATTTGTAAAACTTGTTATGCTTTTTATACGTGAAAATAAAATAGTTGTACAGATAAATTACATAGTAGCACACGTTCTAGTTGCAACATCGAATAAGGCAAGGCTATGTCTAGAAGTTTAATACCTGCCAGCCTGTTAATACAAGTTACTGTAAGCAAGAGGCAATACAGCCATTCATATCAGAGCTACCAGTGAAGCTAGCGTCGAAAATGCATTCACACGCCATCTTCTCACTAAGGTAAAATTTGTTATTAATTCATTTGCCACTACAAATAACACTGATATAAAGGTTCAGAAATAACGATGTCTATTTTAATACAACTATTTATATGTTGGAAATCACTTCCATTTCCCCGGTGTTTCTCTTCTCAGTTGGTATTAAACGTTTATTTTATGGAAAAACGAAGCGCGATATCCGAGGACGCGTATTACATGTCACCATCTGATACCTGATACCCGTTTGAGCATTCGTATTACGGTCGCCCTAACCAACTTCCGTTATTTGCTCGTATCATTTTTATTAGTGATAGAAAAAGTCAAAGACAAGAATTCCCGTGAGTCCATGCGTCACAAAACATCTTCTATTTAACACTATTCTAAACCTTGTTGTTATTTCAATACTCCTCTGTCTCTCATTCGCTCTCGCTCTCGCTCTCGCTCTCGCTCTCGCTCTCGCTCTCTCTCTCTCCCTCTCTCTCTCCCTCTCTCTCTCTTTCTGACTAGTTTACTTCTAACATCTGTTTACATTTTGTCACATTTTTTCCTCTTCGTATTGTGTTTCTTTTTTTTCTATTTTCCCCTCTTTTCGTTCTTCTCCCGGTTGGCTGTGATTAATGAAAGCAGAATCACGCTCTTTAATTGTTTAGGAGGGACTAATGTGTAATCGTTAAGTTACACAAGTTCAACCTTTAATCGCTTAGCGCGAATCACGATTAATTATCAAATACAATAAACAGTTAAAAACAAAGTAAAAAAACGACCTGACAATTATAAAGAAAATACAAATATAAAGACTGGTAATGAAATGCGAGTTCATGACCGTTAAATGAAAAACATACAATAAAAAATATCTTAAATCTGTGGCCCTTTTCGTGACCTCAATTCAATATTCAGACATAATTCCGATATTATCATTTTAGTAGAAATATTTTCCTTAGGAAGAGAAAACAGAAAGCATGTTTTTTTTATATATTCATCAACGTTTCGTCTTTATTGTAAAACTTTCTCAGGATGATAATTTAGAGAAAAAGGTCATGCTAGTATATCGAAAGTTTGGGTTGACATGATGGACGGATAAAGGAAAAGTAGCTTTCCATATTCATTTCATTCTTCACCAGCCACGGCTACTACTTTTCCTTCATCACTCCATAATGTCAACCGAACATTTCGATGTACTTGCATGACATTTTACTTCAAATTATCATCCTAAAGAAATATTACAATAAAGACGAAACGTTGATGAATATATAAAAAAAAAATCTCTTGTTTTTTTCCTGTTTCATTTCCCATTACGTCGGATTACTCTCATCCTTCTATTCTCATATATATATATATATATATATATATATATATATTAAAAAATACCATTTTAGAAATTATTCATAAACAACAAATACACATTTATATTGAACATTAATAATAAGTGCAAGAAAAAAATTATATTGGCCATAAAATAGAAACACCTACTATAAAAACAGACCAACTGCTAATGATGCAAAAGCATTTACTCTTCTATATTGCTGCAAACAACGGTATTCTCCTTACACAATTAAAGCCAAAATAGTTGACCAAACACGAAAAAAGTATTAGTAAGTAAAGCAACTATGCCTGACTTAAACATTAATATACATGTTTCGTAAGATATATATATACGATTTTAGTTTCATGTTTAATGAAGCAATTATATCTGACCAAACAAGATGCATGCAAGATACGTCAAGAATTAAATAACAATTTTGTAATATTAAGTAAAACAATTACATTTGACTGAATATAAATGCTGCTAGATACGTCAGAAAGTTGAAAACCTATTTCAATGTAATATACAAAATTAAGATGAGCGAATTTCGCAAATCAGTCTAAAATATTGTGGAACGGTAGCGAAACAGTTCTGTTAGGATAATGATTTTTACCTGAATGGTACTGGTATTAATTATATATATATATATATATATATATATATATATATATATATTTAGATTTTTCACTTACAAAATATATTATTCAGTGAAGACCGGGATTAGGTCAATAAAAACAAGCTCGATGATACTCGATTACAGGGTAAAGATTATTTATTTATCATATACATTCAAATTAAAGAGTTTTTTTCCTACACGTGTTTCACTACCAAACAGGTACTTGCTTGGCAGATCATCAGGGAAATTAAGTATCTAGATAGATTCCCCTATAATATATACCGATTGTGTGTGTAACCATTGTGAAGAGATATGCATTACTATATTCTACAAACGAGTAAGTGTTATGGTACCTTACGTTACACACAACTTGAACTCTTCCAATCACCATAAATATTAGGAGTGCATGCTTCTCAGTGTTAGATCCACCCCAGCCGGCAGAAACTGTGCTATTTCGGTGGCATTTTATCTGTCGGGCTGAAACATTAGTTCTGGCTAGGCCTACGTCAACGATCCCTTTGGGAAGGAGTAAGTGTATTGCTAAGTACCAGAAGCGCCCGTGAAAGGTAATACTAAGTGTAGCTTCCACACCTCCCTGCCTTGTACCACATCTTCCTGCGGTTGAAAAAAAGTAAATACCTTGAACCACATTAGTCTATACTGACAGTAAAGACTGGCGTACAACCACTCTTGGTCTCTGTTGGATCATACTGTTTGAATATACTTGGTTTCACGAAACTCCGAGTTCTGGTTTTCTTTCCAGCCCGTAAACAAACCAACAACAAGTAGCGACGAGGTACAGTAACTGTTTTCTTGAGAACCTTAATACAGACCCCACAACAATAAGAAAACATCTATAATCCCTTTAATATTTTAATTACAATCTCGCATTAAATAACACGATACTCACAAGAGATATAATAATTCTAGACGGAAGCTCTATCTATGTTTAGGGTACTACAGTAAAGATTCATGTTTATATATGTATTATATGACTAATTAAATATATCACATTCGCTAGTATTATCAGTATTATCATAATATTTTTTACATTCATTTTTTCATATTTACATTCATTTTTTTATCTGAACATGTTATTTTCTAAGCAAGCACCCTATATAAAAATTCTAAGTGTTATTTCAATTATATATATATATATATATAAATATATATATATATATATATATATATATATATATATATATATATATATATATATATATATATATATTACAATCCATTGCTCCTAATGGTTATGCATGACGAGGTGAGCGCGCACAGACTCATTAAAAAATACAACGGTTTTTTATGCAACCGGTAAAGGGGTTTCGCGTTAATCACGTTGTATGAAAATACGAAGAATAAATGCTGAACACAGTTGAACATTCCAGTTTTCTAAACAATTTCAATTTTATTATTTTCTCATGAATTTCACAAAGAAAGGATTTCTGCTCGAAATATTGAAACAGAAAATAATAGTGACCTGTAATTGCAACAACGTTTTTATTATTCATACACACACTGATCAATACAATTATCATATAGAAGCGTACGTTGCAAAACAAACACATTTATATGCATATATATATATATATATATATATATATATATATATATACATATATATATACAATATACAATTTTATTTATTCATATATACAAATATAGACCTATATATGCGTATATACATATGTATATATATGTGTACATTTATATGTATATATATATATATATATATATATATATGTACGCATACATATACATATATTTACATATATATCCATATAATATGCATATATATATATATTCTTATTTTTATATCTCGCGTAACTTACTCGGCAATAGACTATCGGCTTAGTAAGATGGTTAAACTTCATGCTAGCCAGACAAAACTCCGTTCCCTTAACACAAGGAACAGTAACAAGCACCGATTGTCATGGTTGATAGCATCCGTCGCTAGTCGAACACTCAAACGACGCAGCCTCACATTTACAGGTTATATGAGTTTGCACAAAATATATAGAAGATATTTCCAATACTTCTGAAAAATGGCGAGCTCCCTCTCATGTGCTTTAAAACTTCTCTCACCTGTATGTAGTCTATATCTTTACAAAGTCACTATTTACCCATGCATAAAGTAATGATTCTATATATGAGATAGTCCACGAAGAACCTATCTCTCCTTTTTACTCAAGCTCTTTGAAATGACATCTGGTCTAATAGGCCCCAACTTGTTCACTAAGCCCAAGTGTTGTATCATGTTGCTTGATTTACATTATTTCAATTTAATATGCCCCCCTCCCCCCCCCCGAACAAAAAAACCTCGACAAACAGTAAAGTCTTATCCATTCAATGTGGATGTCCAAAATTCCAGTAAGATCTCTTCTCAACTATTTTTTTAACTGCTTGCTTTTGGAATTCACTGTTTGCTCCTTTTTCCCAGGCTGTACATACATGTTTGAATAATATGTAATGTGAACAGATGCATCGCCCTTAAACATATGGCCCTATTTCTACCATAGCCTTTTCATGCTGATGACTATTGCCTCGTTTTGGGTCAATATAGGTAAAAAAAACAATGATGTCGATCGATCTTTGTTCATCAAATAGTTCACTATACTTGATTAAATCTGTGTTTGATCTTGGTAAACCCGTATAGTAAGACATCGTCAACGAACTCAGAACATGGAGGTTCAATCATAAACAGACAGTTAATCAAATGAGGGAAATGTATGTTTGTTGAACTGAGTGCAACATACTTTTAGACAGAAAAAAACATAGTGTCATTTTTAATATCACGTAGTATCAGTAGTATTCATTCCTACAGCTGAAAATTTTGAATGTAATCTTATGTTTTAAATAGTTTTATGTTTCACAACGAAATATACGACCATATATCCTAACAACACAGGAAATGTTTTTTTTTATTTGACAGCTCACGTTTTGATTAAATTATTATGCTGTCAAATATAAGAGCACTTCTCAAGAGAATAACGTAGTTAAAATCAATAATTCATTGTATTGATTTGTCTGCTGGAATTTGACAAGAGACCAATAAATAAATAAACACTGATGTTTAAGAACACGATACTTCACTCACGCTAATTTTGCTAACAATCGAAATAAGAGAAACTATGTTTCATGAATTAAAATGTGACGCTCTTGATGTTTGCAGATATCACTTTTTTAATATCTGAATTAATCATGTGACACACTACATCTCATGAGATGTGCAAATAGGAAAATAAACAGTCGCTTTCTTTTTTCTATAGTATTTTTTCAGCGAAATCAATATTGCTTTTCTTACATCATACGAAAAAATATATGTATCTTTAGTGTGTTTAAATCTAGGTATAACACATATACATTAGGTTATTCATAACAAACATACGAAAAATATATGTATATTTAGTGTGTTTAAATCTAGGTATAACACATGTATATAAGGTTATTCATAACAAACATTCGAGCACAATTTTGTCATATTGACTTGCCTCCCACTGAGAACTGAGCAAAATGTGTTTAGAATGCGTGAAACTCCAGCTCTTATAATTGTGCATTCCGGATTGTGATAATGATGAATATTAACTACGAGGCTTGTCAAAAAGTAGCCGACCTTAGACCCACAACAATAGTTCGAATACGTAACGGGGTTGGGAACGTTATCCCCTTCAAAGAAGGCCGCTTTTGCTTGCACACACTAAGACCACCGATCCATCTACTGCGGGAAACACCCCTGTAATACTTCTTTTAGAATGGTGTAAGATTCAGCTGATGTTTGGAGAAGATACGATGTGTAAAATAATTAAAGAGTAGTTCAACCGATTCAATGATGGGCGCACATCAGGGGAGAATGCCCAGAGTTCTGGCAGGCCCCAAAATGCTCGGAGTTAAGCTGTTGTTATGAGGGTGCGAAAAGGGGGATAATGCGGAACGCGACGGCAGAGATGAAAACATTCCAAAAGAACACTTCCAGATGTATTTCCGGCAGTGGATGGGTCGCTGGGTCGCTGGGCTAAGTTTGTGCAAGCACACGAGGACTACTTTGAAGGGGATTAGTTGCCACACCCCGTCACATATTTAAAAAAATTTTTTCTGGCTGAAGGTTTAGACAGGCCTCGTATATTTAGAAGGATTTCGCCATTCACTGCCGGAAGATAGAAAATATGAAGTGTAATATCAGAACAGATACAACGCTTTGCCCTAAGCCCAAAAAACAAGCATTTTTCCGAAACTTAAAAAATAGTAACTCGTAGATTAAGATGAGTTTATTCTGGTATCTTATGTCATTAAATTGCATGATCTATTCCTGACCGTGAATAGTATTTTTTAAGAAAATAACCTATATACGTTTATTCTATCCACAAGTGTACTCCCTTTACTTTGCCCGGGCTGATGTGAAACTCGAGGACAATTAAGTATATATATATATATATATATATATATATATATATATATATATATATGGAGAGGGGGAGAGTGAAAGAGATAAAGAGAGATAGTGGGAATAGATATAAACATAAGAACAGCCGATTTGAGTTAACCAACGTTTCAATGTTAGTACATCCGCTCGGGATTGTAACATCAACTAAGTATTAAATTGTTCATAATTAAATTAGATAAACTTAAATTGGCCAGTTACTGGTAAGCTATCGAAATGTTTGAGGTCAGACTATTTTCAATGCGTCATTATATCCGACCAACAGACAGCAACCATCCCCGCATGACTTACACATTTGAATGAATTAGTGTCGCTCATATGATTGATAAAATACATATACACAACACAGTAAGTATAGAACTTTTCTCCCCTCTCTCTTATTCAGAAGCCCAGACAGTACGCATACCTCTAAATCTAAAATTGGGCATACAATTCTTAATCTATTTACTCTGATTTTTTTCAAACTACACTATACATGAAATATTTTACAACATAATTAATAAACAAAGCTATGAGTGTACAGATACATTAGAAAATATAATTAAGAGATATCAAACCGATATAAGAAAATAATTAATGATACACAAAATAATAACGACAATAATGAGTATGGCCTTTTTTTCTTTATCAAATTTTCACAAAAGCAAATCAGTTTCTGTAGACAGATGCCCTATTTACCTTCGCCTACCTTTGTTTGGTAACATTAGTGATAGATTCGCTAATCAAACCTCTTTGTCTGTACAACAATGTTATTTTGCTGCGAATACACGAGTTGGTTTTTCCACCCGACCGATCTTGACTTGTATTCGAAAAGATGTCCTTCCCCCACATCACTATAATTATATTATTTATTTATTTAAATGTAGTTGCAGTTTGCACTACGTTGGGATGACGTCACAAAGATTAGACATCCAGGTAAAATTCCACGTGGCCACAGAAATTCGCAATACAAATTATTTACCAACGGACGTTTTACATAATACTTATGGTTCGTCAGTAGCGGAACATCTTATAAATAACTGCACCTGTGCCTCTAATTTCAGTGTCGACTCATTCTCCATTCTTAGTAAGTCGCACTCTGGTAACCATCTCAAGATCCTAGAAACAATATGTATTAAGTTTTTAGAAAGAAAAAAATCTTCTCGGGCTTAATGTTGCTTCTATTTGATAAAACGTTCTCTTTTTTATACCCGTTAACTTTTTTTTACCCCTTTCCCTCGCTATAATTCTCATAGCATCTTGATTATATTTTTTACACGATACATCGATATTTGGCTCTATTGAGCGAGGTACGAAACCGGTCAGCTGCCCTTTCATCTTTTTAATTCATAATGATTAATAAATATGGTCTCTTTCTAGCCATTATAAAGTCTTGTACTACAAAGTATATATATATATATATATATATATATATATATATATATATATATATATATATATATATATATATATATATGACTCAATTTCTGTGTGGGTGCTATATAGAAACAAGGTTACAGATTCTAGATACACTGTAAAAGTGTATTCTTATGTAAAATTAACCTAAGATAATGGGAGAATTCCCGAATCTTAAAAAAACACTTGAAAAGGGGGCTACATAGAAGATCTCGTCAGTGGGGTAAAGTGTTCCGCCGAATTTTCAACAAATTTCAACGTAATTATGTAATAGTTTGCAGATGCTGAAACATTACTTCCGGAAATAGCTTTTTATTTTATCAAATGTCTCTTAACGCCATGTCTCTTCAAATGGAGGTCGTAAGAAATTCGGAAAGGCTGGCTTTAGTAGTTCTCTGGGGGATTTCTCAATGTTAGTGGCTGTTTGCATGTTTCCTAAGTTTTATTTTGTTAATTCCTTACTTAAAAAGCTTGGGGCTGGAGGAATAAACTTTGTTTTAGTAGTGCTCTGAAGATCACTTTAATTTTAAAAGTGCTTAATATCATAGAGAGAGCAATTGCCTTAAAACGCAGTGTTACCTGGGATAAATAACTTATCTGTATTTTATACATTGCTGTATACGTTTGGAGCTTAATTCAAAGTGATCAATATCATCAATAGAGCAAGTAGTTACCCAAAAATGATTATAACATTGTTCAATATTGTAGATAAAGCAGGCGTGTTTAAACGCAGTGTTGTCAAGGGTAAAAGTCCTTTCTGTCTTTTTTTTATAATATTGTAGCCTTGAAGCCACAATCAAAATGCTCGATATCCTTGATAGAGCCGGCGTGTTTGAACGCAGCATTGTCTGGTAGAGATTACTTATCTGTCTTTTGTAATTATGTTGTAACTTGACAAACTACATGGCGTTGTCCGGGAGTAAGAATAATAAAATACATTATCATATCTGGTCAGTGATATAAGTATGTTAATCGAAAGCTGCATCAGCATCCTGGATAGAGCACGTATATTTAAAAGCCAAGGAAACTCATCACTATTGATGTTACTGATACTATTTGATACAAGAAAATATATTCGGCGTTGTCCGGGACTCATAATAGTAATATTACAGTATTTTATATCAGAAGTGTTATATAGGAATAAAAACGTGCCCAATATCCTAGATAGAGCGGTGTGTTTAAATTCAGCCTAACCCGGGAGAAATAACTTATGTGTATTTTGTTATCATACTGAAGAAAGTATAAAGTGTTGCCCGGAGATTATAATATAAAACATGCATTATTTATATAATTTGACAAGTGGTATATGTTAGCCAATCGAAAGTGTTCAGTATACTAGAAAAGGCAGGTATGTGTAAAGGCCGTGTTGCCGAAGAACCCTAACAACAATGTGGTTTGTAATAGTATTTTATACAAGACAATTAGTTCGGCGTTGCCCGGGAGTAATAATATTAACATTACAGTATTCATATGATTGATGATATACATTAATAAAAGTGGTCAATATTTAGATAAAGCAGGTATTAAAACGCAGCGTTGCCCATGAAAAAATACTTTTTTACATTTGTAATTATGTTGTATACAACAGTACATGGTGTTGCCCGGTAATCATATTACGAGTAATGCAGTATATCTGCTAAGTGGTATATGTTTTCAATTTTAAATGGCTCACTGTCTTGGGTAGAGCAGATGTGTTTAAAGGCCGCGTTGCCCAGCAAAACCAACATCATTATGCGTATACTATTTTATACTAGAAAATTTATGCGGCGCTGTTCGGGAGTTATAATTGTAACAATAGTGTATTTAATATAGGAAGTTATATGGAGTAATTCATATGCGTTCAATATCTTGAATAGAGCTGCTGTGTTCAAATGCAGCGTTGTCGGAGAGAAATAACTTATTTGTATGTTGTTATTATGTTGTATACTTGAACAAAAAACACATAGTGTTGCCTGAGAGTCATCATAGTAATATATTATCATTGTTTGTACGTGATATCAGCTATTCAATCCAAAGTGCTCAATATCTTAGACAACTTTAATTAATTTTTCCTGAGATTTTTCATCCCCTTTTTTCATGTATTTTTAATTGATTATTATTAATTCCTTTTGTTTTAATTCATTTTTTATTCATTTCTTTTCATTTAATTTGTTTATTATAAGAATGTTTGTCTTTCATTTATGTTTCATTCATTTCGCTTCAATAATTTCCATTCATTTTTTTCAATCAACATTTTCTGCATTTTTTCATTCATGTTTTCATTAATTTTGTTTCAGGCTTTTTATTCATTTTTTCATCCATTTTTTTCTTTATGAGGTTTTTTATTAACTGTCTCTGATTCATGTTTACGTCTATTTTTTCTTGCAAGTTTTTATTCATTTTCATTATTATTTTTTCATTCATTGTTTCATTCATTTGCTTTTATTCCATTTTTTTCGGGATGTTCGTTCTATTTTTTGTCATTCATATTTCATTCATATTTTAGATTGAATATATTCATTCCGTTTTTATTTTTTCCTACTATCTTTTTCATTTTCCTCATTTACTTCTTATTCATTTTTCGTCATTGAATTTTTTATTCATTTTTTATATATTTCTTCTCATTTAGTTATTTATGGTATACCTTTATTTTTACATTCATTGTTTCTCATTTTTTTCTTATTTATTTTTTCACATTTGATTTTTAATGAATTTTATTCATTTCTTCTAATTATTTTTTTATTCCAGTAATCTCCATTTTTGCCATTCATTTTTTCATTCATTTTTCGCATTCATTTTTTCTCATTCATTTTTTCTCATGTCTTTGTTCTTCAATAAAACTTTGCCCATTTTTTCATTCATTTTTTTTTTGCATTCATTTTTTTTATATTTCATTCAGTTATTTTTTTAATTAATTTTCATTCATTATTTCTTATTCATTTTAAAGATTTTGTTTTTTCTTTTTCTTCCACTCATTTTAAAATTCACTTATCTAATTATTCTTTAATTCATGTTTGTTTCAGTTTTTTATTCATAGTTCATCTATTTTTCATTGATTTTTTCATTCATATTTTTAATTCACTTTTGCCATTTATTCATTTTTTGGCATTCAATTTTTTTCATTAATTTAGTCATCAATCTATGTTTATTTATTGTTTAAATTCATTATTTAATTTACTTTTTATTCGTTGGTTGATTCAATTATTCTATTCATATTACAGTATTTCACTTGCTAAATGTCCGGGATAAAAATGTAAGATTACAGTATTTATTTTAATAACTTGTATGTATAAATACTATGTGGACTACTATGTTATCAACATCATTTAAATTCATATCATTGTGAAATACAGGATGAGGAGGAGGACAAGGGATTCGGAATTTACTGGCACCATCTTTCTACTTGTAAGATTACAGTATTACTTTTGAGTAACTGATATATATATATATATATATATATATATATATATATATATATATATATATATTAAATATCTTTAGACTATTTAGTTTATCAATATTATTCATTATTGTGAAGTATGGGATGGGGATAAGAAGTTACGTATTGACCGTGGTTATTTCTTTTACTCGGCGTTGTCTGGAATAAATAATTGTAATATTATAGTATTACATTTGGTAAAGGATATATATAAATCTCTTAACAATGTTGACTAAATCACAATCGTTTACCTTCATATTATTGTGAAATGCAAGGGGGGTTTAGAAATTTAACAAAACCATCCGTTCTTCTTAGTGTATCCAGGATCAATAATTGTAAAATTTCAATATTACTTTTGGTAATCAATATATAGTAAATATCTTATGACTATTGACTTTATCACCGTCGGGAAGCTTTTTAATACCCTTAAATCGAGTTAGGAAACAATATGAATTTGCCCGGTATCATTTATCCCCTCGGTTTGGTCCTAGATAAATAATTGTAAGATTACAACATTAGTTTTGGTAAGATGTATATATTACATCTCTTTAGACTTATCAACCGCATTTACCTTCATATTATTGTTAAATTGAATTGCCCGGGATCATTTTCTTCTACTTAGCGCTGTACGGGATTAGTAATTGTTTGACTACAGTATTACTTTTGTAGGTAGTATATATCAAATCTCTTCGGGCTATGGTCTTTATTAACACCATTTAAATTCAGTTATCATCAAATGACGATGGGCCGATAAATAAAGTACTGATTAGGACTATTTGTTTAATTGTAGAAATTGTATCCTTAAACAATTTGTTGTTCCAAATGTGTACACACTTCTAGTATAAAAATACACTTCTAACAATCGCAACTACGGTGAAACTGCACTCAGTTTTAGGATATGCCCCTCTTAATTATATATATATATATATATATATATATATATATATATATATATATATATATGCGTTTATGTGTTTATATTTATATATTAATATATATATATATATGTATATATGTATGTCTTGATGTATATATATATATATATATATATATATATATATATATATATATATATATATATATATGTATATGCACATACATACATACATACATACATACATACATACATACATGTACAAAGTACACTAAAATAGATTACGTTCTTTCAGACCTTTTCTTTGTTCAAGGGTACGACGCAACGTTCCACTGTAAACAAATCGGCCATTACTTCTTTGTTTATTACTTTCCTCTTTCACCTTTATCGGATCTTAGGTTAGAAGTCAAATAACCGGGAATTACAACAAAAAAAGGTGCATTTGCGTTAAAAGGAGTGCCGAGCCAAACTCACGCAGTCTGCTCACTTCCCCATTGTTTTCACTGTTTGATTTCTTCTTGGCCAATCTTTTTCATTCGTTTGCTTCATGACACGTTTTATTATTTTTTTCTCTCATTTTTTCTAGTAATGTCTGGCTCTTACTGTCTTTTTCATTCTATTAGCCTTTTGTTAATTGTTGTCTTATTTGCATTTTTCAACGAACTAACGTTGGTTTAACATCGCACGGATTCGCGATGCTTGGCCTGCAAAGAATTGCGTGCTAACTTCAAACAGACAGACATACAACGTCCACCTCAATAAATTCGCATGTAGATTCTCTAAAACGAATTTTCATTTCATTATTGATATAAAACAAGTTTTTAGGTTTCGCCTACTCCGCCGTAAAATAAAACAAAGACCATGTCAAAGTAACGATTCAAATTTAAATTAAAATAATTCACTTCATATTAATTTGAATTAATTAATCAATTAATTTCCTTAGCACCTTATTTAATTAATTATCATAAAATTACGTTAAACAATATGCAATATATAAATATATATATATATATATATATATATATATATATATATATATATATATATACATATGTATAAGGGCAATTATGAAGGAAACTAAGGATTAAACGAAGATAGCTGTATAGAACATGTATGATACATAAAAACACATTCTTGGATAAATTGATATTTAGCATTATATACATGAAGGCTACTTCGAAAGAAACAACAAGTTATAGTTAAGATAAAGTATTCATACAGACAAACATGAAGGTAGGAGAGAAAAGTTGAAGACATTGTGTTGTACGATTGATTGACGTTAAACTGTAGCTTAACATCCGAAGTGGGAGGAAGGTAAGTCATATGTAGAAAAAATATGGAGGAATCACTTCCATCATCACTTAAATTCATAAAAATAATTATGCACACATACAATATATCATTATAAGTAGGGGAAACATTAAAGAAGCGAAAATAATAAAATTTGAAGATAAAGGACGAAGATATGTATGTGATTAAAACGTGTTAATATCTAAAACATCGTTTAAGAACAGTTACAAACGTAACACAATTTTTATATCTGCATGAATATGTCTTTCTTACATTTACAAAAAAAGTATTAAGAGCGAATAAAAATGATGACGCTTAATTTTTTTAACACATATCATTTCCTCCATGCAATGCCATTCAACACACATTGCACTTATAATCTCATACTGAGACGAGTAATTGGAATCGGGAATCGAAAATAACGGAACTGTCAGGGTGAATCGTAATTTGATAAGTATCAAGCCTAATGTCCGATTCGAGACCGATTCGTTTATTTTTTCTTTGTTTTGAACATTATGTTTCAATGCTGTTACCTATGATAAAATAATATTAATTCATTGACATTAATGATCAATAGAACTGAAGTTTGAAAACATTGCATAGATTCACTAGGTCCAATAAATGTAACTTGTTCATTAACTATAAGCGTATTTGTTGAACGCGTCAAGTCTTCATATTTTCTTTCTGTCAAACCCCGACATTTTCAGAAAATCAAGATCGACAAATGTTCGTGAAAGTGTTATTCATATATTTTGGAATAGTGTTCACTCACGCATACATTATCAATTCAATAAAATTATACACAAACTGATGCATTTCAAACATGATATAAAATGAAGTTGTTGTTCTACCAACTTCTATGAAAAAACACTTTTTTGATATGAAAATGAAGTAATCTTGTATTCATTCAATATGTGAATAAATGAATGCTAACAACTGATATTATATAAAAATTAAACTGAGAATTAGTTTAAAACAATTAATATTTGCTGACACCTGGAATTTAAATGCATTTATGTTTGCAAATGTAATATTTTGTAGTGTATGGGTTCTCGTGAAATGATATATTTCAAAAGAAAAGGACATTCTGATGATTTAGACCTGATAGAAATTCGATAATTGAACAAAAAATCTTGCATCACCTACTTCTCGTTAAATATATTTGCATTTAACCTCACTTGTTGCTCGGATGGTTTTAGCGAAACTTTTAACGAATTTATCTTGTTTTTAAATGAGAATTTTAGACGGAAAAAGTAAAATAAATTTACCACGTATATACACAGTCAGTTGCATTAAGATTAAATTGTTCACGCCTATTATATATATTGTCCATTAATGACACATATGCACAAATGTCTAATGGTGATTCTTATGCATAACAGACTAACATTGATGGAGAAACATATTTAAAATGTGGCTTTTTTACATCATGAATTCCTCATTCAGTAAAGTCTTCACTTGTAATATTGATTGTTGAATTATATCGCCTCAAGTGTTAGATAAGATATAAGCTTTTTATGTAATGTAAAAGTTTTTATGGTTTTCTTGTAGAATTGTTTTTGCTCCTCGATAAATTATTAGCCACACATTGCAAATAAGATGAAACATCACCTATCTTATTTCCGTTGAATTATTATTATTATTATTATTATTATTATTATTATTATTATTATTATTATTATTATTATTATTATTATTATTATTATTATTATTATTATTATTATTATTATTATTATTATTATCATGATTCTTATCCTTATTATTATTATTATTATTATTATTATTATTATTATTATTATTATTATTATCATAATTTCTATTATAATTTGTATTATTATATTATATTATCTTAGGTACGTTTTACAGAAAAACATACATATTGATTATATTGACAATGCAATAAACGGCCAATAAACGGCCAAATCCATCTCATTAGAATAAATAAAACTAAAACATTTGTATATGATAAAAATGACGTATTCTTTTCATGTCAAAAATGTGTAAATTTCTAATATCTTTATTCAAAACATATTCTGAACATAATGTGCACTATTTTTGAAGGAGTATCTTGTTTAACATATAATTATTGTGCATACCTGTACCTGCATTATTCGGTTGTTTTAATTTTATTAGAACTTTAAAACATCCACAAAGAGTGATACACATATTTCCGAAATTTTAATAGTATTTCAAATGTTTTAAAAGTTCATTTAGTAAGTTGTTCATTGTCAGCAGCAAAAATGGTAAGTGTTGGAGCTTTTAAATTACTTTGCAAAATCACTATAATTACTTTACAAAATCACTATAATTACTTTACAAAATCATTATATTTTAAGAATGAATACTGTTCGCTTATCATACTATTGCAGACACTTAAATAACGAAAAGATTATTAAATCTTCTCACTGAGGGACTTAGGGTATTGTTAAAATCATGTGTTGACATACAATTATAATAATTCATAATTGTATTCAAGGTTTAACTGTAAATCATGACCGATTCAATTCCGATTATATTATTCATAATTTATCCAATTCGAAATTATTCAACCTTATCAAATTGACCGAATTTTATGTACAATACACATGTAAAGATCGTAACAACATTCAATGAAAATGTACCTCTTTTATATTTAGATTAGAAATGGCTGTCGGGTCGAATTGTAAATGTGACATAAACTGACTCCCTAGTGGTATTGTGTGGTATTGACTCGTTAGGCTGGACAATATACGTTAAATTTATATAATCAACTAACATTTTAAGCGTAGAATTTGTCAATTAAAAATGTGATATACGCACTCTAAAAATGTCAGCATTACTAAGTTGTAACTAAGTGTTTTCATTATCTTAATACTTAATCATATTTAGCATAATCACCCTTTCTTACTAGTTTACGATTTCATTTTCATTTACATGTGACAGGTTGTCAGACATACATTTCAATATTTTCTAAGAAACTAACACTGCATGTTGAAATACATTTGTCGGTAATGTAGACACTAACTCAATTTAATAAGTTGTTTGTAAAAAATAAACACTTTATTACTATCTATCATATTTTGATGAACAAAATAGGTCTACTGCTCATTTTTTAAATTAATTGTTTACGAGAAAATTCAGATAACATTTCGTCAACTAATGACGAACAAATGCAAATCGTCTTCATTGTTAATAGCGTAAGTCTTAACTTGGCTCACTATATTAAATATATTACAAGGAACAAATGTGATGAACATATTTTGAAATGTGTGTATGTGTCCCTCATCTGAATTAACTTATAACTAAATCGAAAATATATACGCAAATTGCACGTTAGTAAAAATCTAATCTGAACAAAAAACTCTATGATGAAATATCTCGAAATGAAAGTAAACAAAGCACTAAAATATATACTCTTAAATAATTTTAGAAACTTTAGAATCATTGTTTTTGTTTTAAGAAATGTAAAATAAATAGTCTTAAAATGTTTTTTTATTTTACTTTTACTCACCCGAAACAAAGCAAAATGTAATATACATGTAGAAGGCTACGGTGAATAAAGGGACACACTATAAGTACATCCTAAGTAGGGAGTTGTGAAAAGAAAATTATTGTTGACATTGCATTAAAATTCTGCATTTTACTCCAGCAATAGAAATAGGGGCTAAGAAGGAAATTCCAAAAGAAAAGCGGTTCGAGAAAATAAGCTATTAGAGTATCTGAAAATGTGAAAAGTGAATACGTTGGGTTTTGCTCCTTGTCGATTTGTTTGGGGTTATTTACATATCGGAATCATTTATTTTACACACGAAATATGAGTTATTCAATAATTTAATGAACTATTTTAAACAGAGAATAAGTTACATATATATTTACATACATTTGTATTCGAAGGTAAATAAAAATATAATTTAGTTAAATAAAAATATAGACACCGATTTTGAGTAAAATTACTATTTTCTATTCATTTACGAATGGAACTATATATTAACAGTGTACTTTGTTTTCGGTAGAATGTTTTACTCAGTAAAAAAAGTGAAATAACTAGTTAGTTATTTATTAAAGCTATGTTTCGATAACCCCTCTTAATTATAATCTGTGTCTTCTAAAGAAAATATATATTTTATTGCCTTTTCTTTTTATAGGTTTATCTGCATTTTGTTCTCTATTATTGGTATACAATTTTCTAGTAAATGATAATCAAGGAAATACTGTTAAGTTCTAAAACAAAACCGCGTATTTCGTAATGTTTAATCCAATTATTTTTTTCAATTCTTGTCAAACAAATATAATTCAAGTGTAGCATTACTTATTGTCTTCTTGAAAATAATTAATTTAATGCATTCACGAATACATTTGTGCTTCTTTAAAATAATAAAAAACATTAATTAATTAATAATTATTAATTGTTTAAGTTAAGTGTTAAATAATTAAAACACGTTTTAATAACATTGTCGAAAGATATCAATAATGTATGTTAAGAATAAACACATTCAGTATCAAATATACAATTAATATCCTAAAAACTCATACACAAATATATGCCCTAAGATACACACGGTAAAATAACTATCGAGTATATGAAGTGTTCCTTTGTAATTCAATGTGGGGTCACATCTTTGGGTAGCATATTCTTCGGAAAGACTGCTGTGAATCCATAAAATCCCATCACACGCATAGAAAATATATTTTCTAGAAGTTTATCAACATTGTTTATATGTATATAGTTATTGTATGATTTCTGTTATGCGATAGTACACAAATGAACGTAACATTTCTAGTAAAACGTTTGTTCGATTACAATAGTGTAGTAAAATACAAACTAAGATACAAACTACTTTTGTGTATTTGCATTTGAATATCATGGTCCAACCTTTTTGTTTCATTAAAAATGGTTTGCGATGAGAAATGATCTAGATATCGGAAAGGCTCTATATAAAGTACCTGAAATTAACGGCATTAATGAACTCTTTCGATAACTGTGTAAATATCTTGGCATGTGATTACTTGTTATGCTATTTCTGTTCTTTTAAGCGCTTTCGTTACGCGAACTGCTACTAGAATCGATAATTATATCGCAATCGGCGATGTGTAACAGTATCGGTAATTGTATAAGTATCGAAGAAATATTAACATCATCCCATCGTTAACGAACAATAATTTGTACTCAATAATCTTTTGTTTTAAACACGTTTCCACTTATATGGGACAATCGTTTCAATCCGACGATACATGCTGTGATCGAAGATTTACCACATGAATTCACCTTACAAATAGCCAATTATTCCGAGGGGAAATCTATTTTTTTTTTGACTATTTAAAATCAAGAAGTAATTTTAATTCGAATAAAGTTTGAAGTATAAATGTCAACAATACATTATTGAAAATCTCATCAATATTAAAAAAAAGAATACCCTTTTTCATATGATTTTATCAGTCATTCAAATAAATAATGCGATTATTTTCGATGGCTCAGAATCTGAGTTCAAATTCTACAGATAATATAATCAAATAGTCGCTTCCATGAAATAAGATGTATTTTCCTGTAGTAATGCTTGTCAAACTTAGTAGGTCACAGTGAAACCTCAAGTGTAAATTGCATGGCTCTAATAGTTGTGCTAGACTAGCTGAAATAGAGGCCCAGTCATTTTCTAACACTTATACTACTGACACAAGCTACACAGTTATTGCAATCTTAATGATTTTATTAAGTAATACAAGCAACGGAGAGTGCTCTATTCATGTGCGAAGAGCTATGTATCAGCATTTATGGCAACTAGGTATATCGCATACCAGATTGCTTAATTTCCGACTGTAGGTCGCATGTGTTCATCTTAGTCAATAGCAAAAAATAACGAGTAGAGAAACACGTGACGGTTCTATCTAAAACCTATTTCCACAACGTTATATATACATATTATGTATCACCATTATTGAGCACTCTATCCTATAAATATAGCAACATACTTTGCTCTATAATGATATATGTGTGTGCCTGTAAGCGGTCTCGGTATGTATTATTCTCTTTAATAACTGCGTATGGAAATGTACAGGTCCACCGAACTTTTATTTACATTGTTCAACATATCTTCGTTTTTTAGTCATATTTATTTTAATATTCCTACATGTCTGCTCGGCGCCAGATGACTGTTTGTTCTACAGACTTATCAAACAAAAACACTTGGATGATGTATAAGGTTATTCAAATAATGATTACTTTTTTTATTCGCCTTCTCTTTAAGTTAAACGTTCCTAACACCAACTTATCCTTTGAATACATTTTTGTGGCGCCTGCTTATTCGTCAACCTTTTAACAGTTATATTCCGTGGAACGTCTTTTAAGAATTATTTGTTTCCACTGGCGAATGTCATTTTTTTGTTTAGTCTTTCTCTCCGAAAGCAAATCCTAGCCAATTCAATATTTGGATGAAACAACTGTCTACGTTAAGACTGTAATCTAAAAACGGACACCTCATTCATTTATTCATTTATCGTCTTGAAACGAATATCAACCGATTGTCATTTGTTATATATTTGTATATAAGACGAACCCATATGCATATTTTATATTTTAGTCATATAACTATGGCTTTAAATAGCGAAATATCGACTTTTAATATGTAAACGTTTTATGTGAGAACTCATCACCATATACGCAATAGAAAATAAATACTATATATCTTGTAAAACTCTCACATATCGAATAAGTATGATAACTTATGTAAAACCACCACATTCTCTTGTCGTTAATGTATTTTTCAAGATGCTTTCAAAGCTTACACGTTGTATTTTTCTAGGAGGGCGAAACATCACGAAATGTGTTGTGACGTGTTAACTGCCTTACTACTATGAACTAGGTACAACATTACCACATATCTTCTGGGAAATATATGCAATGGGAGAACACTTGCGGTGACTGCTAAGAGACCACTACTTCATTTTCATTCAATAGGCTAGGAATTTGATTATCTTAGCCAGCGAACTGAAATGGACAGGTTTATATGCCCCCTAGGACCATCATCGTATTTGAATATTAACAATACACAGGAAAAATTAGTGTGCACGTCATATCAATCAATATCTTTATGTTAAACATTGCGTCTATTATAGTTGAAATATAGAGCGTTGCAAAGACGTACTCGATAGAGGCACACAAGTTTTTAAACATTTGCTCAAAACAGCAATCATTATTTCCCTAGCAGCATCTTTAAACTGAACACGAGCAAATTATCTTATCTTGAACTCCGCAAATGCATCAAATGTAGACGGTATAATTCTCAATTATCAACATTTATGTTAGATTTTTTTAAAAAGTGTTTCAGACAATCGTCTACCGTGTATAAGGCTTAACCGCAAAAGAAGTCCAACTGTTAATACATCGCAACGTGCGTTATTTCATAGATGTTTTCCAGAGGATAAGCTGACTAAACTCTCGATACTGTGCTTCATATTTAGGATCTGTACAATTCGTTAATTTCATTAGAAAACGCTCTGAACTTTAATATATTAAACAATACCACATCAAAAAAGGGTTGTCAAATAAGTGTTCAATAAATATAATGTTCAATGATTTTGTATGCACTATTTTTATTTCTGCCCACTTAGAAAAAAATAGAGTTTTAATATATTATTCGTATCGATATATTTGATTCTAGTTTACAGGAATGCCACTTTTGTTACGTTGTATGTCTGCGTTGAAATTCTGAACAAGACGAAAAATGTTGCAGTGTCCATACACGCAACCTCGCAGGTCCAACTACAGAAACTTGAAATCTACTTATGCTGAAATATAATTGCTATTGATGAAATCATAGTCCCAGGTGATGTAATATTAAACATCGGTTTTAAAGTATGTTGTCAGATCGTATGCGAACATCTAGATACATTTGAATATTTAAAAAAAATGTGTTTTCGTATAGATAAATGAGCAAATTCCCCCATCAAATAATCAAGTTATTTTGCACTATCATAATTTCTTCTTATGTATCCCTCGCAAATAAAATCGAGGTCATATTAAATTTCCGAAAAGCTCTACTGTCAGGTATAAACTATTTCATCTCACTCTTATCTTGTGACAAAGAAGAAGCACAGACATTATACATTAACCTACCCAAAAAACCTGCAAACGATAATACACTTAGTCTTGTAGTAAGAATTAGTAGATAAACCCAGCATTTCTTGAGTGGTAAAGTGACCAATTGCCGAACCTTCGTATACCGAGCTTTATCTTATTCCTGTCATTTCTAAAATGGAGTAGAACCTATAGTTTGATGTTTATGAATATCTAGTGGACAGCCTTAACCCAATGATATTTTTAAGAAACCGTTTATTTCCTAGTAAACTTTACTGGAGTTGCATTTTATCTTGACATATGCTTTTTATTTTCAATTGAATCCTCGTTAACGTAAATTGAAATAGACACTTTTAGCAAATCTACACGGAATAATTAGAATAATATAAGCGTATATAGTCACTTGGATGATACGTAAATATATACGTGATTACCGTAGAGCGAGTTTTTTTTTATTTAACGGGTTGCCCATACGCAATGCCGTAGATAATTTCTTAACGAATATAAAATCAAAACATAATAAAACCAGTTACTTGTATATACTCCGTTTGATTTAATATATAAATACTCCGTGGTTACATTTACTGCTTAAATACTCCTCATTGCTAAGAATTTATTGTATATGATTAGATACCGCCGCCCCCAGTTGATATTACACCTATATGTTGAGCCAATTCTTGATTTATACCTTCGTTGAGAGTATTTGTGCGAAATACTTACATATGGAATCGGATTTGAACTCGACATTGAATGATTTTATAACAGGAAATTAGGGATGTATATGTGAGTATCTTCGGCCTGACATATTGCTGTCGCTGTATTTTGTGAGGTTTTATAACGAAGTTTCTATGTAAAGCAAAGTAGTGGACTTCTTTATCGAAAATTTTAAAAAGGTTGTTTTTCATAATGTTTAAACCAGCCCGGTTTATAAATTTGAATTGTTCATTCGTTTTTAATATTGAAATAAATGTGTCTATTTTCAAAACGACTTTCGTCGCGTAATGCTTGACGAAATACTCATAGAACCATACATACATGACTAGATAAATGCAAACAAATTGAAACACTATTAACTACATTGATTTTGCAACGTTTGAAAGATTTATGCACTCATTGATTGCTAGCATCCGTTGCCATTAGGCATTCTATTTCGAATATGTCAGAATTTAATGCACCCCCCTTTCCAAAAGAAAGCGTACTTTAATCACCGTTCCACATCTCACGGGTAAATGTTTACTTGACTCATATTTGCACCTTGTAAAGCATCAGACCAATTAAACATTAAATCTAAACAAATGCCATTACTAATATATATATAAAAATATATATATACATATACATATATATATATATATATATATATATATATATATATATATATATATATATATATATACATATATACATATACATATACATATACATATATGTCTGGTGGTATTGAGCCTCTCGGAAAGAATAGAGTCGATGTTTTTTTTAATTGAACGATAAGTGCAACATACCCATTAAAAAAAAAAAGGAGAAACATTACTCATTTAATATATATATTTTACTAACGTTTATAGGGATCAATTTACTATATATATATATATATATATATATATATATATATATATATATATATGTAAATATATATGTGTATATATAAATGTATGTATATTTGTATATATATATATATACTAATATGTATATGCATGTATATACACGAATATGTACATACATATATGTATATACATATATATATACATATATATATATATATATATACATATATATATATATACATATATATATATACATATATATATATATATATATATATATATATATATATATATATATATATATATATATATATACGTGCAAAGCACAGCTAAGTCAGCAGGTTGTAGCCTTCTCATATATAGTGTTAAATTTCATAAGTACATTGACTAGAAATAGGTTCCATTTATTTTCTGAAGTCCAAAACAACGTTTTCAATCATAGATCGATATATTATCACGCAATTGCGCGATGGCATAGTTTGAATATTATATAACTTCTGGAAATTACAAAATATACATAGAAAGTTCTTTACCGGAAAAGAAAACCTTCATTGCTGAGAACGTTTTAATATTTCTTATTTTTTCTTCAAAACAGATATCTATATTAACATTTTTTAAGAATTATTTTATTAATCTTTTTCAGGTACACAAAATTTAGAACAAAGTGATTTTTTATTATTTGAGTGTGTAGTATTTATTTGCATGTAAATTGTACTTAAATAATTACATTGTTTCAATCGAGTTTAATGTTTTTTCTTAAATGAATTAGGTAAGCATCTCTAAAAAGTCGGATAAGTATGATAGAATGATGATCATTTATATATATATATATATATATATATATATATATATATATATATATATATATATGGGGGTGGCCCAAGTCAAAAGTGAGGGGGCTTGAGCCCCCCCCCCCCCCCCCGGTGCCCCTCCCCCGGTGCCGCCGTCCATGATATATATATATATATATATATATATATATATATATATATATTGTTAGGCTTCATACTTCGGTAATTTATATCATACTTACACCAGGTATTTTATACGTTGATCCCACAATATAAACATATGTTTAAGTATCTGTTTACTCAATTACCCACATGTAACAATTAATCGCTGTTAACAACGTTACATACAAC
This sequence comes from Sepiola atlantica, assembly GCA_963556195.1. Classification (NCBI taxonomy): domain Eukaryota; kingdom Metazoa; phylum Mollusca; class Cephalopoda; order Sepiida; family Sepiolidae; genus Sepiola; species Sepiola atlantica. The sequence continues at coordinate 101,066,795 of OY744526.1, forward strand.
ATATATGAGTTTATATATAGAAGAAACGATAGGGTGTGTGTATGTGTTCAATGCTCATACAAGTTGTATATAAAAAAGCGTATTTTATCTTGGCGTTCTCTTAATCAGCATAATGGATGTAATTCATGAAAATTAACATATATGCTGATGATCATACTCTCGATTATGGTGTAGCTGTTCGCCCATTACTTTAGGAATAGCTGAAATATTAAACTGATATAACAGTTGACCCGGGGTCAGTTGTAGTTTATGGTACGAAATGAGCTGTTTCGCTTAATCATGTTAATATCTAGCTCGGGTCTTCTAATCGTAGGGGTGTCTTTTTGTTCCGCATAATTTTATGGATGGCTCTGCTTTTCAGGAGAAATCGATTCTGAAACTTCTTGGTCTTTCATTCTCATAAAATTCTTCTTTTAAGCCCATACATTCGCTCAATTGTTGCTTCCCATTAAGTCGGTTCTCTCTATTCCTGAAAAACTTTTCTCACACCTAAGTATGAAGTACTCTTGTCATATTTCGGCTCGTTAATCTCTTTCCTATTTGAGGGTTCTTGATAAGGTGCAGAAACGTATCTTTGATGCGATTAGCACCGACCTTTATTTTTCTCTACACCCTCTCTCTAACAGACGTGATTTTGCTAGTCTTCCTTCCATAAACTGCAGGCTGTACCTGTTGACTGTTTTCCTCCTACCTATAGCCTATGTATTTGTAAGACAAAGGGCAATGGACATATATTTTCTATCCGATAACTATACTTCGTTCTTTTTAGTTCCTTATATCAAGTGGCTTCATGCCTTGTCTGGAGCAATTTCCATAAAAAAAATCTAAACAACATCATAGAAAGAGTAAACACAACGTCTCCGGAGTAACATGGTGGATTTAATTATGTATTATTTTTGTCCCCTAATGGTAAATATACAAAATACGATGGGTTATTAAGGGGCAACACCGTGGTAAAATTGCAACTGCGTCTGTAATCATGTGAAATGAAATTCATTTGATCAATTATAAATAACCTTGAACTGATTTGAATAACATATTTGGATAACACAAACAAAATATCGCTTTCAACCGGGAAAAATATATTTACCGGAAAATGATGACAACATCAGTGATGAGGAAACATCAAAATAAAGTTAAATCAAATAAAAAATAAAGCAATGCCTAAAAAATCTGACCTAATCAAATGAATCTAGAAAAGATAAGTAGAGAAAAATAAATTCGACAGAATAAAAGAATCCTGTTTATTTTGGCGATCTAAGGAAAATTCCCTTGTCGTAAAACTGATTTGGCTTTAACAAACAAATATTGCTGGGAGGCAAAAAAAAACATAAAATAAGTCGGAATGAAGACCAATGACTAACGATAATGAAATAATTCAAATAGAACAAGAAAATAAAGTATAATGTCCTTATTTTCAGGTTTAATTAATGTTGGAGTAATCTGGCTTGCACCTTTTAAATAATACTAATGAACATCCAATTTGTCTTTATCAGGTGGCTAGTGTGGTATTACTACATCACCTTCAAGCTTGTCAGGTTTATTATTTCAATCATAATACACATTAAAAAATAATATGGAGTATTAGGGCAGATTTTAAATGTTCTACGAATGTTATTTTATTATAAATGAACAAAATAACTTACTTAGTGAATCCATGGTCTGAATCATTATTCGGCAAATTGCTCGCATTCTCTCTATATATTTAGTACGCCATGAACATACAGTAATTATTGATTGTTTTCTCTTTTTAAGCATAGAAACATATTCTACATTTCAATCATATGAAAAAATATTACACCTTTTATCAATAATACAAATATAGAGAGAAAATGATATTTAGTACCTACACTCCTCACTTTTTTTCATCTTGTTTGCTTGATATTTTGTTAATAAATACAACGATGTGTTAACGTTTTTATTACTTTATTGTAAAATGCACATATTTTTTAATAAATAATATATTTCTTATCATCAAAAAAGATTAAAGTTAACACGAATGTAAATTGTAAGATAAAGAGGCTGCATAAGTTTACTCATAACGAGTAAATTGATGTATAATAATTCATTTAAAATGGATAACACCTTAATCATTTGCAACTATTGCAATTAGATATTTCTCAATTGTTTTGGATTATGCAATTTTTTTCTTCAATTAATGATGAACATATTTACAAACGACGGCAAAAGCTTAATAGTGTATAGAGCAGTAATATATATAGTAGCAGTAATATATAGCAGTAATAGCAGTATATAGTAGTAATAGCAGTAATATATAGTAAAATATATAGAGTAGTAATATATATAGTAGCAGTAATATATAGCAGTAATAGCAGTATATAGTAGTAATAGCAGTAATATATAGTAAAATATATAGAGTAGTAATATATATAGTAGCAGTAATATATAGCAGTAATAGCAGTATATAGTAGTAATAGCAGTAATATATAGTAAAATATATAGAGTAGTAATATATATAGTAGCAGTAATATATAGCAGTAATAGCAGTATATAGTAGTAATAGCAGTAATATATAGTAAAATATATAGAGCAGTAATATATATAGTAGCAGTAATATATTTGTTTTATGATTTAATAATTGTATTTTTCCATTTAGTTACTCCTTCTTCGAATCTTCACGATCATGGACAATTTTAACTGAGATTTATTTATAACTAGGAATAGCAAGAGTTGAGTGTTCAAAATTCCACATATTTCTAGCATATTTTTTTATTAAGAATATTTGTAGATATATAACTTTGTGTATACTTCATGTTTTCAAATTCTAAGTTGGATTTTATTCTGACACCTACTATAGCGCAATTAGTTCAGTCGAGTAAACAATGCCAAAGTGACGAATAAGGGATTTTTTAATTATTCGTGAATTATTAATCTTAAAGTTTATATTTTCACCGAATGGGTCAGTGTAATATATATGTTTCTCATTTTTTAAAATAAACTAATGTGTTGATCTTTAATTATATTGTTAAAAACTAATTTTTTATTTCGTTTAGTGAAATAAGAGCAGTCTTTCACCACATAGCCAAGCGTTTCTTTTAGTCGTATTTTATTCTCCTCGGTAGATTACAAGTTAGTAGGTATATTAATCCAGTGTTTCACTATTACATAATCTTTAGCAATCGAAGATAATGCCGCTAAAGTGGTTAATTAAAAGTCAAATATAGATATGCAATTAACTTCACTAGTGGAATGTGTAATACTGTCATTAAAACGTCTATTTAAACATCCCCCCGATTATTTAGCATTCAGTTATACAGATCATCAAATGAGATGCAACGGTATATTCTTCTTATCGAAGCAGTTGTGTATAAATATGAATTTTTTCCTAACTGCAATGGTAAACTTTCTAAAAATCGATGAGATGATTGTCACATAACTCTTTGATATTGCCTCAGAACACAGCTTAAATATATCATAAACTACCAAAGTATCCAGTATATTTTATACCCTAGTGTGTTTTTTACGACAATCTTTAAAAGTAATGATACAAAAGTTGGGACAAATTAGAAATCTATGTTGTAGCAGAAAAACAGACCGAACCACTACTCAAGTTTTAAACAGTTATATTTATGAATTCAATTGCACAGGAACATTTTTAAAAATGTATTACTTGTCAAAAGAATGATGAAAGCAAATAGTATATATGGTCGAGAAGTTTTATTTCCGGAATGTTGTTCGTCGTGTATGATTGCGTAGCCTAAGCGTAACGGTTTAGTCTACCCTACTATTTTCCACGTTTTAATTGAACACTACATGCACATCTTCGATAGAATATAAATATAGCACGCTATACAAAAGGTAACTGTTGCTATAAAAAACATACAACTAATGAAAAAATGTTCAAGTTATAAATGTTAACTTTTAATCTGTAGCAAGTTTTTTTAAAATATTTCATGTAATAAATAACTTTTTACTTAGTTTCGCAAGAAATGTAACGTAAGGAATTAAAAACAAACTAAATCAGCTTATAGTTTATTTTCATTCTTCCCCAACATAGTTATAAAAATATATGCACTTATTTAAGGTTTTTTAATAAAGATTACTACTTTATATATATAGAGAGAGAACTGTAAGTAAGATCACCAAAACAGCTAAATCAATTTTCAGATTTCATATTAAGTTTATGTTTAAGCATTGATACAGTGAGTATCGGTCAGTGGAGGTATAAGTACGATGCATGTGGGCATTACTTACACGGAATAGAATGGAATAAAAACTATCAGTGCATAGCTTCGTGCTATTATTTAACTACAAAAGGCAAATTAACGTTCAAGATAGAAACTAAATCGTGAAATATACGTGAAAATCAAAATACAAGATGCACCCGTTAAACCTTTTACAATATATATCGTTCAGTCGACTAACCCTGATCCAGCGTGAATTAATATTATATTAATTATGAATTTTGCTAGTAAAATCTTGACTAAACAACAGGTTTGGAAATTATCAAGTGTAATTGGTTTGGGGGCGTTTTCAATATAATACAAAAGTTGTTCCGATATATATATATATATATATATATATATATATATATATATATATATTTATATATATATATATATGTATATATATACTTACACAATCAACTCTTTAATTATGTTAGTCAAACTTAATAATTAACTAAGCAATTCACCTTTCAACCAGTTGTGTATTTCTATCACCCTGTAACTGTCTGTTTATGGACCCAGTCTCTCCTATCCTTAACATGTATGCGAGCATTGAGAGAAAGAGGTAGCCTCTTTTTTCTGAGTGATGCAACAAATTTGCATAGTGTGTTTGTACACATCATAAATACGTATACAATTTAGAGTGATACATAGTCTGCATATATACAGTTATACTAGTATAATGAAGAATAGTAATGGCTATATCCGAATACTACTAATGATAATTATAATTCGTATTTACACAAAAATTCAACACATTATTAATATTCTAATGGAATCAAAGTACACTCATCAATAGTTCATGTGTTTTACTCAACCGCTCAAGTGTACCTCTAGTATATATATATACATATATATATATATACATATATATATATATATATATATATATATATATATATATATATATATATATATATATATATATACCTACATACAATATAAGATAGTTGAACTAACTTTACAACCAAGAAAGTATTTATTCTTATTGAATGTATAAAAACTATGAACATATAGAATTTATTTTTCTAAAACAATGTTTACAATACAATATGATATAACTAAATATATAAAAACGTGAGAGATATAAACTTTACATTTAAAAAAACAATTTTCCTCACGTGCCGTTCGTGATTTTCTGCTTCCTTCTTCGTTGAGATCGGCAGATATTTGTCTATTATTATTTAGAGTCAAATTCGATGTTTTATAGTTTAAAAGAATAAGTGTAACCTTTATTACATGATACCAAACCGTGTATATATATATATATATATATATATATATATATATATATATATATATATATATATATATATATATATATATATATATATATATATATATATATAAACTAGTAATATATAAACTAGGGCAAACTATCCGGAATAAGGTTTTTAACTATAAAAAACTGTAGAGAATTTAAATATTAATGATAATGATGAAATGTATATACCATGATGTGAATATGAATCGCCCGCTTTATGTAATACTGACATAGGGCATTCAATTACTGGTAATCTAGCGATAGTTCAAAATTCTAAATTAAGAAAACTCCTAAGTAAAGGGCCAAACTATAAAGAAATGTTTAAATCATGCGAAATGTGTTAAGGAAATAAATAAAGCGTTAGATAATTTCACTGCATCCATGGCAAAAAAAACATAAACTATTACACTCTACATTTGACGCATGGAAAAATAATATACTTAGATTCGTAAATAAAAAAGTAGAACGTTTAAAAGAATTTAAACACCCTAAAAAAACGAATCCCCTCCTTAGAAATCCACAAATAACTACGGAACTGGAAATACTTCAAAATAGGTTTGTAATAGTTCCTATTGATAAGGCGACAAATAATATAGCTTTTATCTGTAAAAAGTATTATATACAACGCTTATGGTTAGAAGTAGGAATAATAGGTGAAGTTTCAGATACTTATTAATTAAGTAATAATTAAAGCAATAATATTATTATAAACACTGTTATTTGTGAAAAATTAGGATTAAAATTAGAAGAAAAATACAAAAACTTCCATCTATGTATTGGATACCTAAAATGCATAAAACACCAGTTTGCGCCCGTTTCATTGTTGCCTCAAAAATGTGCATACCTACACCTTTAAGTAAGGCTGGGTCTAAAATCTTTAAATTCAATATAAACCAAATAAATAATTTCCATTCAAAAATAAAGTCCATAGTAATATAAACCTGTTTTGGGTGATAAATACTTCCGATCTAGTAAAAGAAAAATTAGATCGTATTAATTCTCGTAAACAAGCTAAATCAATCTCGACATATGATTTTAGTACATTATATACAAAAATACCACATAAAGAACTTATTAAAGAATTAGGTAATACTGTAGATTTAGCTTTTGCAGGAGGAAAAGGTAAATACATAGACTTTGCAAAATCTAAAGCCTTTTGGTGTAAAAATTAAAATGGTAAGACGAGTGTGTCCAAAACTGGTCTGATAATGCTTATAAGTCACCTTATAAAAGAGAGTTACTTTCAAATAGGGAATAAATTATTACTCCAAACAATAGGTATTCCAATGGGTGTGGATCCGTCTCCATTTTGGGTAAATCTATATTTACATAGACTGGAATATATATATGTCATCATTAATAAAAAAAATGATATATCTAGAGCGTATAGTTATCATGGATGTAGGCGATATATTGACGACCTTGTTTGCATTAATGATATCGAAGAGTTTGCAAATACTAAACATTTAATATATCCTAAAGAGTTAAAATTAAACTGTGAACATAAGGGAACACAAGCTATTTTTCTTGATTTGGATATAAAAATTGAAGATAAAATATTTATCTATAAACTGTTAGATAAAAGAAATCCATTCCCTTTTCGTATCGTGCGAATGCCATATAAAAATAGTACTAGCCCTGTGTATATATTTTACGGGAGTATTATGTCTGAATTTCTGAGGATTGCTCGTGTTACCTTAAAAGTAGAAGATTTCATGCCCCCAATTTGTGATCTAATAATAAGAATGATTAACCAAGGTAGCGATCAAAATAAAATATTTGGACAATTAAATAAGGCAATTACTCGCCATCCTGATGCTTTTAAATCTTATCAAATAAATCAAAATAAACTGATTGAACAAATCATAGGATATATAAATAAAAATAATGTAGAATATGTATAAACGTATATATAACACATCTACTAATTATAATGAGAAAAAGAAAAACAATAAAAATACATTAGAAAGAAAGAAAGAAATGTTAAAAAAAAGAGGAAGAAGAAGAAGAAGAAAGAGAAAGAAATCGATGATTTTAAACACTGGGAGTGGAAAAAGAAGAACAAGAAAAAGAAAGAAAAAGAGAACAAATTAACGGTTAACTTATCAACGCCGATTTGAAACACCGAGAAAAGGAAAAAAAATCGACAGTTGTGAACGCAGATTAGAAAAACTGTAAGTGAACAAGAAAGATTAATATTTATTTGAGGTTGACGACAACGGGGAGATGGACAACGAAGGAGGAGGAGGAAGAGAAGGAGAGACTGAAGGTATATATATATATATGTATATATATATATATGTATGTATGTATATAAATATATATATATATATATATATATACATATTTATTTCTTTATTTATTTTTCATTTTTTGATGTGTTGATGGTTTTTATATTTATAATATAAAACTAAAAATAATACATTAATCACCTAAATAATAGTGTAATGGATTCGTCCAAACACTTTAAAATGCAGAAACATTTTTGTAATTAACGAATACATTTTATTAGACAGACGAACTGCACAAGTAAATACATTTTTTTTAAAACTAACTAATATAAGTTAGCAACAAATTTATATGGAAAAAAACGTAGGTTTAGTATTAGGAACGTTTTTATTTTTTGTCTTTTAAGGGAAGTGGGGTCTGATCATCTCTGCTGGGAAACCATTAAATTAAATACTGCCTTGTTTTTAATCCCCGAAACAGTTTTTCATGGTAAACAACTGATGATCCCTTAAAATACTGTTAGAAACAAACTAATATAATAACTGTAAAAAATAAATTGACTTTCATGAATGATTTTCCACTGAAAGACTTGGGACTTTTATTTTTTATTAATTTTTTAATATAGTTTTAATTGAGAGAAACTTCCGAGACTCTATATATATATATATATATATATATATATATATATATATATATATATATATATACATATATATATATATATATATATATATATATATATATATATATATATATATATATATATATATATACGTGTGTGTGCGTATATATATATATGTATATGTATATATCGGGGTAGCTTAATTGCCATACATATATTTTCATAGCTTACTACTTAGCTCTACTAATGTATCGAGCACTGTTGAAGTAAATACTGAAAATTGATACATAACAAATTAGACCTCCTTATAAAATTGTATAAGGACACATGAAATATTATATATATATATATATATATATATATATATATACATGATAAATATCACACAAAAAGCAGCTAGTTAGTTGATGACAATAATTTCATTAGAAGAGAGTAATAATACCATCTAAACTAATTACTTAGAGTTATATATATATATATATATATATATATATATATATATATATATATATATATATATATATATACAATAAGAAGAATAGTATCAAGAAATAAGCAACCACATGCCGTGGAGATGCAGCAACCTTGGCCATTAGAGATCAACAGCTCCGTGTGTATAAAAACATGATGATATGTACGGATGTTAATCCAAGCTTTATTCGCCTTAACATGCCAGTTTTTCTTTTCTTTTTTAATGTTTTTTCTTTTTTTCTTCTTTTTATATACGAGCACTGAAGATTACCACTCTAGGAAATAAATGCATACAATTTGGGAGTATTTTACAAATATATTGATAGTAAGCAGAAACAAGGGTATGCTTGAAATAACATGTATTTTATTAAATGGTGTGAGTCTGTTCTTCCGAACATTTGACGTTGTTTTATTTAAATTTAAAAAAATGTATACTATAACCTTTACCTCACACAACTGAGCCATTACAATTGCTTCATGTGATAAAATGTATGTTTTAAATATAAAAACTTTAAATATAAACATATATATATACATATATGTATAGATATTAATATATATATATATATATGTATCTATATAACTATATATATACGTATATATGTACGTATATATATATATATATATATATATATATATATATATATATATATATATATATATATATGTATATATATATATATATATATATATATATATATATATATAGTGTTTCAGGTTGTATATGAAAAGAAATCAAATAAAGTGCTCGATCATATAAGACAGCTTATATAATTTATTTAGATACTGTATATTACATAGTTCAGCAATGTACCGCGGTTTCATCCAAAAGAGCAGATTTATACATCTTTAGTAAATCTTCGTGCCCGGTGGAATCATCGCCACGCTCAAATAGTTGTCCTATCGGGACGGAACAATCATTTCAGGTTGTCGATGATTCTACCGGGCACGAAAAATTACTAAAGATGTCTAAATCTGCCTTTTTGGATGAAACCGCGGTACATTGCTGAAATATGTAATATACAGTATCTAAATAAATTATATATATATATATATATATATATATATATATATATATATATATATATATATATATATATACTTTTACTTTACTGTAATCGCACAAAGATTAACGTCCCATCGCTGTATTGAACACACACTTCTCTCTTCGAATTGCATATTTCTCAGCTGTTGTAAGAATAGCGCTGCACTGTTCCCTCATGCTTTGGGGACATCTTTTTGGTGGGCGTCATCTTGGTCTTGTGTTTGAGAAGACATATCTGTTGCTGAGATTTATCATCCGTCTAGTCCTAGAAACACGGCCACATTACCGTTGCCTCGTAGCAGACACTTAACATATATATATATATATATATATATATATATATATATATATATATAAAAGGAAATTGTAGTTTGAAATCCAAGGCAGGAGCAATGTGAAACATAAACCGATGGGATCACTCAATTATGTTTATGGTCTTTTGATAATGAGAGGAACGCTCTCGAAAATTTCAGTTTACCTTATTCCGGAACTTTTAATTGCCTGACGGTAACTACTTTATTTACTGTTCTGGTATTTAATCTGTGTTACATTAAATATGAATAAATTGATTTTAGATTCCATTCTTATTTTCTCTTCTCATTTATTTTTGTTCATCTTTTCCACCTTCCGGTATATATTTCACATTGCTCCTGCCTAGGATTTCAAACTCACACTTATATATATATATATATATATATATATATATATATATATATATATATATATATATATATATATATATGTATATATATATATATGTATATATATATATATGTATATATATGTATATATATATATATATATATATATATATATATATATATATATATATATATATATATATGTGTGTGTCTATGTGTCTGTGTGTTCATCATTGGTTGCTCAATGAATGTTACGCTTAATTATTGTAAACTTATGACCTGAATCAATCCACTAGTTTAATTGAGGGGAACACTTATGTGTGTTGTCAATAATGAATTCCTATAATGTCTTAAAGAATAATATTAATGGCAGTTTACACCGTGATGTCTATCACATTACATTTATGTTTACGAACGTTTCATTTAAAATGTCTACACCAAAAAGTGTCTCAACTTTATTAGTTCCTAAATGTCTTATAGAATGTTAATTAAGTTGTAAGCGATTCTATAGTCTGAATCAATAACAACACATATTTATTCAATTAAGTGTTTATACGACCGATTATGCTGCGAATAGACGAATTGTTATGATGTGAACCGCATAATCTTAGTGGTTAAAGGCGTTAACCTTTTTGGATTACAAGTCGATTGTTTGAAATATTTTGTTAAATTACACAGTTTATAATTCTTCTCGCGTTATTCAACCGTATATGATGATATAAAATGCGAAGTAATACATTTCCCAATAAATATATATATACACCAGGCGAATTGGGAAAAGTTGAGAATATCTTCAACGGAAGCAATTGTATTTAGTATACTTTCATAGAGAACACATGCATTAGTCTTACCTACAGATAAAGTGTAAACAAGGTTTCATTCATGCCGAAAAATATAGTTTCTAAAGCATGAGTGTATATAAAACATTTACGATTAGAAATGAACGTATTTACACATTTCAAACAAATATATTTTAAAATATGTTAATTTTCAAATTACTTCTACATATAATCAAATCTGTCGACGCTGTGAGAGTTGGGGGGTTACTATGGCGAGTATAGACACAAACCCAAGATATATAACTTGTAAGATTTTGTAAGAAATTCGTTTTAAAGATAATATAATAGAAACATGAGGGGAAATTATCGTTTTTATAATAGATTGTGTGTATTTAAACATATATAAAAAAAATCATCTTGTGATCACTGCTCTATATACTGCTAAATACGGTCTGGAATATACTAAAACATGGCGGTGTATACAAAAAAATATATGCCTTTTTACTGTTCTGCTTAAGATTAATTTTTTTCTTTTGCGTATTTTGTATAAAGGTAGATATTTTCGCAACTCAACATGCAGAGATCATGAAAGGTTCGTGGAATATGTTCTAATCTAACTCTAGATTTGTACCTAAAATGTTTATCTACATTAACCAATTATTTGACGATCATAAGGCTGCCATATACTTACTAAAATCAGTTAATAAGGAATTAAAACAAAACACGCGAACCATCTTATATTTGGTAAAACAATGTACACAACATATACGAGTTTTGGCATCTTTCAGAAAACATATTCACAATTCATTATAATACGAAATGTAACCCTACACTTCGCCCGGCGGTGAAAATGGGTACATAGTATACTTAATATTTTCCTACATAACTGCACATAAGAGATAGCTCCTGATTTAAACTTGAATTACCGCTTACTTAGTCTGAATCGATAAGAACGATCCTACTCACAGACCCCGGGGGCTGTCGTTTTTATAGTCCAAAAAAAGCTTTGTCCTAACATCGTATAGATAATTAGAATATCCCAGACAGACGCCCGGATAACACCTTGTGACCTTACTATTGTTATTAATTGACATTCGTATTGAGCAGTGTGTCGCTGCCCCAAAGCGATGGCAATGCGGGAAACACGATAATTAGGACCACAAACCAGATTGCTGAAGCTATCAGATGAAATAAATAAAAACATAAAAACAAATTTAAATGTATAAATAATTAGAAAAAAAACGTAAACAATAAAATACAAAAAAGACATTTAAAAAAAAGAGAACGAACGTACACATTTAAAAAAAAAAATGAACCAAACAATTAAACAAAATAGACGCTGTTTTAGGATATAGAAAGAAAGCAAAAAGTGAGAGGGGTGAGTTCGAATCTTGTTAACTCCTACTCATACCACCGCCCCTCGTTCAAGAAACTCCTTCATCCTCGACAGGCGTTATAGGGAGGTGGGATGTGGAAATTGACATCCGACGGACGAAGCGCTAGGGTACGGGACCAACGTTTTGAGCAACCGCTGAGCCGTGGGAGTAAAAAAACACACTCTCATTGACCGTTCCTCTTGTATCGTTCCTCTTGTATTGGGTAAACTGTGTTGACACTCGTGCAGAGAAAATAGTTTTGCCAGATTCTTTTTTTAATTAGATATTCAGTACCTCCTCACGGGTCCTTTTTGGGGGTGCCCCTCATCTCTCACCTTTCTTTTGTTATCGAACAAAGAAGCCTTATAGCCCGCTTGCAAGCGAAAATCACACGAGTTCATCCGAGTATTATTATCATTGTAATTGCTATTTTTGTTGTTGCTACTAAGATTGCAGTAGTAAAAAATATCATTAGAAATAGTATTAACATTATTATTATTATTATTATTAGTAGTAGTAGTAGTAGTAGTAGTAGTAGTAGTAGTAGTGGTGGTAGCAGTAAACAATTTTGTGACGGTCGTTGAGGAAGATTTAATCTGGGCATATCGGAAAGGAGGCGTATCCCATTCTCGAGAGCCCAACGAAGACATCCTGGGAAACGTAGTCATTCCGGCAACATATGATTTTATTTCAATTAAAACACTATTTCGTTTTTTTTTTCTATTGTAAACATCATAACCTCGGTTTGTCTAAAAAGAGGCTAATTGATTTTCTCACTTCGTATATATATAATCATACGTGCCATCAATTATTACTAAAAACTTACACCGTACTTCAAAACATACTCATTGCATATATGTATGTATTTATATATATATATATATATATATATATATATATATATATATATATATATATATATATATTAATTCAAGCCAGGTAAACACCCACAAGATAGTAATCCAAAGAATGTCAACCGGGCTTATAAAAAGTTCTCACTATCAAATAAGGCTTTTATATATGATTACTTATATTTACACAGACATGTACACAATCTGCGACGGTAGTATGTCAATATTATCGATCAACATCTGTTATTAACTGATATCTCATCAAGCACAGTTAAAATCCGATCTTTACCTTAGATCATACTTGGAAAGAATATATATATATATATATATATATATATATATATATATATATATATATATATATATATATATATATACACACAGATGGATGGCGCCAGAGGGTATTTCCAAATATGATCGAAGGTAAAGATCGGATTTTAACTCTTCCTGATGAGATCTCAGCTCATAACATTTTTTGATCGAAAACATCGACATGTCAGTCTCGCAGATAATGTACTTGTCTGTATAAATAAAAATAATCATATATATATATATGTATATATATATATATATATATATATATATATATACATACACATAGATAGATAGATAAATACATATATATATATATATATTAATATATATATATATATATATATATATATATATATATATATATATATATATATATATATATATATATATATAATTAGCGAAACCTTCAAGGTAGAAATTCAATTGATATTTCTTTTAAATTCCAATGCATGTATTAAGAAACGATAGAATGCAGATTGCAGCGGTTATGAAGAGTTTTATTTTCACGGTCGTTACGTCATCCGCCATCACAAACGAGCTCTACGACATATATTTAGATTTATTGAGTAAAGATGCAACACAGGAACAGACCAGAAACACATTTAAAAGAAACCCTTGCCATAGAAATGTTTACACATTTACGTTTTGTCTTTTTTCGGAGCCTTTTCAATTCTTTCTGCCCTTTTTCTTTTAATGAATCAAATTTAAGATACGTTTGTATACTTTCTTTTCCTGAGTAGATGACGCACGATGGTAAAACTGAACCTATTCACTTATGTATAATCGTTGGAATAATCATTTTATTGCACACACACCCACACACACTACACACCCGTATATATATATATATATATATATATATATATATGTATATATAACGGTCAATTTCGACGTATGAAGTTCTGACGTATATCTCTGTTCACGGTTGTTGGTCCCGACACTCGCTCAGGCGAATATGACATTTTAGTCCAGCGAGAGACCTGCACACGAAGCCACAAAGTGCGCAGTTTTAGGCATATTTACATTTGCTTTTGTTCTAAGCCTATTTTCCTGTAATTGGTGAATACAAGCTGTGGAGAAACGAAGCGTCTCTATCATGAGCATTGCGCTCAAAATGTAAAGTGTAAACAAGCCTGCATTTGTATACCAGGTCTTTAAGAGTAAAACCACAAATAGTACGAAGACATCTCTTGTGGATGACGTCAAGTGGCTTAATTTGGTTACGATAAGCTACCCTGTCTCTGATGCATACAGTAGCGTGGTAAGTATGACGGGCTTATACACTACTATCATTGTTTTCATACTTATTCCTCAGTCTTTCCATAACCAGGTACACAATTTTCCAAACGCACTACTAGCACAATATATTCTATTCACTATTTCATTATCGAGCGATGCACTTTAATTCACAACGCTACCAAGGTATGTGAAGTTTTTCACATATTTCAAATAGCTTCCATTGACTCAGATAGCCGTTACTGGAAGATTGTTGACTGGTCAATTTTCTTTCACACCTTACACCTGCTTTGTTGTAGATCAGGGCTGGTGAACGGCTTTGGTTTTCTATATACTGATGGTTAGGCCAAACACTATACATGCAGCAGAACACCGTTCAAGAAGTTGAGCTTCCACGAGTTCGGCATCATCAGGAAATAGCAACTCCCTGATGATTGTTTTACGAAGGGGTGTTTTTGCTTTGAAGCGCTGATGATTGAATATTCCACCACTTGTACGGAACTGATATTTTTCTCCAGTATCAACAGCTGAAAATGCATGTTTTAACAGAGAAGAATAGAGCAAACAGAACCGGAGATATAACACTTCCTTGTTTGGTGACATTGGTTACATTGGACTGTTCAGAATAGTCCACATTCGAAACACGATTGATGCTTTATTCCTCTTATGAAAATATATTATAAATTTCATAATGCTATCTGGGAGTCCATGTTCCTTCAATATCTTCCACACAGCTGTACGGTTCACAATATCAAATGCCTTGTTAAGCTCAATGAATAACATGTACATCACTTGGTATTTCTCACGAGCTTTCTTAGATACCTGACACAAAGAAAATATCATATCAATCGTTCCCCGAAGAGCACGAAAACCACACTGCGATTCGGGATAGATTTCATCAACAACACGTCTAAGAAATCTGTTGAGTATAATTCTGGCTAGAATTTTACCAGCAATTTAAAGAAGGGATACACCGCGATGATTATCGCAGACACTTCGAATACCTTTGTCTTTGTAAAGATGAAGGATGAAGGCACCCTTGAAATATTGGGGAACATTTCCAGTTATCAAAATGGGCACAGAGTATGCAATTGTTTAGTCAACTTTTGACCACCATACTTAAACAGTTACACTGGTATAGCATCGTTACCAGGTGTCTTACCCATTGCTATCTGTTTGATAGCGTCAGCGACTTCTTGAAGTGTCGGTAGCTCTGACACTTCCGTTTTCTCAGGAATTGACCCAATAACGTCGTCATCCGAAACAGAGGAATTATTTAATACTGTCTCAAAATGTCCTTTCCAGGGGTTCAAAATATCACTTCTATCTGTAAACACAATTCCATTGCCTGCAAAAGTAGGTGAAGCTCCCGATTGTCGAGGACCAAAAACTTTCTTTATTCATTCATAAAAGACCTTTGTGACTGTCCTATTGGATGCTATTTGAATAGATGATGCATGATCAGCCCACCATTTCTTCTTCATCATTTTTCACTTGAGATTGACAGGTTTTGTAAGCCTTCTGTTTCGTTGCAGAGTTTTTTGCTTTTGGGCCCAGTGCATTTTTTGGATTTGATCCTGCGCTTCTACATATTGATCATCGAACCAATCCTGATGCCAACGTATTGATAAGCCTTGCATTTTTTTGGCAGTGGCGTGTGTGAACTCACGTAAGGCTTTCCAGGATTTTTCAATGTAATCATTCACTTCTACATTCTCTAAGTTTTCCAGGATGTTGAATAATGCAGTCTGTGCTTAAGGATTATTCAATGCTTTAACATTAATATGTCTTGGGACAGTTGATTTCTTAATTCACCTGCGATGAAGACAACAATATGTTTTGTTACGCAGCATCGCATGCTCTGATAGGTAACTGGAACGAAATGGGCGTGTTATAATGAAGTCGCGAATATCGCGTTGCTTTGTGACAACAAATACAATCATATGCTTGTTATTTGAACGAGGGTGCATCCATGCAGTCTCATGGCAGTTCCTCTGTGGAAATGCTGTGTTGGTGATAGTGAGATTAAACTCCTAAACTAAAGAAAGGGGGCAGAGACCATTATCATTAATATTCCCAATTACATGACGTCGCAAAACCCCTCCCAACGTTAGGAAATCTGCTCTAACCCTAGCATTAAAATACCCAATCCAAATGAGCTTATCTTTGTGGCGAATGTCTCTGATTACTTCATTTAAATGCTGACAAAAATTGTATTTCTCTTGATCGGATCTCCTCATTGTTGGTGCATAGCAACTTACAAGTGTTATCCGCGTCTCAATTTCTAACTCAGGAGTCAGTGTCATGATATAATCCGACAGACCTTTAGACAGGGATTGCAATGAACGCGCAAGTTCTGATTTCACATTAAGGCCCACTCCAGAGAGACGTGGCTAATCTGGACCATTACCATTTGTGAAGAAAACGTAACCAACCTTCTCGTCCTTGAACTGAGTGATTCTAAATATATATATATATATATATATATATATATATATATATATATATCATGGACGGCGGCACCGGGGGGCAGGAGGGGGGGGGCTCAAGCCCCCTTACTTTTTAAGTTTTGCCTCCCACTTTACAGTCATTAACAGTAACAAGATGGGACAATTCTGTTTCCATCTATCTGAAAGCATTTTTTTATCCCTTTTCTTCAGAAAATGGATAAAAAAAATGTAAAAAGAAAAAGCCTTTTATTACATTCAATTTAAAAAAAATTAACTTGAAGTCGGGTAGGGGTGAATTATTTAGAACACATAATTTCCGTTAATTTTACCCAAATTTTTCAGTAAAATCATAATTTTTGAAAACGTTCTCATAATTTATCACTGTTGGGACCTGGTGTACTACAAAATTTATTTTATACACATTATCATTAAAAAGAGAGCAATCAAACGGCATTAAGGTGTCCAACACAGTATTTTCTCGAAAATTCTTTATTATTCAAGGAAAATTAAAATTTTCCGGTATTTAAGTAAACTTTTGCAGAAAATGTTCAATGAACGAACAAACAAAAGTAAACTTGTCAAAAGTACAATGAATCTATTTGAGCTTGTTTCATAGTTGAAGCAGTCGACATGGTATGTCTGATTGACCTTACTGTGTGTCCAGTTTCATCACATATATTACAGTACGGTCAAGGGCGTCGTGAAGCGATTTCAGGGTGAGACATTATTAACATTCGTCGAAGAATATTCCATTCCGCTTCTAACGAGTTATCAACCACTACCACACGATCATTTTAAATCAAAATATGCCCCAAACAGTGATTTTTCCCCAATTTGCCCAAATAAGGTAATTTGAGCCCAGACGCGAAAAAATTGAAATATTTTGAATTTTACTTTTTCAATCACGAAGAAAATGCTATTCCGCTTCTAACGAACTCTCACCCACTATCGGACGATAATGTTAATCAAAATATTTAATTTATTCCCATATTTGGCATTCTGGGCGCAATGTGGGCCGGGCCCCCACTTTTTAGGAGATCCCCCCCTCACTTTTATAACTGTCCCACCGGCCCTGTATATATATATATATATATATATATATATATATATATTCTGTAAATGTACTAGTGCAAGAACTGTTTAACACATTTAAATTGACAGTTATTATAATCATTATTATTAAAAATACTTACACGAGTTATCATCACTGATCGATTATTCTCTTCAGATGTACAGTAAAATTTGGATAAACGTCGCAAAGCAATTTTTGTTTACCATTGATTTGTCGTCGATAACGACAGTTTCTTTTCGCTGTAATATTAGGAGCAATAAGATGCGAGAGTAAACCACTACCATACGTGTATTTCTAGTACAGTATCGGATGGTGGTTTGCCTCCATCTATTTTCAATAACCTTTTACGACCAATCTTATTGCACCAACATATACCAGTTTCTCCATTTCTGAGTTTTAGATTGAGGCCGGATTTCAGATCATGTGTTTTTTGTATCTACTCTGATCATTTTAATTTGTGTAATTTTCTTTAATGTTTCTACTAGTTTTGTAGTTCTGTCTTTACAGTGTAGTGATAGTGTAGTTCAGTTTAGCTGTGTTTCTTCATAAATATCCTGTTATGAGAGCTTGTATTGGCACGCGAGATATTTTTTTTATTAATATTTAAGCTGTTTTTATCAGTGTCCTGTACGATGTCTATCCTCGTGTTGATTCTTATTTTCCCTAATCTTGGAACATATTTCCTACATTTCTCTGACAAACGCAATGCCTTGATTTAATTGTCTACTTCTCTTCTCAATTAAACTTTGTTCCCTGTTCGCTTTCAGTGTCGTTGCTTATTGTGTTCTTAATTTTAGCGCTGATTTTCCAATGTTAGTCAGCATTTCGGTAGTTTAGTTTACATATTGTAGGGGTGCTATTATCAGACCACATAGAAAGTCTTCTATATTTGTTAGCCCTCTCTCACTTCTGTTTACAGGGAGTCGGCATGTAGCATCATTTGATGTAATGAATAGTGTATATTCGGTAGTTTCTTAATTTTAGGTGCTTGACTGCTTTCTATTGTCCAGCCTATGAAGTGTCAAGATATAATCTTACTAGAAATATTATTATCATTATTTACTCACTAGGAGCTCTCACACAGGTCATCAGTGATTGCTCACCGACAACCGGTGGTATTCCCTGGAGTCTGAGTGACAACATGTCTCCCCAGAGTTCCAGTATTCTCCATTTCTTTTCGATAGCCACCGCAAATAAACTTGCAGCATAACAACATCCGTTTACCATTGATTTCTCGCTGGTAAGGACCATTGGTCCTCTCTAGGATTTGGGTGGCAATAAGCCTCCCCAAGGTCCCAGCCGTCTCTGCACTTCCAGTGAAGGGGTGGTTTGTGTTGTCCCTCGTCGGTCTTCTCATCCTCCTTGACCCTATGCAAATATTTTGTGTGGTGTCAGCCTAGGCTTGTACCTTTTTTCTTTCTTTTTTCTTTCTTTTCTTTTCTTTTATTATTATTATTATTATTATTATTATTATTATTATTATTATTATTATTATTATTATTATCATATTGAAGTTCACACTAACATTTTCTTAGTTATTTATCGGTAAGTTTTGTTCATTTCCCTAGAGTCTGAGTGACAATGTTCTCCATCGATATGTAATGCTGTCTATAACATAGAACCACTAATGTGACTTACATTATGTACTCGACCATCAGTTATATGAGGTAACCCCTGATAGATAGTTGTTTCTTAACTTCGAACTGAACCTCAAAAAATATCGTTGATATTTATGTAATGTCAACTTCGCAGTCAAGATGTAAATTTTCTCATGTGCCATCTACATTTCCAATCCTTCAGCTCCTGCGCACGCATCTGATATGGAACATACCGATTTTAATTCCACTTTTTAAAAAAAGAATGTTTTTATTATTTTTTCTCACAACGTTCTTAAACTCAGGTTATTAACCTTAGTGAAAGGGATTATTAATCTTCCCTTGAGATTCAGTGACAACCATCTCTTCAGATTTCTAGTAGGCTACACTTTCTGCTATCACCAATGTTTCAACTAGCCGTTCCCCATTGAGTAGTTCTGTCGATAATAACTTTTCAATTTGAATGACCGTAAGCTTTATCCGTTGTCCAGTATTCTTATTTCGTTGCTGCTCGAGGTTTTGATGAACCGAACCCTCTTTGGTCCTATCATACTCTCACATATTTCCCGACTATTTTCAGTGGTATTTAACGATATCAATCTCATCGGGTTTTTTTTTTAATTTTTGGTAATTGTTATTATTACGTACTCACTAGAATTTCTCGCATGACACATACTCACGTATTCCTCCATCGGTAATAAATATGTTATTCCGTTGATCTCCATGAGAGGGGGATTCGTAAGTTTATAAGGATGCTATGTAGAGTAATTGCTTTTATAGTAATATATTTACTAAATAAATAACATAATACTCTATTTATCTGATCCTATGCTGGCAAGTAAAGCATTACTATTCCAAATAAGAATTGACTGAATATAATGGTAACTGCGTAGTGTCTCTAAACTCACCGAAGTTACCAAATTCGGGACTTGATCACCTGATAAAAATTAGTCTCCTACTATGAGAAATTATATTTAACCAATCGAAGGAGTCTCAATAAAGCTCGAAGTATTGATATCTTAGAGGCGATTCCACATGGTCTCAAGTACTTATATGACCGCGTCAGAACAGCAGATAGAAACACCTGTTTCAAACTTTTCTGTGTTTTATTTTAAGAGTTGTGTTCCTCTGTGGTTCATCAAATCTCCTTTTACTGATTATGTTCATCAGTATAATACTGTAACTATGATCAATTGATTGCTTTCATGTTTGCTCAACGCATTCGTTAGAAAGTGGGAGAAGAGCGAATACGGCGGCGCGTGGAAGTAGTAGTACTAGCTGCAGCATCGTGAAAAAAGCCGAGTAAGATGATGGAGTCAATAAATAAACAACGCAAAAAAGGAAATTAAAGAAAAATGACAATGATATAAGATTATAAATATATTTCAATATGCTTCAGAAATGGCTTGTATATATCATAGAGAACGTTGTATTTTTATGTTTAAATATCTCGCTTTTGAAAATTTCTGCGTGCTCATGAGTAAATAATTAAGTAAACGAAAAGACTCGGAGGATTTGTTTGGCTGATATGAAATACCCAGCGGACATTTATGACGAATGTTGTATTATAAAGCAGTTCTAGTGGGAAAAGTCAAGTCTGATTGTGTAAATTCTTAGAAAATAAACTCCACTGAACACTCGGTAAACACCAAATTGGGGCACGCAGAGTTTTTTAAAGATTCAGAAAACGGCCTCGAACCACTTGGAGGCGAGACATAAAAAAAGCAATTAAAGACTTAAAAATATGGCTACCGAATGTACTGAATTATGATCTGCAAAAACTCACTCCACTGTCCCCACTTTATAACAATGCATGATGGTGGGATGTCAGCATTACACTCTTTACTGGGGTCAGTTTTCAAGAAATAATATGCCTAAGGCACTATTCGGGAATCCCCGTTATGGGGAAGTTATAGATTATATTAATTTAACTCACATTTAAAATCATGGGTTAATTATAAACTATCGATAAAATAACATACTCTTACGAGTTTTATTTAAACTATAGATTCATATCAATTAGTTTTCCTGTCATGCTCTACCGGAAAGATCCACTGCCCTTTGCTTTGTTCTTATATAGAAAAGTACTCCTTGTTTTTTTATGCCTAAGAAATACTAACATTTATAAAAAAGAAAACATATTTTTTATAGATTGTACAACGTACTGTGATAGTATGTAGCGTTATGATGCAATGGTTTGAAGTTAATTGCTTACAAAACAAATTGCGTTCAATCGTTAAAGCTAAGTTAATTTAGTGTTGGTTTCTGCAGAAAATTGTATTTTTTTTGAACTTCCATGAGCAAAGTTTCCTTTCTAGAACTATCAGTCATTGGCACACAATGTTTCGGGGCTGCTTACCAACTGACTGCAAAATGTGTGTTTTCAAGTGCAATGTTAACGAAATCACGTTGATGTGTATTCTTATATAATTTTAATCTGCCGATTTACAACAAGTGTTACCGATCTTCACAATATTCAAGTAAAAGGTGAATACATTATCACCTCGTCTAATGAATGAAATAATCGATTCAGATCTATTTTATTTACGTACCACAGCGGAAATGATCATTTTGTAAACATAGTAAAAAAAAAGGTAACGGTCGCATAGCCGACATCGCACACTGCCCATAGCCGTAGCTGCGGTGATTTGTTAAGAATCACCGTATCTAGAGCACAGCATATGGAAGGCGGAGCCCATCCTTCTCCTTCCATTGCCTTGAACCTTCCCTGAGTTTTAATCTGGTACCCATTTACTGCTGGGTGGACAGAGGGAGTTTTCAGACCCGAAAATTCGCATGCCGTGAGTGGGATCGAACCCGGGTCGTCCAGCCCAAAGACAAGTGCTATAACCACTCGTCCACAGCCCCTCCCTAAACACACGAATTGTTTAAATAATTCTCTCCAAAATTTAAAGAAAGGAATTGTAACTTAAGAAGGAAGAACCGATAAAAATAACTATCTTTCTAGCATTCTCTTTCATGCGTAGAAGTCATATTTAGTTAAATTGAAACAAAACATTACACATAGCGTTCACCTCCTCCTGTTTCATACAGCATATTGTATTATTTTATATACATACGATGTAGTTTATGCACTGATCCTTAAAGAACTTGACATAATAATAGATGATATTCCAGAACCGTTTTCTATAGTATTGTATTTGAGATAAAAGATATAGGTTGAACTTAAAAATATTAATGTCTAAATGTGTATGTCAATGAATGCATTAACGTAAAAAGGGTCTAGCACATGAATATATTGATGATACTCGTCAAAAAGGATAACTTTTTGGGGTGTTTAATATGAACGTTTATTTACGATATTTATTGATTTTACATTTTGTAATGCAGATGAAAACAGAATAACTTTGTTTATACACACACACACACACATACACACATATATATATATATATATATATATATATATATATATATATATATATATACATTTAATGAATGAAAGCTACCAATATTTGTGAAAAAAACTTTTTTCAAGCATTGTATATATATATATATTAATATATATATAGGTAAATATATATATATATATACATATATATATATATAAGTAAATATATATATATATATATATAGGTAAATATTTATATATATATATATATATAGATAAATATTTATATATATATATAGGTAAATATTTTTGTATATATATATATATATCTAGGTAAATATTTATATATATATATATATATAGGTGAAAGGGTTTAAAGAGAAATAATACCGTTCAGAGATGGCCTATCCGTGGCATGCAAAACTGATGCCCATTGAAAACACCATTATGTTGTGTTGTGCGCAAAGTACATCCCTTCTGTAGAGAATGACCGCGGTGCAGAGTCACATCTTTCACAAGGTAAACTTGTTTATATGCTAGAACATAGAGAGAATATGGAAGATCAAGGGGAGTAACCCTTGCACAAAAATATCTCTATTCTTTACGGATAAGTGTCATTCATCTTGTGACCATCGAAACATCGATGTTTTGACAGAAAGAACATTGCAGTTTTGTGGAATACCATTCTTGACAATGGGAAAGTGCACAAAAAAGAAGGTGTACAGTGTACAGGTTTGGTGAGCGATATATATCTAGTCCTGATGATGTCTTTAGAAATTACTTGACACTAATCCGCATCTGTTATGACACAAATTAAAAAATCGAGCACCACTGGGCGGAACTTTTAATGCGTGTATTCTTTAGGGAATGATTTTGTAAATGAATGCATATATTTAATAGGATAACTGAATCTGTTCAATTGTGTAGAGAAACAATTTGTCTCCACATTTTTTTTACAAATCAACGTATCCATGTGGAAAGGCGTAAGTAAATGCATGTAAAAATGTTTGGGCAAATAAAATCATGTATACAACAAATAAATGCATACAAATTCATGCAAAATGAGTAAAAAAGTCGGGGTATCGGTGTCGAACACCTTAAACTGCATATATTTGTGGAAAAATATCCAAGTAAAAAATTTGATTTATATTGAAATATTAAGTACATGAATGTAGATTACGTTGGAGTTAGAGCATATGTCAACTATTTTCGGGAAAATACTTCATCGTTTAACTGTAATTTTTTTTCAAATAAATCTGTCGAGAATCGTTTTAACATCGTTTGTACATGTCAGATAGACTAAACAGTGAACACAGAAAGAAACGCTTAGACCTTAAATTATGAGGTATTTAGTTATGTCTTTTCAATTACAGACGGATACATAATCACTATTATTATAAGATCAACCCCTGCAGTAATTCAATGCCCTCATCCCGAACGGTTTAAATAAATGAATGGAAGATTTTGCTAATGGTTAACTATGTATATAAACAAATCAAGAAAATAAACGTATGCATACACAAACGTTTTAATTAAATGAATTTAAAGTAAAATAAATGTGTATATGTTTACAGAAGCTCTAAGTTTGAGATTGGTTGCTGTTTGATCATATGGCCATGTCAATCGACATTGAGACATTGCACATTGTAAATGTAAATGTACATGTGTTTTGTATAGGATTATTTGCTCGATTATTTTTAGTAGTATATTTTATTAACAAATCATCTGTAACCTATTGATATGTTTCTGGGAGGTGTTCTACTAATCCTGTTACAATGTTGGCATGAATATATCATAATTAATTAATAATGATTAAAAATTTACATGCTCACAAATATTGGCCCTCGTCACTAGGTGCAATGTCGTACTATACTCAGGAAGTTTCGCATGGGAACTTGAAAAGAGGATGAAGTTGAGATCATCTTACAAGGTCGTTGAAGCAGTTTTATGTTCCACCCGAGATACATTTTCTTTTACTCTTGACCTTTTGGCTAAGATCAAAGTGTAGTATCTGTTCCGATGGATACTGCACCCTATACTGGTATTGTCTTGTCCTTCGGGGCTTGACTTACGCCGGTCAATGGGTCTGTCCTGTGCAGTTCTAGGAGGTCCACCTTCCCAGGCTTCGCCTCCCCTCTTCGGGGAGTAAGTTTATTGCTTACTGCCTGAGACGCCCCTACCGGGGAATGCCGACGGGGCTGCCCAGGCAATTTTTAAACCCCATTTTTCCGACCCGACCTTGGGTCACATCTTATTTGTGGGAGTAAGATAAAAACTGGCCTTGTGCCTAACTATTGGAGATAAGTAAATCAATACTCATAGATGCTTAGTTGACAAGAACTAACATTATTCCACACATTATATTTCGATTCATTTATCTGTAGAATTTTTTCCGAAATAGTTTTTCTTTGTTTTGATCTCGTTAACACTTACTCTATTCTTACGATAGGCGGCAATATCTTCTAATATTTCTCAATGATATTGCTCGATGGTAGCAGAATACAATGCTTTGATTGATCGAGTATTCAATCGAGTCAATGTTTGGTTTAGACTGACGCACTCATATCTTTCCTCTCGCCAAGGAATACAATGAGGTCCGATAAAGATAACAAAAGCGTAAATGCGTCCACAAATCACAGTCACACGTACACATGCATACATACGCACACAGCGAATGACATATAGAAACGCGAACGTAATACGACGGACAAAAGGAGGGGAAAGAAAAACAGAGGTTCGTTAATCCAGAATAATATGTTGTCATCAATTGCAAAGTTTGCTTTCAAAACATAAAGCTACGTTGATAAAACATATTGAAGGTTAGCGGGGTCAAGTATTTTATTTTTATTTTTTCTGCTTCCTCCCGTTCAATTTATAATTGGGACTCGGCGGACCTCAATATGGAATTCTGGGTTATCAGACTTGACTAGAATTAAACAAACAGTATGAAGACATGATTGCATTTAGAAAGTAAAAAAATGTAAAAATATAGGGTCAGCGAAGGTCAGAGAAACATAAATAAACTCATGTACATATATATATATATATATATATATATATATGCACATGAGTTTATGTACATATATATATATATATATATATATATATATTGAAACAAATATTTTTTAAAAAGCTCTCTCAAGATTGAGCACTTTACGTTAAGTTGACAAGGAACCGTAATTCTGCGTAATGCATAACTCGAGGCCACGCCTATTGAGTTATCTTTCGACTGCTTGCTGGATAGCCGTCGTGTTTACAATTTAGATGTTAACTCATTTCCCATCCTTGGAGCAGTGGTGCGCGCTTCAGCTACTGTGTAAAACATGACTTTCGAATCGGTGTACGAACCAGGTGACCGGCGGGGGATGGTCTCCTCCCATACTGACGATTGCAGGTTTGGCATGATACATAAGTGTATATGGGTTTATTTTGACCATAATATTTATTTATAAATAATTATATATATATATATATATATATATATATATATATATATATATATATATATATATATATATATATATATATATATATATGTATGTATAGTGTCGTGTGTTGTATTTATTACTCTCAACAAAAATAGTCCTACAATCGATGCGAATACTACTTGCGGTGTAAGTTTCGAAGTCTTAAATCACCAGACTACGATGATCGAAATTTTATTTTCATTACGTGCTTTTAACTTCTGGTTTCGTTGCCCGTGCTTAGTAAGTGTTTATATATTTATTATTTGCTATCATCCGTGTACAGATATAAAAAATATATTCAAATATAGTCATGTTTAAATTTTTTGTCTTGACGAAAAATTTTAAGAATAACACTTACTACATGTGGTCAAGTAATAAAAAAAATGTTAGTGAGGTGGTGTTTATATTTCATCTGTTCAAGAGAACACGTTCACTGCTATTTTTCAGACTATGAAAAGTTATATTATGAATAGAATTCAATGGAAAAATGTTAAAACCTTAAAATATACTTCGTTATCGTTAAATAAAATTAAGTTGCTGTAAATCGGTAAATCGCTTTAATGAATTAGTTTAGTATGTATTTTAAAGCGTAAACAAAATACCAATTAGAATTATTAATAAATGTTGAAAAAGTTTTTAAGTACATTCTTCACTGAGATAGTTAGGTAAAAATTATTTGTTTTATTTCATGAAACGAAAAAAATCTATTTACACAATTAATTTCGTTGTCTACGCTTTGTTATATGTTTTGCATTTCATAGACCATGGTCTTAACTTACTCCAGATATATTAAAAGAAACTTTTAACCGGTATCTTTACACTAGGTGTAAAAAATAACAATTATCGAGTCTTATTTAAGTGTTATATTAACATATTAATTTCTATAACACACAACCATACATTAACTAATATATATATATATATATATATATATATATATATATATATATATATATATATATATATATATATATATATATATATATATATATATATATATATATATGGTAAACTAATGGCTGACACTGAATCGACTGCTTTTAGAGAATTTTTCCCACCCTTACTAGTTAAGAAAGTAAACTCAAATAAAATTGTTTGGGACTATATTCCCAGCTGTATTTCATTTAAAATAATTTCAAGTAAATTTAAAATTAAACCAAAAACAATTTATGTCTGTTTACTTACTCATTTGTGAGGTCGCAAAAAAACAGCCGGTTCATTGTCCGCCATTTTAGGTAGGGGAACGGCTATGTTACCATAGTTAAATAGGCATAAATATTATATACCGGGTAGAAGTTACTAGAAAGCAAACTATATAGTGTAATTGATATATATATATATATATATATATATATATATATAATTTTTTGTTTCATTTTAATTCACTCGAAGTTCTCAGAAATAACTTCCTGGCGCTAACACTTACTCTCTATATAAGATACATAGATATTCGAATACCTAATTAATGTTCTACTTTACTTTTCAAACGTTGAGTTAGTAAATACGTTAAGAACATTTTATTTCTTCTCTCTAATTGACCAGGTTACTATGCTATAGTATATCATTCTAGTAGTATATTGTTCTCACCGGATTCCAGGACAAGAATTCATCTGGTCTGTTGGAATACCTCGCTAAGTATGGTTACTTCAAGTAAAATCACAAGGAGAAGGTACGCTATTTATCGTATTAGAATGTGTATATATATATATATATATTCCTCTCAATCGTTTCCTCCAACTAAATAAGTTTTTTCCCCTCATATCTCATTCGACTTTTAGTTTTTAATTTACCATTCTGACGTTTCCTCTCAGAGGGTCAGACGATAAGACCTTAAGGTAATTTTAACAATTTTCCTTTTATTTTTTTTTCCACTCGTCTGTTTCATTGATTTTAATAATGCTTCCTCTAAAATTAATCCTACGATTATGTTGTACACGAAACTTACTTACATATATTTATATATATATATATATATATATATATATATATATATATATATATATATATATATATATATATGTATACCGAAAAAATATTATATGTGCTGCGAATACGATGTTATTTTGAATATTATGTCAGGGGTTTCTTTTAGGGTGAAGTATCCTCATGTTATCTACACCCGGGACGGGTGTCTAGTAAGTAATTCAAACTCTCCTGTAGGCAATGCAAACTTTCTATATAAATGTGTGTGTTTCTGTAAATTAAGAAATAATCGTGTCGCATTATAGACACATTGTCATTGATAACGATTGATATGCTAAAAGGATTGTTGATTCTGGCTAGGTAATGTTCTGTTCATACCTTTAACCATGATATATGAAAACAAACCATTGTGTTTCGATTCAGTGCCTATCGAATGATCCTTATTCCGGACCGGGAATTTATTACACTTGTTCCATTATGCATGAAAAACTTTCCCCGACGTTGTTTATAAAATATAACTACTATTTTAAATCGGTGAGACGAAATTATGTTTAATGCTTACTCTATGGATCAAAACAAACACATAAAACTAGTCTAACAATTGATTGAAATATTAAACGCATTTGATTAGAGATCTTCAGTTTTGAAAGAGATACCTTCAAGTTACTTCATTAGTCATAAAGAATAAATACTCCAAGGCATAATTTTTGTTATACTATGTTCGCTGGCTTTCTCTTCTAATCTGATGTTGGGTTAAATTTAGTTAAAAGAAAAGGCCATGAATAATATTATGCACATATACATATCCCCAATTAGCAATACAAATAAAATTAAACTCATATTTTTCTATAAGAAATTTAAAACCCAAGATCTTGTGGTAAAAATTAAATCATCTCTAACTCAAAAACACTACAAAGAGCCAATGCTATTAATAGGTTTAAATGCCCTTTGTGAGAATGTAACTCTCATAATAATAATACAGCTGATAGCTGCATTGGCTTTACAAGCACTTCCCTATCTAGCCGCCTCACCATGCATCTTGTAATATCTTGCTCAATTAAACAACATCTACTAAAACATAACTGCCCACCCTCTAATTTAAAAAAAATTCAAGTAAACAACACTAAAATTATCTATTCCGAAACCAATTTTAAAAAAATAAAACCACTGGAAGCTATCTACATAAAACACACAAAAACCTAAATTTAAGAACATAACATATAAAACCAGTGTTAACATTTTAAAATGCTTAACGTAATGCGATTTATTTTTTGATGCTATCCAGCGCTGCTGAATTTTAATCGTCAACGACTTCCTGGAACAATTCGGAAAACATTCTATGCGCGTTTCTCCGCCGTCTTTTTCAAATGATTTTCTCTCGCCAGCTTTTTCGTTCATATGCTTTTGACATCTCATAATGATTCAACGAAGAATCTAAAACGTTTCTGAAACCTGTGAAAGCTATGAGTTATTTATTTATACAAAAAAGACCATCAGAAAAATAAAAAAAATAAAAAGGTATAATTAAACAAACGAATTCTGTTATTTTTAACAATGTTTTCATGACTGAGAAAGTGTTGCCTAAATACACATTCTATATATATATATATATATATATATATATATATATATATATATATATATATATATATATGCACCAATTCATTGAAAGTTATGAGTTGGACAACTACTAAAATCAAGAAAAAACATTTTGTAAGACTCAACCAACCCTTCCCTATAGAATAGGCAGCACACATTCAATAGATAATCTAACACAATTATAAACAAGTAATGTGATAAAAATGAAAACAATGAATAACTAAATGTATTTAATGTTAGATAAATGGAAAACTATTATGGAATATATAAACCAATATATTTTATTGTCAATTTTACTTGTGTGAAATTGCATTTCTTGTCCTGAAAAAAAAAGTATTTAAATTTCCAGAACTATAATAAAATGTGGTAATTTTTTTTCCTCGTATCAAACATATTTAAAATGCTTCGGAAATTTATTATACAAATAAAAAAGTTTTGACACACAGAATCAATTTTTTTTATATAAAAAGGAACATGTTTGAAGCGAATTTCAAGTAAATATTATTTTAACGACATTCGACTTTTCAATCAATACAGGTTTGTCAACAATCTTGAATTTTAGTGCTTGATTGTTTTCTTCAAACATTGTAAGCTACAGATCACCATGCGATTTCCACAAATGAAATCCACATGAACAAAAGCATGCATATCCTTTTTTTAAATACCAAACAATTACGAGATGAAAGATGAAATAATTTAAGACAGAAATTATCACAGTTATATGTCTATATGTAATAAGCTTTCGCTTCGAAGCGTCTTGTTTTTCTGCTTAGTAATAATACTAAACGTTGTGACGTCAGCAGACTAATTTCACTCAGTGGCCAGAGCTTTATAACGTAGGTTGTAGCCTAAGTCGTCTCTGCATCGCTTTGTTTAATATTTTAGTCCGAGAAAAATAGTAATGGTGATATAAAAAAAAATATGTACCTTACTTATAAAGGAGGCGTTCGACCACACTCAGGAGACTCACTTTTTAAATTTAAAGTAACGTTACTATGGATGTATTAACAACAATGTTATCCCGTGATCTTAAACAGTGAGAAGAGCGTTTCACTCTGTTCCGGGGTTTTGTGTTATTTTATCATCACAGATAAAATATTATAGATACAATTATGTTTCCAACTGCAAATAAATACTTATACGGGGTGTCGCACTAAAGATTGTTTAACAGTGCTATTTAATATGATTTATTGATCACTGTACTTGTATTATTGTAAGACATGTTATAAGCATTCGGGTTTTTACAAAAACGACATGTTTTTATTGGGGAGTATAGACCTATTTTAACCGAATATTATGGTTTCGGCAGCGCTCTAGCAGCGTCCGTAGTTGTTTTTTGTCACTGTAATGCAAATATTGTGATAAAAATGCATATAGCTTTTAACAGCAAGTACTATTGTTACAGTGTGCATATATGTTCTTAATATAAAAATATGTTTGGTTGGTTAGAAAAAGCAAACTTACTTTCCACCGATTTCAAACATTTTCAGATTTAGTCCTGATCAAAATATAATTCGTTTAGATAGTGTATTATGGAAGTAGGAATAATCTTTACCCTCTCTATTACATGCACTCTTCCTGTTTTTTAAGTACACCGGGACACAACTAATTAAATTATTCCTTTAATATTTAACGAACAAAATCGAAATAGCGCGTTCAGCCAATTGCTATACGTACTGTCGACGATCCTTCATAAGAACGCACCAGCGGTATGTATTTCGATTATGAATGAATAGACATATCTCAAATATTCAACTCATCCGACTCATATAGTTTTCATTGATTATTTTGAAGTACACTTTTTTCATATGCGGTTTTTTTTAACAACATTTACAAAATAATAA
Source organism: Sepiola atlantica (assembly GCA_963556195.1). Taxonomy (NCBI): domain Eukaryota; kingdom Metazoa; phylum Mollusca; class Cephalopoda; order Sepiida; family Sepiolidae; genus Sepiola; species Sepiola atlantica. The sequence goes on from OY744526.1 coordinate 101,099,113, forward strand.
TTAATTAAAACGTAATTATACTTTTCTATCTCGGAGAAAATCCTTCTCCGTCCCCCACAAAACGAAATGAAATGCTTAGCAATATTGCTTCTTCATAAAAGAAATAGACATATAATACAAATAGTAAACTGGGGTATAAGTGCGTGACCAGGAGTTTCCTAGTTTTCTTTCCAAACAAAGTAGTCACAGGGATCAGACAAGTACACCCACAGTACACACGCACGCATATATATATATATATATATATATATATATATATATATATATATATATATATATATGTATTGTGTGTGTATTTAGGCAGCATTTTTTCATTTAAGCAAACATTACTAACTAACACGGAGTATTTTTGCTTGATTATACTTTTTAGTTCAATGTTCTGAAATGTTTAATTAGTATTCCGGTCAAATTGGAATATGTAATTTCCATGGGATTCCTAGTCCATTGTTTTTTTCTTTTTCAGGAGTACTTTTGATTTGATCCGTCAAATCATCCTTAGGCTGTGTTAGTTTTGGTTTCTTAAAAAAGATATGTATTTACTGTTGAGTTTGTTGTATCATTAATGACGGCCAGTAATTTAAAACTAAAAACGTTTATAGTATTGAGGTGTTACATGAGAACGTAGTTATGTTCTAAGAGCGTCCAAGATTACAAAGTGTGATTGTTTAACCGCTAAAAATTTGCTTACGTTCTGAGCGCGTAAAAGATTCAAACGTATACTTGCTTAATGATTAAAAAGTTCGTTTTTGCTATGCTAGACACTTTAAACTAGTCACTACATTTAAAAGTGTCATAGTAATAAACGTTACCAAATTAGAATCTTGTAAATGCTCTTTTGTGTTTCATTTTTCTATGTGGAAATATATGTTGTTATATATATTAAATATAAACTTAACTTATTTGTCTTCTATATCAAAGCGCTGTATGCTTGGTATATATATATATGTCCACCTGTATGTAGAAACTATTGTTACTTTTTTCTAATTATTATTGTCAGTATGATAAATCAAAGAACTTCGTTTTCTCGCATATATATATATATATATATATATATATATATATATATATATATATATATATGTCAACGTGTATGTAGAAACAATTGTCACTTTTTCTAGTTATCATTGTTACTGTAATTTCCTCTAGTAACACATGTTTCGTTTTTACTATTATTATATTTGTTTCGAATTATCATGACATATTGTTTCTGATTATTATTTTTGCCAAAAATGTTCTTCTTATCGAAATTGAATTTTCCTATATATATTATTTATTTAAATGTTTTATATTTCTCTTTATTTTACTCACATACTTTTATACTACCTGAATTTATAATTGTTTGTATATAATTTTATTCATCTACCCATCATATTTATTATGTTACGTTTTTCTAATTATTATACATTTTCATCTTAAAAATAAAATGATATTTTGGTGTTATATCTTTACCTCTCTCTGTACTCTTGTTTACTCAATTAATCACTTTTTATCTCCTAATTATTATTCTTTTCTTTTATTTAGTTATATTTTGTTTTCTATGTCAAATAAATAATTGCTTATTTTGTTATTTTCTATTTATTCTCTATAATATTATTTTTCAAATTACTTTTTAATTTACCTAATCTAGTTTTTATGTATAGTATTTTAATTATATTGTTATTAGTAATAATTTTTATTATTAATATTGTTTGAAGAAACTGTTGTTTATATTTTTATGTTTTATATATTCATGTATTTTTCATGTATTTGTTTTCTTATGTAATATTTTCTTCTCGATTCAACCTATATGGTGAATACTTAGAGTATTTTAAATGTTGGATTTGTTATTAATTTTTTTGTATTATTGCTATTTCCGAAGTCGTGTCCCTGGTGTTGTATTTAAGTGCTAAACTCTAGTTCTTTTTCTCAAGAGACTTCTGTATGTGATGTTATAAAAGACGCTGATGAAGTGACGTTTTGGAATCATCAAAAAAATGAAAATAATTTCTTTCAAAAAATTCTTGAAAATGATCGGTATTCATTCGTAATTACGATGGATAATATTGGTTTTGAACTCGGCATAGCCGGATCCATATTCTCCGACCATGCAACTTGGCTTACTTTACGCATACCAAATGAATACGCTTCTACTACGAAGAAACAATGTAAGAAAATTACGCTGCTCGTAAGACTTGGATTACTATTCATTTTCTGTTATTTCTTCTTTTTTCAAGTCTCCATTTATTTATTTTCTTTCTGTGCTTTCACTCAACATTGTTGGCTAGACGTTTGATTTTGTTTACCCACCAACGCTGCAGAGCCATTAACTGAATCGATCGTCAATTGACCATACCCCCTCCACAGAAAGAGGACGATATGTCCACCCGTGGCATCAGTTGTTAATAACGGGTTGACGCCTATTCCAAATTCGAGGTGTTGGACCGAGTTGCGGGGAGGTAGAAGAATGACAGGACAAAAGAAAGAAAAACAAATGACGTCCTGTCATGGGCAGCTTTCAAATTTGAGATTTTCTCCTTTCGCTCAAATCCACATACATCTGATTTATTTCGAAACGTTACTAAATGCATTCTACAATAATCTACACCGACAGTAATTATATTGTAGGACATAGTTTAAGTTATGTCTATTCAAGAATTTTATTATCAATATTATTTAAATGGATTTACATGATATGAACTTTTATTTATATGTGTGTTGTATTATGAGGAAAATAGTTTGCAATAAATCAGCTAAAAGGCAGAAATGATATTACATATTCAAATAAGTTTCCATATATTTACACCATTTCAAAAATTAAACATGCGCGGCGCAAAGAACAACGTAAATAATTGTATTTTGAAATACGTTTTTATATCTAAGATATTTCATAGATATTTTCTTTAAATAAATTATATATATATATATATATGTGTATATATATATATATATATATATATATATATATATTTGTATATATATATATATATATATATCTATACATATATATATATATATATGTATATATATATTTATATATATATACATATATGTGTATATATATATTCATATATATATATATACATTAATATATATATTTATATATATATATTCCTATATATATATTTATATATATATATATTCCTATATATGTATTTATATATATATTCATATATATATATTTATATATAAATATATATATATATATATATATATATATATATATATATATATATATATATATATATTCATAAATATCTATTCATATATATATATATATATTCTGATATATATATATATATATATATATATATATATATATATATATATATATCCATATATATACAGGGTGGGCCAAAATAAGGGTCCTATCTTTAAATTTGAATAACTTGAATTTGAATAACTTCCACAAAATAAAAGTTAAACTCACCAAACTTTATGTGTGTGTAGACTGACCCTTCCGAGATTTTTTGAAATAAACAAAACAAATTTTAGCCGAAAAATACTTCTTAAAACTTACAAAAACTAAAGTATTGTTTTTAACACTGTTTTGAGTTTTTTAAGCAAAAATAATGTTTTTTAAATGAGGGTACGTTCCTTAGGGCTAATACGGCTCATGCTTGCTTCGGAAGGGGTCCTTTACTTATTCTAAAAAAAAAATTTTTTAAATCAATAAATAAAAAAGTTATGAATTTTTAAAAATAGGACCCTTATTTTTGCCCACCCTATATATATTGGTTATTGTTTTGGCGATAGTCGACAAGTGTATACCGGTGCGTTATTTTTACTATTGTTTCGCTACCATGAGCGTTTTTTTAACCATAGGCAGAGGACCGCAATGTTTTAATTTGCCTTTAATCAGACTGGTATATATATATATATATATATATATATTGTATTTAAATTAATTATTAAATTAACTTTTGCGTGCAAAAAAGGTAGACGTAGACGAATGTGCCTGGCTATGAGCCGTCATCGGCTTAACTTACTCGGGCAGATATCGAACACTTAGATGAAAATATTCGTAGTCTAGCACTTTACCCATAGACTATTATAACCTCCCACATTTTCCGCCTGTCTTTTTTATCCTACTAAGTCATGCTGATGACGGCTCATAGTCAGAAACACGTATCAACGTCAACCTTTTGTGCACGGCAAAATTGATTTATAAATTACTAAAAAAACTGTATAGAAATATGAATTTACAAATTAATTAAAAAATTATTACACTCTCCTTATATATATACATATATATATATATATAAATATATATATATATATGTAGCGTTCGCATCACACATTGATGTCTGTAGGTAATAAATAATTAACATTTATTTATAAACATTATCAATAGCTCCCATTACTAAGGCCGGACACTCTGAGTGAGTTTAATAACAAGCAGTACTACTAGCTTCCTTGCGATGTCCAACACAGTTTGTTGTTGTAGATCACTATTTTCTGCTCGTTGTAAAATACCCGCCGACTTGGTATGTACAGTTAAATTTATCCTTAATTCAATGGCCAACAGGAAACGCTTTTGACTGCGAAGTAGTGCCGATTTGTGATCTGAGTAACGCCCGCCAACCGTCGGATATTGACTTGTAGCACTGACGATTGCGTAAGCATGAAACATCGATGTCTGTAGGTAATAAATTATTAATATTTATTTATACATATTATATATATATATATATATATATATATATATATATATAATGCTACAGCATACGTCTTTGTAATAAATATAGCTCTGTGGGCAGTTGGTAATATGGTCATTTTCGAAACGAGCGTATCGGTTTGCGGTTACAAATGATGATAAAAGTATGTGGTGTAATCTCTGCTTGAAACCTCGCTGCGACTAACGCTGTTGATGATTAATCTTGGTAGCGGGAAACTTTATTCATCCAAGTGTAACTCTTAAGTTACTTATAATAATATACAGCGCATTTTTCACCTCGAATTCTGTTCGTCGAGAGGCTATTACCGTGTCGTCAAAGGGTTCTAAACTGATTTTTGTATAAATCAAGGTAGACCGTCCAGGGCTGATGTTTTTCAGTTAGAAGATACACCATCTTATAATTATTATTTTAGAGGGTAATTCCTCATCTTAGTCATCTATTCACTGTATGTGCCGGTAAAACCTTTCGTTGACCCATAAATTGTGAATAAGATTTATGGTCAATTGGTAATACAAATTGTATTCCGTCAACGAAACGGTTAAACTTTGTAACCGCAAAAAGGATTATTTTTCAATGAGCGAGGAGCTTTTTTCTACTGAAAAACGTGTATAAGACCCTTGCTCAAGTGGCTTTCGTCAACTGCAATTTTTTTTCTGTGTGAAACAAACACAAGCTGTAATGCCGGATCAACTAGCATCGGAAGTTACAACGATTTCGCGTACTTGATCATGATGTGTGAATAATTCATGCGTAAAAATGTTCTTTATTTTATCAAATGCACCCTGGGATTCTACAGTCAAGTTTCATCAATATTTCGTTATGGGGCGTTTTTAAGTTATACATACGTAGCAAAATATGTCGTAGTGATTCGATAAACCAAGGGTACTTCGCAATGACGATATGTTTTCTGGACCTGGCATAATTTGTATTGCACTTGCTCGCTCTAAGTAAGTATTCTGCCATTTTTGTATTTTATTTGTCCCAGATATATTTTCATGAAAAAAATCGCATTTCTCTGCGAATTTTATTTCTCTGTAGTTTTACCATTTATCAGAATATCATCCAGATATTCCATTGCCAACTGTAGATCGCTAAGTAATGCGTTCATTACCTGTTGATGAGAAAAAATATCTTATAACATGTGAATATCAAACAAATAACCTATTACAGAAAATTAAAAACGTCTAATTTGATAATAAACACAATAAACAATTAACTATAAGTTATCAAGCCATTTGGAGGAATGTTTTCCTACGAACTCAACAGAACAGATATATAGTTTCTATATTGGCCATACGACAACAATTCACTGACACAGGCGCCATTCTACAACACACCACGGTCGACGGATATACAAAAAGTAATAACAGCTAACACAAAAATTATACATGAAAATAGTTACATAACTCAACTAAAACTACTAGAAGCAATATTTACAACATACCTTCTAATACTGGTACTAACATAGCAAATGTATTCCATAATAAAAATGTTTAAAAACTAAATACACAAAAAATAAAGAAAAAATCAAATCAAATACAAAAATTGCTAAACCAATTAAACTAAACAAAATTAATAAATACCTAAATGCAAAAAAAATAAAACTATAAACATAACCACCACGCTTTCTAGTTCTTCCTTCTTCCCCATCTACCAAAAACCTTGTAAAACATTATAAAAATCACAACAACTCAAGTGTCATGAAAAATACAAACTTACTCCATGGCCAAATAACGATGACTTGGAGGCATTATACCGGGTACCAGTGGAGACCAGGAAGCTTGATCGACGCATCGCGAATATCACTAAAATTATCAACAAACGACAAAATTACGTGCAATTCAGCAACGTTTGCTTAAATAATGACTTGCTGTCTAAATACACACACGTACGCACGCACGCACGCACGCACGCACGCACGTACGCACACACGCACACACATAACGAAAAGAAAATCGGAAAACCTTTCTGTTGTTTTATATCGGTTTTTCCTTCGCGGTTTAACGACTAGAATGTTCAACCCTTGATTTTAAAACTGTTGTCCTACTCAGAAAACGGCAAGTTCTCTTCGATTCTTTTCCGCGACGTTGGAGTGTTTTTTCTCACAGAATCTACACACTTTGCTTGTTTAAATCTAGGTGTATTTACACTTTCTCGCCCTATTATAATAATTATCAATTATACAGAGCATACCATCAAAGTATTTTTTTCAAACATCACATATTCAGCTTTTAGATATAAATCCGAGTTTTCGTTGCCAGTGTTGTGTGTAAATTATTCCAGGTTATTTTAGTGTCCGAATAAATGCGATTCCCGTTTCAGCAGAGTTATGGCACATACACTCGAAATAAACTGTTGGTTTGAATAAGTCTCAGTATCTTTTCTCCAGTGTTGTGGAATAAAGGTTTCGAATTCTCGTTGCATAGTATTGTGGCATGAAAAGGGCCTATAATAAATATGACAACACGTGGTGTGTTCACAAGTGTGTATTTACAGATACACAAAAACAGTAGGTTACGGAAAGTGTCCGTCCATAGCTGAAACAACTGACCATCACAACACTTAGCATAACTCTATTCATAGTATCTTTAAGTGTGAATTAATATTTGAAATAGGGTAAATAAACATCACACCATGAACATTTAAAAAATATGTTTCTTAAACAAGAGACTCAATAAACAATAAAGAATACCAATAAGAATAAAAGTAACAATAATAATAATCGCAATAGAAAAATGTATAATACTAAAAAAACAAAGAGAGAAATTGGAACTTGTTGCACTGTTCTAAGTTACAGAAAGACTGATATTTAACTCCCCCACCTTAAGAAGATGTTACACAAGGTCGGAAAGTGGGAATTTGTTGGGCTAGTTGACTAACGTTTGTAAACTCTGGCCCTTAAAAAATGCCTGGGCAGCTCCGTCGGCATTCGCCGGTGGGGGCGCTTCAGAATGTTAACTATAAACAAACTTCACCCCAAAGAGGTGAGGCAAGGTCTGTTAGGGTGGACCTCCTAGGACTACCGAGAGCCATTCCTCATTCCGACAGACGAAAGGTTACCGTCAATAATAATGGTGTACCCTCCGTCGAACTGATTGTCGAGAACAAATTCTCAACATGGTAAAAATGGGGTCTCTTGCTTTTCCAGTAAGACCGGAATAACGAAACACATTTACTTTCCTCCCACCGCAGGAAGACGTGACGCAAAGTCAGAAACTGGGGTAGCGCGCTAGAATTTGTTCACTCTTACCCCGCACAATATGCCTTGGCAGCCCGGTTTACATTCTCCATTCAGGGCACCTCAGACAGTAGGTCTCCCGTCAGAGAGGAGGAAAGGTCGGGGGGGGGGGTGATCGTCCCAGGACTACTTAGAACACTACCTCACCCCGACAGAATAAAACTCACTATCAGTCATGATTGCCCGTTTTCGTAGAACTGATTGTCGAGAATAAATCCTTGATATTTTAAGAATAGCGTCTCTGACTTTCACAGAAAGACTGTCGAAGAATGGGTGATAATTACTTTAGCAGACGTGATATAATATGTTCCACTGCAAACATTTGGCAGAATGGTTGAATTCACTACATATAAATTGCGTTACATTGTCTGATACAATACTGTCAACGACCGAATTCGGGCGAAAAATCCAAGTAAAAGAACTAATCGTTATATCTGCTGTGGTTTCTTTTACATTTTAATATTTCCGTACATTTCCAGAAACTGTCAACAACTGTACGGCAATATAAACCATCCAGTAAGCCAGCAAACTCTATGTGTATCCTATACAACAGTCAGTCAGTTGCCGGCCATGGTCTGAACTTCATAATAGGGGTTTTCGCTCTCTAAGCCTAACCTCATGTGCATACTTTAACCGCATTTTCAATGTCATTTTCGAAACTTGTTAATACACATAGTTTCTCATGATCATTTTCATTCTCGGACTTGCATTGTAACCGTCATGACATTAGCATAATTTTCTGTGATGCAGCAGTACATAACTACTTCATCACATATTGAACAAACTTCCGAAATTTGTCGGTGTTCTTTTAATTTTTTTTTTTTGCTTTTAAGACATCGTTGTTTAACGCCTTTATGTTTATTTCTTCAAGTGTTAGTGAAAGCTCCCTAATTGCGTCACTCAATGTATTTTTACTTCGAATTAAATTTTTAGATAGTCAATAATATTTTGGTATACGTCTAGCGGTTGTTTCAGGAAGGAACTTATGGTTCAGGATTAAGCTTATTCTCGACATGACAGAGTAAACATAGAAGACCGTCGAAGTAAAAGGTAAACAAATATCTCTAACAATTGCCTGCCTAACAACATTGACGAAAGGTGGTACAATTAATGATCACGGATGTACGTCGTCTATTAAAAAAAAATATGTTTGACGTTTCGGCCGCACATCGTCCACCATTTCCTCTAGATTTTATGCACGCAGATCCTATATCAGATAACCTTATTTTCCAATGATCGAAGGCACTTATCAGATACAGAATATGCAAACTGTGTCTATATTAAAAGAGTAAGATGAATCGTATTAATATATTAGCTTAGAACAATGAACAGAAATATGAAGTGGAATTACACAAAATTACTCACGGTTATATAAATAATGTAAGTGTTCCTAATACATTTTGATCAACAGTGTCTTTTTAACAGCTACACTAAAAATAGGTTCGGTTAGTCCGAGAAGGAAGATATTAGTTGAGATTGCTTTAAAAATACTTCCAATCGTTTATTTGATTTTACTAGTTCGCCGTGAGCAATATTTGTTTTGTTTATTAATAGAGAATGGCTGACAAATATTCACCCGTAATTAATAGCGGCTTTTATAATAAACTAAATAACCGTGTAACGAATTTTATAATATGAAATTGTCTACATACAAAAGTTGCAATTCAGATTACAAACATTTTCTTTTTTCTTACACGTAACTTGTATTCTTAAAATTGCGATATGTGCAACAGAAAAAACTCGTGAGACAACATTTTACTTTTTTTATAATGTAACATATTTTTACCGGAACAATGCTACTATTAAAATAAAGAATTAACACGTTTAGTCGTAGACTGCTTTTTAAAGAACGATGAATGTGTTTATATTTACCAGGCAGTAGCTAATAAATACTGGTATTGTAAAAGTTATTTGAGTGAATTGCACGCTATTTAATAATAATAATAATTGTAAAAGTTATTTGAGTGAATTGCACGCTATTTAATAATAATAATAATTGTAAAAGTTATTAGAGTGAATTGCACGCTATTTCGTTAATAATAATTGTAATAGTTATTTAAGTGAATTGCACGCTATTTCAGTAATAATGATAATTGTAAAAGTTATATGAGTGAATTGCACGCTATTTCAGTAATAATAATAATTGAAAAAGTTATTTGAGTGAATTGCACGCCATTTCAGTAATAATAATAATTGTAAAAGTTATTTGAGTGAATTGCACGCTATTTCAGTAATAATGATAATTGTAAAAGTTATTTGAGTGAATTGCACGCTATTTCAGTAATAATGATAATTTAAAAGTTATTTGAGTGAATTGCACGCTATTTCAGTAATAATGATAATTGTAAAAGTTATTTGAGTGAATTGCACGCTATTTCAGTAATAATAATAATTGTAAAAGTTATTTGAGTGAATTTCACGCTATTTCAGTAATAATGATAATTGTAAAAGTTATTTGAGTGAATTTCACGCGATTTCAGTAATAATGATAATTGTAAAAGTTATTTGAGTGAATTGCACGCTATTTCAGTAATAATAATAATTGTAAAAGTTATTTGAGTGAATTGCACGCTATTTCAGTAACAATGATAATTGTAAAAGGTATATGAGTGAATTGCACGCTATTTCAGTAATAATAATAATTGTAAAAGTTATTTGAGTGAATTGCACGCTATTTCAGTAATAATAATAATTGTAAAAGTTATTTGAGTGAATTTCACGCTATTTCAGTAATAATGATAATTGTAAAAGTTATTTGAGTGAATTTCACGCTATTTCAGTAATAATAATAATTGTAAAAGTTATTTGAGTGAATTTCACGCTATTTCAGTAATAATGATAATTGTAAAAGTTATTTGAGTGAATTTCACGCGATTTCAGTAATAATGATAATTGTAAAAGTTATTTGAGTGAATTGCACGCTATTTCAGTAATAATAATAATTGTAAAAGTTATTTGAGTGAATTGCACGCTATTTCAGTAATAATAATAATTGTAAAAGTTATTTGAGTGAATTTCACGCTATTTCAGTAATAATAATAATTGTAAAAGTTATTTGAGTGAATTTCACGCTATTTCAGTAATAATGATAATTGTAAAAGTTATTTGAGTGAATTGCACGCTATTTCAGTAATAATGATAATTTAAAAGTTATTTGAGTGAATTGCACGCTATTTCAGTAATAATGATAATTGTAAAAGTTATATGAGTGAATTGCACGCTATTTCAGTAATAATAATAATTGTAAAAGTTATTTGAGTGAATTGCACGCTATTTCAGTAATAATAATAATTGTAAAAGTTATTTGAGTGAATTTCACGCTATTTCAGTAATAATGATAATTGTAAAAGTTATTTGAGTGAATTTCACGCGATTTCAGTAATAATGATAATTGTAAAAGTTATTTGAGTGAATTGCACGCTATTTCAGTAATAATAATAATTGTAAAAGTTATTTGAGTGAATTGCACGCTATTTCAGTAATAATAATAATTGTAAAAGTTATTTGAGTGAATTGCACGCTATTTCAGTAACAATGATAATTGTAAAAGTTATATGAGTGAATTGCACGCTATTTCAGTAATAATAATAATTGTAAAAGTTATTTGAGTGAATTGCACGCTATTTCAGTAATAATAATAATTGTAAGAGTTATTTGAGTGAATTTCACGCTATTTCAGTAATAATGATAATTGTAAAAGTTATTTGAGTGAATTTCACGCTATTTCAGTAATAATGATAATTTAAAAGTTATTTGAGTGAATTGCACGCTATTTCAGTAATAATGATAATTGTAAAAGTTATATGAGTGAATTGCACGCTATTTCAGTAATAATAATAATTGTAAAAGTTATTTGAGTGAATTGCACGCTATTTCAGTAATAATAATAATTGTAAAAGTTATTTGAGTGAATTTCACGCTATTTCAGTAATAATGATAATTGTAAAAGTTATTTGAGTGAATTTCACGCGATTTCAGTAATAATGATAATTGTAAAAGTTATTTGAGTGAATTGCACGCTATTTCAGTAATAATAATAATTGTAAAAGTTATTTGAGTGAATTGCACGCTATTTCAGTAATAATAATAATTGTAAAAGTTATTTGAGTGAATTGCACGCTATTTCAGTAACAATGATAATTGTAAAAGGTATATGAGTGAATTGCACGCTATTTCAGTAATAATAATAATTGTAAAAGTTATTTGAGTGAATTGCACGCTATTTCAGTAATAATAATAATTGTAAAAGTTATTTGAGTGAATTTCACGCTATTTCAGTAATAATGATAATTGTAAAAGTTATTTGAGTGAATTTCACGCTATTTCAGTAATAATAATAATTGTAAAAGTTATTTGAGTGAATTTCACGCTATTTCAGTAATAATGATAATTGTAAAAGTTATTTGAGTGAATTTCACGCGATTTCAGTAATAATGATAATTGTAAAAGTTATTTGAGTGAATTGCACGCTATTTCAGTAATAATAATAATTGTAAAAGTTATTTGAGTGAATTGCACGCTATTTCAGTAATAATAATAATTGTAAAAGTTATTTGAGTGAATTTCACGCTATTTCAGTAATAATAATAATTGTAAAAGTTATTTGAGTGAATTTCACGCTATTTCAGTAATAATGATAATTGTAAAAGTTATTTGAGTGAATTGCACGCTATTTCAGTAATAATGATAATTTAAAAGTTATTTGAGTGAATTGCACGCTATTTCAGTAATAATGATAATTGTAAAAGTTATATGAGTGAATTGCACGCTATTTCAGTAATAATAATAATTGTAAAAGTTATTTGAGTGAATTGCACGCTATTTCAGTAATAATAATAATTGTAAAAGTTATTTGAGTGAATTTCACGCTATTTCAGTAATAATGATAATTGTAAAAGTTATTTGAGTGAATTTCACGCGATTTCAGTAATAATGATAATTGTAAAAGTTATTTGAGTGAATTGCACGCTATTTCAGTAATAATAATAATTGTAAAAGTTATTTGAGTGAATTGCACGCTATTTCAGTAATAATAATAATTGTAAAAGTTATTTGAGTGAATTGCACGCTATTTCAGTAACAATGATAATTGTAAAAGTTATATGAGTGAATTGCACGCTATTTCAGTAATAATAATAATTGTAAAAGTTATTTGAGTGAATTGCACGCTATTTCAGTAATAATAATAATTGTAAAAGTTATTTGAGTGAATTTCACGCTATTTCAGTAATAATGATAATTGTAAAAGTTATTTGAGTGAATTGCACGCTATTTAAGTAATAATAATAATTGTAAAAGTTATTTGAGTGAATTGCACGCTATTTCAGTAATAATAATAATTGTAAAAGTTATTTGAGTGAATTGCACGCTATTTCAGTAACAATGATAATTGTAAAAGTTATATGAGTAAATTGCACGCTATTTCAGTAATAATAATAATTGTAAAAGTTATTTGAGTGAATTGCACGCTATTTCAGTAATAATAATAATTGTAAAAGTTATTTGAGTGAATTTCACGCTATTTCAGTAATAATGATAATTGTAAAAGTTATTTGAGTGAATTTCACGCGATTTCAGTAATAATGATAATTGTAAAAGTTATTTGAGTGAATTGCACGCTATTTCAGTAATAATAATAATTGTAAAAGTTATTTGAGTGAATAGCACGCTATTTCAGTAATAATGATAATTGTAAAAGTTATTTGAGTGAATTGCACGCTATTTCAGTAATAATAATAATTGTAAAAGTTATTTGAGTGAATTGCACGCTATTTCAGTAATAATGATAATTGTAAAAGTTATTTGAGTGAATTGCACGCTATTTCAGTAACAATGATAATTGTAAAAGTTATATGAGTGAATTGCACGCTATTTCAGTAATAATAATAATTGTAAAAGTTATTTGAGTGAATTGCACGCTATTTCAGTAATAATAATAATTGTAAAAGTTATTTGAGTGAATTTCACGCTATTTCAGTAATAATGATAATTGTAAAAGTTATTTGAGTGAATTTCACGCGATTGCAGTAATAATGATAATTGTAAAAGTTATTTGAGTGAATTGCACGCTATTTCAGTAATAATAATAATTGTAAAAGTTATTTGAGTGAATAGCACGCTATTTCAGTAATAATGATAATTGTAAAAGTTATTTGAGTGAATTGCACGCTATTTCAGTAATAATAATAATTGTAAAAGTTATTTGAGTGAATTGCACGCTATTTCAGTAATAATGATAATTGTAAAAGTTATTTGAGTGAATTGCACGCTATTTACGTAATAATGATAATTGTAAAAGTTATTTGAGTGAATTGCACGCTATTTCAGTAATAATAATAATTGTAAAAGTTATTTGAGTGGATTGCATGCTATTTACGTAATAATGATAATTGTAAAAGTTATTTGAGTGAATTGCACGCTATTTCAGTAAAAATGATAATTGTAAAAGTTATCTGAGTGAATTGCACGCAATTTCAGTAATAATAATAATTGTAAAAGATATTTGAGGGAATTGCACGCTATTTCAGTAATAATAATAATTGTAAAAGTTATTTGAGTGAATTGCACGCTATTTCAGTAATAATGATAATTGTAAAAGTTATATGAGTGAATTGCACGCTATTTCAGTAATAATAATAATTGTAAAAGTTATTTGAGTGAATTGCACGCTATTTCAGTAATAATAATAATTGTAAAAGTTATTTGAGTGAATTGCACGCTATTTCAGTAATACTAATAATTGTAAAAGTTATTTGAGTGAATTGCACGCTATTTCAGTAATAATAATAATTGTAAAAGTTATTTGAGTGAATTGCACGCTATTTACGTAATAATGATAATTGTAAAAGTTATTTGAGTGAATAGCACGCTATTTCAGTAATAATAATAATTGTAAAAAGTTTGCTACTAATATCCACTCGATAAGCCAAAGTAAAGCGACGGGGTTAAACAATGCACTTGTTTATATGGTATACGAATAACATATTTTGTGAAGGTAGATAAAACTCCCGGGTTACTCCGAATAGAGACAACTAGTATTTAATATTTTAATCAATGATAAGCAGAAGTAACTAGAAATAGTAATTGAGATACAATATCAACCCGTAATGTACATGCAAGAACAGCATTGAACTAATAACATGTATACCTTAGTTTAATGATAGAAAATGGGATTAGATACTCAAGTTTAATAACTTTATTACAATTAGGAATACAATATCTCCTAATTGGCGTATCCAAATGATTTAATGACATGTTTAAATATCAAGAAAGTATTTAATATATCGCTCGAACTGAATGTATATATATATAGAGATATACTATATGCATGTTTATATATATATATATATATATATATATATATATATATACATTCATGTATATATATATAATGTATATATATATATATACATGTATAAGTAATTATAAATCTATATGTATATACATATATGTATATATATATATATATTTGTTAATGAATATATATGTTTATATATATATATATATATATATATATATATATATATATATATATATATATACATAC
>OY744526.1:101119551-101124551 GCA_963556195.1 Sepiola atlantica
TATATATATATATATATATATATATATATATATATATATATATCATACCTTTTCAGTTTCTTTCTCAATTTCCCTTCAATGTTACAGTTTAATATGTTTTTTCATCTTTCCTTATTTTTGTTTAGACTTTGAATTTTTGTTTCGTTTTGTTTTACTTGTTTCTCTATCCACTACATTTTAAATAATATATATGTCAAAATAAACTTTATTGTTTTTTGTGGTTCCTTTTCTTTTCATTAAATATGAATTTTCTTCTTTGCACGCTTATTCCCTACTTTTTTGTTAAGTTTTCATGAGTTTACATAGCAGAATTTGTCTGTTTTTATTTTTCATTCCTCATAAAATCATTCCGTATTGAACTCTAAATGTTGGCTTTTCTGTATTGCTATTTTGTCTACTTGGCTTTTTTCAACATGAGACGATAGATTATTTAGACATAAAATTACAAGCAAGTAAGACTAAACATGGAATTCAAAATCGAAAAAGAGTAAGAGAAAAGTAACACATTAAATAAAATAAGAAAAAATACAAGAAAAATAACATAAGTTCACATGACAATCAAACATGGCAAAACAATAATGAATTTTACAATGAATTTTCGAACAAATGAAAGTCCAATATCGTGCAGGAGTATATAATGAAGAGCACTTTTAAATCCTTTATATTTATTTCATTTGTTAGAGTCCAGGCTAACACATTCATTATTTTTCGTGCATTAAAATAAGAATTCTTTGAAATATGATATTTATTTAGAAAAGAAAACCAATTGTTTGACACGCTTACTAAAGAAAAGTTCTTATTTAAGAGACCTGAATATATTTTAAAGTAAAAACGAATACAACAATTCTACTGGATATATATTTTTTGAAAATAATAATAATAACAAAAAAATCATCACATGTTATTAAAGTCGTGAACGGTACGGCTTAGACAATATACAAAGGGCAAAAAGTCGGAATTCGACTTGTGTTACCGCCCCTTATTTTATTTAATTTTATTTTCGAGTCCATATTAAAGACTTTTCCCAAAGTTCTTTTGGTCTAAATAGAACAAGTAATTAACAATATACATAGAGAATAGAGAGTTTCCGCATTTCATTTTACTTTATTTTCCATTGAGATGCGAGCAAGCAAAGTATTGGTGTAAAAAAACATTGGATCGTGGGTGCAGAAAATACATTCCAGATTTCCTGTGTGTAAACATCTGAGAATTAAACAAAAATAAACTAACAACACACACAAATGTAATGTATAAGAATACGTGTAAAACGATAATTCGTGAATGATAGACATTTTATTTCATTCTTACTTTTAACTGAATTTGAATACACTGCTGTTTTTGGGTTGAACCCATTGTGACTAACCTGTCTTGTGGTGTATACTATGCACATACATACGCGTATTTCTTTATATATATACATATATATATATATATATATATATATATATATATATATATATATATATATATATATATGTGTGTATATATGTATACATATACATAAATATGGGTATATATATGCAGGTATATATATACATATATATGTGTATATACATGTTGTATATATATATATATATATATATATATATATATATATATATATATATATATACATATATATAGAGAGAGAGAGAAGGGAAGAGAGAGAACAATTAACGATATATATGTATATATATATTCATGTGGAATTACATATTTGTGTTAGAATTTATATTTTACTTTTGTTATACAGTTTATATATACCTAGATATATTTATTATAATAAATATAGTGTAAACTTATAAGAATTTACAGCATTATGAATAATTATCCTACACTTTTAAAACACGAAATATATATATATATATATACATATATATATATATATATATATATATACATATATATATATATATATATGTGTGTGTGTATATATATATATATATACATATATATATATATTAGCTTTTACTTAGATGCATGCATTGTATAGATAAATAATTTAATATATACATATAATTTTACTTATATTGTGTAGCTGTATGTAAAGATTATATATATATATATATATATATATAATATATATATATAATATATATATGTATATATATATATATTAATATATATATTGTAATTATGCAAAAAATGTTAGAAATAACATAATTCGTCTGTTTAATTATTTGTTTTTACATCTTTTTTTTTTTTTCTTTTTGTATTAGTATGAACAAAATTTTAAAAATACCACATAGTTATCACGAATATTTTCGATTTTTTGTCGAATCAATCTTAGATGTCAAAACCAAATGAACAAACATGCTAGAGAAAGAATAGAACCTTAAAAAAATGGCGAAGAAACTCGCAGAGAACGTTGTCGGATTGTCTCAGAAAATACGTTTACAATTTAAATTCAGCGACTCCCAAAATAACATAACATAATAAAATCGCATTACGTTAAGCATTTTAAAATGCTATTTATTGCAGGTGTTTGTGTATTTATGTAGATAGGTTCAAGTATTTTTTTAAATTCTTTTAAATTTATTTCGGAATGTATTATTTTAATTTTATGAACTAAAAGACAGTAATGGATTTGTAGAGTTGAATACATTTAGTAAGAGTTTACAAGATGCATGGTAAGGCGGCCTGGAAGGGTAGTGGGTTTAAACCCATATAGCTATCAGCTTTATTATTACATTATCCCAAAGGGCATTTGAACTTATGAATAACATTGGTTATTTGTAGTTCTTTAGGAGATATATATATATATATATATATATATATAGAGAGAGAGAGAGAGATAGATAGATAGATAGATAGATAGATAGATAGATAGATAGATAGATAGATAGATAGATAGATAGATAGATAGATAGATAGATAGATAGATAGATGGGATGTAAAACAAATTTGGTGGACCACATTCCATTTCTGTAATACATGCCTGGAATGGTTTACTTGTGTATTCCGCATGGGGAATAGGCTATTACCTTAACTACAATATAAATTCTTCCTACAGAAAAAAGCAGTGAACTTTAATATCCTAAACCGCATCATATTTTGCTTTATCCAGTGAACCTCTCACTGACCTAACTAATGCACACTTTCACACCCCGTTTAAAAATATAGAGCCGATATGTGTTATTGTTTTTCATGAGATACATTGCTTACTATCACTCTTTGGGTATTATCTGAGAACATTAATATAACGTGCATCTTATCTCAATTCTAAATTAGCAACAAAAGGTGATCAATTCATAATTTGAAAAAACCTATTACTTTTTTATAATTGCGATAATTGTTGTTTATAATGTATGGACACTTATCTTAAATCATTATTTGGGTGAAGTATGATTTTCATTCCAAGTATAAGTAAATTACATTTCGCAGCAGACCAGATGGTATAACATGCATTTGCAAACATCGAAAAATAGGGTTATTGCTCCATGATTTGTTATATTGAACTTATGTCCAATTGACAGATAATAATAAACAACCATTACTAATTAAGTCATTTTTTTTCAGACGGTCTTCTTACATACATGCTTTTATTATTTTATATCTTTATTTCACTTTTTCGCGATACAGTTTGCCATTCATTCAATGTCGTAGTGTTGTGCAATTTTGCTAAAACATCCATCACTAATTATCATTAACTGTATTTCTCCTGATACCACTTTACACTGGAATATTTAAAAATGTTGCCAAATAGAATGCGGTTCAATCGTCAACTCTGATAACCGGATATTTCTACGTATTTACTGTCACTAATTACGTGTAACACTTTGATCTACATCCAAAACTGTATATGTTCTCAAGTTTAGAATTAGCTTTGCAAAACTAATAACACTAAATGAACGATTGTTATTAAGATTTGATGTTTTACTTACCAAAGTAAAACTATCTAACGTTAAAGGGTTTTCAACTACATAGAAAGTATACCAAATGTATGTATGTAGTATGCATCTCTATATGAAACTAAATGTATACGTGTGTGTTCTATGGAAAAAAAAGGTGTCATAATCTGGATAAAATATACAAGTGTATTCTTATCTTTACTTACCCCGGGAAGATAATGGAGAAATCACCGACTCTCTAAATGCATCAATTAGGCGACTATGCAGCAATTTTTCTGGGGTTTCGTATTTTAAGTCATTTTCCATCAACATTCGATGTAATTATGTAATAATTTGTAAAAACTGAGTCATTACTTCCGGAAATAATTATTTTGTTTAATTTAATGTTACTTAATATAATTACTCATCGAATGGAGAGGGAGTAAAACAACTAGGCTTCCTACATTTAATTAGGTTGATTTCAATAACGCTCTGAAGGCCTCCTAAAAAGTGGAGGTATAAAAGTAAATGGCAGATAGTTATCCAAAAATTAACAACATACTAGATAGAGAAGATGTGCTTAAACGCAGCATTACCAGAAAGAAACAACTTATATGTATTTTGCTAACTCGGAGCTGCATTGGGGCTCTAATAGTAATAATTTCGTATTCTATTTGGTAAGTGGTATAAGTTATTACAAGTTATCAATATCATAGACAGTGTGTGGCTGTGTGTGTTTGAATAGAGCAATTATACATAGATCAGATGATTTAAACGCCACGTTAAACAAAAGAAAGATTTTCACTGTATTTTGTTATACGATTTTATACAAGAATATAGGTTCTGTTTTGCTTGAGAGGAAGTGTTCAATACGCTAGATAGGGCATGGGAGTGCAGTAATAAAGTAGTACGTTTTATATGTTGTATATGTTTGATAGGAAAGGGAAAAAAAAGAAACTACGCGTTGCCCAGGAATACACTAAGTAAATAGATGTTTCATTATATTATAAAAAAGAAAGGGAAGATCAGAAACTCGCCGTGACTCGGGAATAAACGAAAAAATATATTTTATTATTTTCTAAGATAAACTTAGTGTTACCCGGTAACAATATATTTGAACTGAAATCTCATGTGAATAACTGATATTATTATTATTTTCCATAATTCAAACAATGAATGAAGATGGCGTAA
>OY744526.1:101127051-101167051 GCA_963556195.1 Sepiola atlantica
GTAGGTACCTCAATAATTATTTTGAGCTTCGTCGCCATTCGTTAATTAATTTTAATTTTAATTTGCTATATTTTCTTTTATTTTACTCAGTAAACCTGCATGCCTTTTCACATGTTCATGAATTTGAAAATGTGTTCTCCCTTTTACTGGTCTGTACACTTATATCTTAAAAGTGATTTATATATGAATGTATTTACTGTAATATTTTATATTTCTTTTTACGATACTTCTATCATAGTTATTCTTCACTTACGCTTATTGTACAATCTGACAGTTGTTATACGCACCTTTTTCTTGCTTTTCTTTATGCATGTGAAGGAAACATGGTCTGTATTTTCCTTTTTGAGAAATAAATACAAAAGTTGCTATTAGAACATTGCATTATTTTATTGCTGTATATATACTCTGTTAGTATTAAATAACATATATCGTTCTTTAACACTTACTGTTTGACACTGTCTGTGAATATATATATATATATATATATATTAATACGTATATGTATATATATG
Organism: Sepiola atlantica; assembly: GCA_963556195.1. Classification (NCBI taxonomy): domain Eukaryota; kingdom Metazoa; phylum Mollusca; class Cephalopoda; order Sepiida; family Sepiolidae; genus Sepiola; species Sepiola atlantica. Next base: position 101,127,564 of record OY744526.1, read on the forward strand.
TATATATATATATATATATATATATATAAATACGTATATGTATATATATGTATATATATTTATATATATATATATATATATAAATACGTATATGTATATATATGTATATATATTTATATATATATATATACGTATATATATGTATATATATATATATATATATATATATATATGTTTATATTTATATACATATTTGTTAATGTATATACACAATAATATCAGAAGGTTATATGATATATTGTATATATTGTTATCCTTCAGTATTTACTTGCTATATATATATTTCATACTATTATATTTATGTATGTATATATATATATATATATATATATATATATATATATATATATATATATATATATTACTATATGTATATACATATATATATATATATGTGTATATATATATATATATATATATAATAGACATTAGATTTCTAAAATGAAGGTAATACTATAATTACAATAGGGGTTAAATACCGAGCCGATAGATAACAAATATAATAAGATAAAAACTTCCACCTACTTATAAAATTTAAATATTTAAAATAATGTACAGAAATAGTAAGTTAAATGAAATAAAACATAATATCTTACTATGTTAGAATGTTTGTAACTCAAATAATATGTCTCTATTGGAGGTATTGTCATTATTATCGCATCGGTTAAGATGTTTATTTAGTAATCACGGATAAAACATACGAAAATTAGAATAGCGAGTATCATCCATATATAATAATATATGTAAGTTATTGTAATCACTACATTGAAAGTACGCATGAAGAATTTAATAGATTGATTACATAAATGAAAATTAGAATACGTGTTAAATAATTTTTTTGGGGAACAATCTAATTTGGTTTATCGGCACCATGGTCAAGCTTATAGTAGGACATCTAACGGAATAATAACTAGTAGTATGAATAATTGATAAAAAAAATATATATTTTAATTTTGTAATATTATTTAAAATAAAATAAGGGAAATAGAACAAATATCTGCATATCACATTAGTATATACTTTATGTTCACTTAGGAGTGCATACTATTATGACCACGACAGAAGAGGTTTGTTTACATAGGAAGTAAAACCCGTGACTATTACGTTACTATTTACATAAATAAGCAATCGTTGCAAACGGATAATAAGATACGTAAAATGTACTATTTCATTATAGGAAACACGATTGTGAATTAAAGTATTTTAAATAATAACGATACTTGTCTGAATATTTTATTATAGTAAATTATTGGAAGGCTTGAAAACAAAAATGATGTGTAATTCCGGTGACTCGGTAAAACTGAAGTCACTTAAGTTACGGATGTAAAATGAATGATGTAAGAATAGAAAGGTAAAATAAGGAACCAATCGATGACTAAAAATACGAAAAAAAGAAAATAATTCGACAAAACAACAAACGACGCGTAGTGAAAATGTATATCTTTATTTAGGTGTAGTTAGCTCAATATTTTAGTTGATGATGAAAGATTAAAATACAAATAGGGATAAACATTAAATATGTATATGTTGGGATTAGGACACATTGAGATCATAATTTCGTTTAAAAGAATGCCGTGTACGATGCTGATAATGAGTACTGATTATTGTTTAAGATTTATATAATTAAGCACTGACGATAGCCACAAGAAATAAATTAATAGTATAATTTTACATATTTCTTGCTGTTAGTTGAAACAAGTGTTTGCTAAATAAAACACAAGTCTTTTTGAAACGGCGTTAATGTGCCATTCATAACATTACTAAAAAATTAAATATAAAATAGTTCATACAAAATAGCCTTATCCTCACCATATTGAGCTATTACAATTGCTTTATGTTATTAAATTTATATTAGAATATATAATTTATATATATATATATATATATATATATATATATATATATATATATGTGTGTGTGTGTGTGTGTGTGTGTGTGACGGTATGTGTGTGTTTGTAATTTTAAACAAATATTCAAGGTTTCAGCTCTATAGATGAGAACACTGAATTGTTTCGCATGTATTATGCATGAAGAAGGTAAGGTAAATTCTAACGACCATGTCTGTATTTATCAGTGAAACAAAGTATAGAAACATGTCCTCTGTTTTCCAAAAAGATGATTCATTTGTTGTGACATTTGTTTCTAAACAAGTTTACAATTTGATAAATAAATCTAATTTCATCAGCATCGTTGTAAGGCAAGTATTGTGTCATCAGTTTAATATTGTTCAATATAATCTCAATATGCGTTCCATATTGAAGTTGTTACTGATTATATATCTCGCTACACAGAACAGCCCCTTTGGTATGATGTTTACATTTTATTAGAAACACACAAACACACAAACAAAAATAATCTGCGAATATGTGAGATAAATAAACTTGATTAAAATACATCTCTCTAGAATAGTGTATACACTTTTAGTTCGGTATGCATTTTTAAACATGCCATTTATTTTTAGCACGTTGAACATTCTTGTGTTGATTCCCTATTGTCGCTTCTAGGTAACAGTTTTATGCACACGGTCAAAAGAAGTGGCAAATTGTTTTTAGAATGCATTTTGTTTTCTAAGATGATATGTCAGAAATCTTACTTAATTACTACGTAAGAAAAAAAGTATACTCACGCAAAAATCTAATTTATTTACAATAAATAATATACTTATTAAATTATATATATTTGAATCTTTCCGTTTCGTAGAAAAGGCAAAACATTCATCTCAATTAATTACTTCGTGAATTCTATTTTTGACTCTGAATTATTTTTCGATTTCTAACATATTTGAAACGAAATTAACGTAACTCCCGGGCAAAACCGGATAAGAAATAATGAGTGCAAAATAAGAAATACAAGTTATTTATGAATACCAGTTTGAAATCCGAACCTACAATCTTGAGGTTTTATGGGTTTTGAGCGTGATAGTAAATAATGTCTATCACCCAGTTACCTCCTCCGTTTAAATCAGGTTTAAAACATTCGCTTTAAAATACGTTTTGCGACGAGTAAAAAAATACAACAGAATACATATTACAGCAGACGCAAACCTTGTTAGATGGCTTAATGTTTTTGAAGGATTGTGGTTCGGATAAGATTACACGCGGGATAATCCCATGTCAATAATCCTCATATCGTACTGTTATAATCCGATTGGGTTCCATTAAAACGCCATCTTGTTTTGCTAAAATGGCTTCGGAATACGACCTTCGTCTTGATATAAACTTGAGCCCCGGGCATATTATTTAGGGACTTTACGGCAAAGGATGAATACAATCAATGAATAAGAGAATAAGACATACATGAATAAAAATACAAATAAATAAATAGCAAAATATGGTATTTTTGACAAGTTCTACCTAAAGAAAATAAGGGTATCGGGGTGAAGTTGACTTTGCCCAATGAATATGTATGGTTTCATAGCTTCCGGGGAATCGAGAATGTTCGGTAGAGAACTGGAGAAAAACAGATAGACTAAGCCACCGAATGATGCGTAGCTGTTGAAAAAGAGGAAAGACTTTAAAGAATTACATTGAAACAAAGATTGATTACGAAGAAAGAAATAGAAAATAAATGATGAAATAATTTCAAGAATTAGAATAAGAAATTACAGCAATTACTGATACAAAAAGGAGTGAAACACACAAAATGCGGAAACATAGAAAATGACTGGCGTAAAATAATGTGAATGTTTTTAACTAGAAGGGCAATTCTGAAGCAGATATAGCAAATCGAACGCTGAATGAGGTGTAAATATATATATATATATATATATATATATATATAAATATATATAATTGGCGTACTAGTGAGTTTCCCCACATATGAGTTTTCTCTTTTCTTTTGTTTTTTATTGTGTTTCGTCCAAAATAAACCACTGCATAGTGTAGGTTTTTTAAAGACATTTTAATCCAATAACTTTTTACTCCTTGTGAAATTTCCTGATGATTGTGTAGTGTTGCAGAGACGATATTGACATACAATTTTGTTTGGCTCACGGCAAATAGCTCCGGCCTGTGAAAAATACATCTCACAGAAACGTTATGTATTTTTGAAATGTGAAAAAATAATAATAAAAATAATGATGGTTATTTGAATATAAAAGGAACACTACTTATTAATTTCGGAAAAAATTCTATCATCAGAGTTGACCAGTATTGTGTCATGTTTTAAAAAATAAACATAAACAAACTTTTTTTTATATAATATCCTTGTAATTGGTGTTATCCGCGGTGATGTTCTTAACGGTTATGAATTATAATAATGGTCAACTCTGATGATGAAGTTTATTATTCCGAAATTAATAAGATTAAAGTAAAAAAAAAATATATTGCATTGATACAAACTTATATTTTCAATGTTAATAATGCTGACACACCAATTCTTGTAAATCAACGCCCTTTTTTTCAAAACAACCAGCATATCAATGCTTCTTCGTTCGACAACAAAACTTTGAATTCAAAACCGGCAAAACATCAACGCGGATAACACCGATAGCAAGGACAATATGCACAATACAAACACAAAGTTTGTTTATTTTTATTTTTGGAAAAATGACACAATACTGGTCAACGTTGATGATCGAATATTATTCCGAAATTAATAAGGTTAAAGTAAAAACAAAACATATATTGCATTGATAAAGGCTTCTATTTTAAATGTTAATATATGTTTATGCATATATATCATAGACGGCGGCAGCAGGGGCATGGGGCTTCACGCTCGCTCACTTTTTGACTTGGGCCACCTCACTTTACGATCATCAATAATTAATTGATATGCATGTGTTCTCATCGATGAAGGCAATTCTGAGATAAAGCATTATTTCGATGCCCAAGGTTTCCAATGCTTCCACATGCACACATTTGTTTGTGATAGACTGGGTGATAGACAGGATGATGTTGGTGTTACTCATAAACGCTTCAAAATTTTCGCGATCGACGCTATTACGAATGAGAGAACATCCGTAAAAGCGATTTTAGGGCTGAAACATCTGTTGCAAAGCTGACCATTATTTGTATTTCCTTCACTCGCACATGGGGCATCCATTAACATACCGGTGATTTTTCGGAATACATCGATACATTCTTTTTTCGCATTGTGGAGGATCCGCATAATATCCAAAGTTATTAATTCCATCCTCCCTCCAGTCCTTCTGTCCACAAAACAACCGATACAGTATATTTTGAGCAAAGTCCAATGAACGCAATTTTAAGTGAAGAAGAGAGAAAAAATGCAAGTCTGCCTTGTTAATACGCTTTCAACGAGTTATTCCAATTCCAATACATACATTTATACTTTTATACTTAATACATTAAAACTTTTATACTTTTTACTTTTGTACTTTTATATGCACCTTGTCAGTTAATACTTTTAACTTTATGTATTTTCTATATTTGATACACTAATTGATTCTTGAATGTTGTCATTTTTACTAGAAGCGACTTGCTGATATGTTTCAAATGAGTCATCAAGCAGTGTCAGAACATCATTTTATGTCTAGATTAAGTCCAAAAAGGTGTATTTTGCCCCAAATGGCAAAATATGGTCATTTGGGCTAAGCCCCCCCCCAAAAAAAAAATTGAAATTTCTGTTTGTTCTTTTTTTACCAGAAGCGACTTGCTAATATGCTTCCAACAAGACCTCAATCACTATCAGAAGATCATTTCATGTCTAAATTATGTCAAAAAATGTATTGTTGGTCCAAATTTACCTAATATCGTAGTTTGAGCCCAGACGCCAATGAATTGACATATTTTGATTTTATCTTTTTTATCACCAAGAGGATTCCCTTCCGCTTCTAACGAGCTCTCAACCACTATCGAACGATCATTTTTAGTCAAAATATTGAATTTATTCCCATATTTGGCATTCTGGACGCAATGTGGGCCGAGACCTTCACATTTTAGGAGACCCTCCCACCCTTTTATAATTGTCCCGCCGGCCCTGTATATATATATATATATATATATATATATATATATATATATATATATATATATATATATATGTATATACACCTCTATCTCATATACATATCATATAAGATGATGATCCCCGTGTTAATATTAGATGCTTACGTTAAGGTCTCCTGTTTTTGTTTCACTGATACTTAATCCCCCTTTTTATTTTATTTACTTACTATTATATATTTTTATTTATTTATGAATTTTCCAACGAATGTTAAGTCTGCAATATTTTGGATTTAGTTAGTTTCTCTGGGAATTTAAACTGCATTTTCCTCTTAGTTTGTCTTTTTGTTTAAAATAACTCAAAGCTTCTTTAGACTATATATACATATATATATATATATATATATATATATATATATATATATATATATGTGTGTGTGTGTGTGTGTGTGTTTCACTATCATTTAATTACTTTAATTCGCGCATTCACCTTAGCCAAAAGTTCTCCAATAATGTTATTTTTTTAACAAACCGCTCAATCTGACTGCACCTGTCACTTATTATTGCGTTTAATATAAATAGTGTGTAATATAAAAGAGAGAAAGCACCTGCTTACTGTTATATTCTCACATTAACCAGTACAAATAAATTACATCCATTTTTTTATATCCCTATCAAGCAATTTTGGTTCGGGTATATTCAAGTATTATTTCTATAAACATCAAGGATTAATATTAAATTGGAGTAGCTTTGTTTTTTCTGAAGTTTCATATCTATAATACATAACACCTATATGAAGTATCAAGGAAATGCATCAAAGTAGAGTTTGGAAAGAGATATACAAACATATCTCGTTTTATTTTGTTTTCCGGTATATTAACATTTGCTGGTTATTTAATGTCAAATCTAGTAAGTTTGGATTTTATGCTTCCAGTTTTTAATATTGTAGAATTAATTTTCGTCATGTTTGTTTCCGCTAATTATTCATAAGAAAATGATTTTTTTTTTATTTCACGGACTTTGTTTCATTTTATACACATGACTGTCTTTCTTAAATACATAAATGCTCCGTGAAATGTATTTTTATTCTGGATCAGAGTTTACCTATGATTACTGGGAAATACGAAGTGACCACACACTTTCTGAAACCCCCTTAATTGTTACCTCGCCACAAGATCGATTTGTATTAAATCGACACGAGAACTATAGAAAAAAAGTCTAAGCCTGTGATGTAATTTTAATTATGAAAATAGTGTGTAAATTATTGTTTCAACTAGTAGGCCTCAAAACTGATATGAAAAAAACTACCCAACATTTGATATAGCGGGTGTGCACGGATTAAACTATTAACTTTTGATTATACGAATACTACTACTAATAATACCGCTACTACTACTACTACTACTACTACTACTACTACTACTACTACCACTTATAATAATACTACTACTAATAATAGTAATAATAATAGCACGGCCACTAATACTACTAGCAATACTTCCGTTACTACTGCAAATAGTAAATGATGAACACATATACGATTAACAACTATTAGTCAGACTTTTATGAAATTTAGCATGTGCAATGCCGGGTTTGTCATAAAGGGTATCATTATATTATCATTCCTACTACTATAACTATGTTACTAATACTACTATTACTACTACTAATTGTTGATAGTACTTTGACAAACAGCATTCTATTTAAACCTTTTACTTAGTTTATATATGTTAACAGTTGTAATAAAAACAAGTAAAACGCTGAACTGCTTTTTAGGTTTTACGACATGCCAACCATCTTTGTGTCACTTTTTGCCGAAACTGTATATGTTTTGTATTCGATTGATTTGTCGGAATATTTATTTTTTAAGTTTATATTTTACACGAAAAGAGTTTGAACTGATAGATTATTTTTAAGGCATATATGGGGTGCAGACAAGTATTACTACTCTGGACTTAACTAAGTCGAGGATTGGAGGTGTGGTAAGTACATGGTGAGTCTAATAGCTTGTAATAAAAAACTAGTAATCATAATAGCTTACTGATCAGCTTTATTGAACTTTTCCTTGCCTAGTGTTTCAAATAGGAATACCAAATCTACTCCTAATATACAACATAAGTGTAGCATATTCGATTATTAACAAAGTAGGAGATGGGTATAAATTCCTTTTGATGCTACATTCTCTCCCACCTTTTTACTTATTCGTAAGGAATGAAGTCATCCTGACCTCATGCGGGTACTTATATGGTGTGTTGTTGGTTCGCGCTCGGCATCCATCTCCAACCTAGGCTCTGCGGGACTGATCACTTTTCGGGACTGTCTTGTGTTGCCGGCTTAGGGCTAAAGGAACTTTCTCCGAAACGCATTCGTTTTCTTCGGCGCTACTATCGATTGGCTGAGATCAAAGTGTAGTATCTGTTCCGATGGATACTGCACCCCATAAACTGGTATTGTCTTGGCCTTACGCCTGTCTCTGGGTCTGTCCTGTGCAGTTCTTGGAGGTCCACCCTCCCAGGCTTCGCCTCCCCTTGTGTCTAACTCCTGGAGAGGAGTAAATCAATACTATCGATTGATTTCGTAAGATTGAATATCGGTCTCAGTTATTGGGTGAAGCTGTTTTCATTGTACCCATCGGTTGTCAGAACTAGAGTCGGATTGGACTTTGTTAGAATATTCAGATTCGTTTTGTAGGGACTCTGAACTTGACGTATATGTCCCAAGATCACCTAAGTGGGATAACCGAGGCTGCATATTCATCTGAATCAGTTCTACGTTCAGATACATTCCTTGCCGGGGCTTGATAACTTAAGGAAGCAGTAGATAGTCTTCCTTCCGAATTTCGGGCAGTGCATACTGGGGATTAGCTTCGATTCATTCTACTTCACTCACTTATTAGTCATGTTTACTGTAGCGAACATGATGTTTTAGTAAAACTGTACGAGGTTGTGCGAGTACCTAGATGAGTGAGGTACCTGCTGAGCTTCGTCGTAGAAACAATAAGAACCTCTCATGTAGAGTAGAGGTTTTCGATGTACATAATAGAGGCATGATAGCGTATAAGGCCACGGGGATGAGACTTTCACAATCAGGGTCGGACTTTTGCGATTTGCGGCCGCCAACTGTACCGTCTTCAATATTATGCCATTGGGATTGTGAGGAGTTCGTTTATGTAGAAATTGCGTTCGTCCGACATAAAATCAGATCCGCGACTTGAGTGGATATATGTTGGAACTCCACCAACGGAAAAATAGGAGCTGAGCCCTTGAATTACTGTCGCAGCCGTTACGTCTGGGCAGGGGATGACGAACGGACGTCTTGGGTTGTCGTCTATTATTGTGAGCAATTATTTACTTTTATCTCGTAAGCCTTTCAAAAAGTTATGTGGCCTGACTGAGTGTTGCTGGGGGGATTTGTAGAACCGTGGCGTATTTTCTACGCATATCTGACAAGAGTTCTGAATTATTTTTACTTCTTCGAGAGAGTATGGCCATTTTCTGTTCCTGACGGCGTGAGTAATTCCTGTGATACCTGGGTCACGCAATTCCATGTGTACATTCTGAAAATCATCTGAGTCGGTTAGTAGGCCACATACCCTTTAAAGTGCGTCGACCGCGGTATTCTCCTATCCAAGGGGCTAAACGACGTCGAATGAATTGTCATAAAGCTCCATTCCCCATCTCGTTGTTTTCGTGTTAAGCAAACGAAACTAACTTTTGGTCAGTTATTAGTTAAAATGTCAGTCGATTAGGTAATGCCTCCATGTTCGTAATGGCTCACCTATGACGTACGCCTCTGTTCCTATCGCCGATTTTCGTCGTACGGACTAAGAAAGTGTTCTTGAACAAAAGCTACAGGACGTGCGGATTGTCTAAGCGAGGCAGCTGCCCCACAGTCGGAGGCATCTGTATCAACTAATAGAGTGATAAAAGGATCCATAACTGAAATGCCAGACTGTTTTGAAATGCTTTGATCGTGGAACAGGCCAAAGGAAAAGTACATACTTAAGTCAATGGGTGTATTTTTTCTGAAAAAGAAGTAACCCATTGTGAGTAGGGGACGCACATTACGAGGGCTCGTCGTAATGCGAGCGTGTTTCCAGATATTGATAATTCCATGAGGTCATTCAATAGCTCGGGATCCGGCGTCCTGGTGCCATTTTTGACAATGTATCTTAATAGCTGGATGCTTTTTAGTTGTAGGACCATTTTTCACTGTTAAACGTCATATTATATTTTTTGACGGCATTCATGAATCGTTTAAGATTGTGGTAATCTTCAGCTTGATTATGGCCGCATACAGCTTCCTCTAATTTTTCATTGGAGATTATTTAATCTATAATTCTCTGGAAGCCACGCATATTGTTACGCCAAAATTAATTCATCAGAACTGGTATAGGCGACCGCAGGCCTCGAATGTCGTGTAGGGTTTATATCCTGGCTTGATGGGTATCTAATGGTAGGCACTTATGAGGTGTAAAGTACTGAAAATATCGTATTTAGTAATACAAGAAATCATTTCGTCAGTAGATATCTATCAAGTAATGTACATTTGTTGACGGTCTCAGAATAGTCAATGTCCATTCTTTACTTGTAATTTTCGGTTGCTGTTACGAGGACCTAGGTTTCTCTTGGGGATTCGCTTGGCTGTGTAATTAATTACTTAAGCAGTGTTGCTACTTCTGCTGTTGTGAACTGTTTGTGCTTTTGTGAATAGCGTCTACATTTTTCTGGTATTGGTTTGCAGTCAAGAGTACAGGTTTATGAAAAAGTGACGGGTGCCGCACTTTGACAGTTGCTAGTCGGCATAGGCTTAGGACCGGCTTAAGGTTACCAAATAAAATGTTAACACATGAATGTAGTTTTCGAATATTGTGACACAAAATTTCCTCGAAGCAGAGGTTGTTCATAACCGATAATTTGATCACTTGATATGCGTTTCCTTTTAGTTTCAGCTTAACCATGCAGTATCCAATTACATGGGATGATAACTATTAAGTTGCCATTCATGTTTTGTTTGGACAAGGAAATGCTTCTCATTTATTCGCTTTTACGATACTGGCATTACTATAACTTTCGGAACTGTCTGTATCTATAAGATTATGGATAGTCAATACATTTATTTTAAGTTGTATTTGAGAAAAGGCCGGGGAACGCAGCTGATACTGCATTAAGTGATACAGTAGCAAGAGTATGGGTTACTCCTCTCAAGGAGTTAGGCACAAGGCCAGTTTTTATCTTACTCCCACAAGTAAGATGTGACCACAGGTCGGGTCTGGAAAGTTGCGTTTGAAAAGCCAGCGCCCGAGAAGTGAGCACTCTGGCCATTAAACATTTCCTGGGCAGCCCGTCGGCATTCCCCGTAGGGGCGCCTCAGGCCGTAAGCTATAAGCTTACTCCTCCCCAAAGAGGGGAGGCGAAGTCTGGAAGGCTGAACCTTCTAGAACTGCACAGGACAGACCCATAGACCGGCGTAAATCAAGCTCTGAAGGCCAAGACAATACCAGTCTATGGGGAGCAGTATCCATTGGAACAGATACTAAGAGTAGCTGAACGTTTTTTTGTGTAAAAGCTGACTGGCAAACTTTCTAAAAATATATATGCTATCCACACTGGTGGAATCTAACGTCTCCAGCTAAACTTGACGAATGATAACGTATACGGATGCAACAAAGTACCATGTTGCTCCAGCTGAGGCGTCAGTGATAAGGTGTTCGTGATCGTCAGAAGGGGGTGAGGGAGTATGTTGATATATGGAATAATTTTGAAATTGCAGAGGAAGGGCTACAATAGCAGTTCCGAAAACCTCGGGTTGTAAATAAAAGACAAACTGCTTCTGTACCATGCCCTACTTTGGGGCTTGTTAATAAGCTATTGACAAGTTTAGGTCTTTATTCTCTAGTTGTCTTTGTCTTATTGGGGTTGATATTATTCCATAAATAAGTGCGTCCCTGATAAAGATATCTATTAATTGGTTCGCAGTATAGGCTGTAAATTCACACTCGTTACTTAATGTCTTTAGAATCTCAAGATACTCTTCACAGCTTTCTTCTGGTCATTGACGCCGAGTAGAAAGTAAATGTCTAGCAAAAATGGTATTATTTCTCTTGACAAAGATAGCTTCTAAAATGTCAACGGCAGTTTTATAATTCTCACATTCAGATACATGTCCGTAAACTTTGGTGGAAACATGATGTAATAGAAGAGTATAATTGTCAGTACGTGTTAAAGCCGTGTTTGATGAGAGCTGTAGCGATGTAAGAAATACTTCACACATTTTTCTTAAACGAAGTTAAATAAATTGTAATAACCACTTGAAGCCAGAATTACTTACTGATAAGATTTACTTAACATGTTGTTGCTTAATGTTACACATGAGGATCAAATATACGGTCCTAATATTCTACACAAATGTTGTATGTTAAATTATTAACAATGGGGTGAGATGGGGATAAACCACTTTTGATACTACATCACCAAAACCCGAAAATGGGATGCAAGTTTGTCTAGTGGGTAGTTTTAGAAATTATGGTAGAATGAAAACAATAGTTGATCTGTGTTTAGTGGAGAGACACACCTGGCATAAGTGTGTCCAGGAGGTAAAATATAGTGTCGATACACCGATTTGGATGATCAAATTATAACCTTACACCACTCTGCATGAATTATGCGGTTTTAACAGATATATATTACCCTTTAAAACAGCAATATGCGAATAGCTCATATATAAAAATAACGTCTTACAATGATGATACATTGATTAAATATAGAGTAATTATTGGAATCAGAGAATTAGAAGATTTAAGTATACATAGAGATCATCAAAAATAAATAATAAAGAGAAATGAATAAAATGAAATTTCGAGAATGGATACAAAACAGACAGATGAGAATAACGAGAAATGAAAAGAAATGAAGGAAAACATTCGACAGAAATGAAGGCTTAATGGTAGCCCAAAAGATTTAATAAATAACATAACAAGAAAAATATCAATATCAAAAAAGAAAAAAAAAACTATTAGAAAGCAAGGTGAGTGGAGAGTAGAATTTAGTCTGCTAAACTAGTGAAGCCTTAAAAATTCACAAGTTGGCGTTACCTCAGGCGTTGGAATTACACGAGATTGACGCCGTGGCGAACGAGATTATCCCTCGCGTCATATTGGATGCCTTATAGAGACATTCGGAAAGTGCAGACGTTTATTGCTTTTTTTGGTTTGTTGTTTCTTTGTTGTATTTTGTTTTTGTTTCTTGCTCGCACGTGCATATACGCAGCAGTGTATTCTTACAACTGTTGTAAAATAAACGCAGTTATCATTTCACCCCTGGGCAGTAACCATGTTTGTGTGCCTCGTGAAAAGTATCACGTGTATGCTCATCCATTGTTTTGGGGTGTGGTCATTTTTTTATTTGTTAGTATGTGTGTGTTTCGTATTTGAAAAACATTATATTTTGACGGCATTCGACCTATGTTATATATTTAGTTTATTTCACCGGGTTCTAAATGTATTTTTATTTCCTGAACATGTCGAGGTTACCGATCTACAGAAGTTAAACTTTCTTTCAAATGGGATTTTGGAATAATGGTATTGGATCGAAACCGATCGAAAAGAAAAGAAAAGGAGAAATTAAAATTGCGAAAGTCACGTTCTCAGATTTTAATGTTTGTGATAATTATTATAATTTCAATTTCTAAAGTCTATTCCATCTGTTTAATTTAGCTATACATGCAATTATTATTATGATTATTATTATTATTATTATTATTATTATTATTATTATTATTATTATTATTATTATTATTATTATTATTATTATTATTATTATTATTATCGTCTTATTATTTTATTCTTTAACTTTTTATTATCATTATACGTAGTGGGGTTGTTATTAGCATTATTATGTTTACTGATATTTCTATTTCTGGTACTGCGAAACCATCATAACATCACGTTAGTAAACTTTATTAATGTTTGAATAAGTTTGATTCTTTGATTTCTTCAAATTATTTTTATTATCTAAATTCCCCTGACTCCCAGCAGTGTTTGACTTCATGAAATAATAAAACAAAAAATTAATTACATGAGTGAATTAATAACAGCAATACAGTTTGGAAATAAAATTATATAATAGCAGAGTAAAGAGAACATAACATTAAAAATGTAAAAAAATAACCTAACAGTAAGGATTTGAAAACCCAGATACAAACGTTCCCTAACACAGATTTGAAATATTCCTGCCTGTAGACATAGATGTAAACCTGCCATTTTGACACGCCTAGACTTTAGTTACAATAATTTCCTTTTTTAATCCAATCCCTCTCTTCTTTCCTTTATGTTCTTTTCTCTATCTTCAACAAGTATATTTCTAATCTGAGCACGTGACTTTCGAAATGTCAAATTTCTTTTTTTCTGTCCTTTATCTTTTTGCGCCCTCATTTCATTATTGCCAAATACTATGTGAGGGAAGGATCAAATTCGTATTCTCCTTATATAATCTCAGCGTTTAACTTCTGTAAATCGATTACACCGATATGCCAGTCTCGCAGATTTTGTACATGTCTTTTTGAATAAAACAGTCATACACATCAAGCTATATTTGATATTGAGCACTTTTTATAATCCCGGATGAAATTATGTGGACTCCTATCGCGTGGATGTTTACTTTACCTGGATTGATAACGTATCACAGTTAGAAAACACATTCGTATTGAGTTTAATCTACATATAAGAGGGGATATCGCCAAATAAGATGAGATAACTCTTTCTGGGATAGGAACACGGCGGATTTTTCCTAACCCAGAATGACCAGATAAATGGTAGATGGTTAACCCGAAGATATATAGTTATATATATTATTTACATAAAATAATAATGATGTGAAAATAATAAAATAAGTATAATAATAATAACACACATATGTATATACACACACATATATATATATATATATATATATATATATATATATATATATATATACATATTCACACTTAATGTATTATCCACTTGATATAAAATGCATATGTATATAGGAGGCAGGTCGTTCTCTAATAAACAACCCGCATATTCAACCATATTTTATCTTTAAATGTAATAAAGACGAAAGTGCATGGACTTCTCGAACAAATTTAATAAAAATATGAAAACATGAAAACATCCTGTACTCTCTACATTAGTCGATTTTGAACAAATCTATGTAATATTCACTAATATCTTGTTTTAGTCAACTACAGGTGGAGCTAAGGCGGTAGCGATTGCTATATCCAAAGCTTTTGAGAAGATCTGACATGAACGTATTCTCATAAAAAATATCCATATGGTATTATTGGATGAATATATAATATAATTAGATCCTTCGTATCTAAAAAAAGATCAAAGTGGTCCTTGATGACAGTTAATCCAAACAACATGACATAAAGGCACCTGCACACCAGTTATCAAACCTTGGAACTTCATAGTTCATTTTAGAAATGTTGCATGTACATCTCCTTTTAGTATGCTACCCCTATTAATCTTAAATTTTACTATTTCTCATGGGTGTATATCCCTAATTCTTTATTCGTAGATGTTCTCATCTCTTCTTTTTTGAATATATGTATCTTATTTTCCACTAACGATTACTTTTCTCTTCTTTCTCAAAGCATACTCTACACATTTTCAGTTTTAATATTTCTAAGCGACTGCCAACTATTTATATATACATTCTCCGTAATATATGTTACTTATCTAATTAAGAACTCAAATTAAGTTCATTTTATTTAACTGTAAGCTAATTATTTGCTTTTAAATACTTAACACCAATTATCCCAACGCCGACGCTTACCCTTGTATATTGCTCCTCCGAGTATTGTGAGACTAATAAGGCCCCCCAAAAATATTAGTAATCGTTTTAATACTCTTCCTGATTGGCATACGAACCCTTCCCAATTGATGAATTATTTCCATCCTTCTTCTTCAGTTATTAAAACATTCGACGATAATCTTATTTTACCTTTCTATTTTTAATTTTAATTATTTACACTTTAATTATATTCTGATTTGTATGTGCCCTTTAGTTTTGAGTTTTACTTCTCTAACCCTTGCACCCATCATTAATCATTTGCCAATCTCAGCATGTATTCATTAATATTAGTCTCATACCTTCACCCATGCTCTCTTGATTCATCATCTGGCTATCTCCCGGTACTACTCAACGTTATTGTCTTACTTAATCACTTCCTGTTTTAAAATGTTTTTCTAGATCTTAAGCTGACGTGTATCTATGCACCATCTAGCTCAAGACTCGTTACATTACCCATATATCACATCTTACTACTTCCACTCTGCTACGCCCTACTTTTTTAACCGCAGTTGATTCATATCAAATTTTATAACGGTTAATTCATTTGTTCAATTTCTGTTTCAACGCTAGTATTAACTAGCTCGTTACCTAGATTGAAACTACTTCGTATTATCTTACTTTGAATTCAGCTCCATAAAAAACACTCTATTTGGAAAGCCCATGGATGTTTCTCACATTAATTTTAATACATAATTTGCATCCTAAACTTTTACATTGTATACGATTCCAACTGGATTATTTAGGCCGTTTAATGGTTTGGCCTCTCAAAAATATAACGGATATTTTATGCCAATCTCTACTGGATTTTCCGTTTTTGAGCCTGCTGCTTAAATTTTCATGGCGTTTTCAGTGGTGAAAGTTTTTCGTATATTTTCATTAGACATTTCTTATATGTTTCTGTATGTTCTATTATCTTTATACCTTTTCGAAATAAGATTTTAAACCACTGGTCGGAGTAACTGTTAGAACGAGTCGTTTCCAATGGTAGAATAATGACCTTGTAAATACTAAGAAGTACAGAAAACCTGAGGCGTTAAAATTGCACGACATATATATATATATATATATATATATATATATATATATATAATTGCATAAAGAAAAACTTAAAATATTATTTATGTATTCATCAACGTTTCGTCTTCATTAAAAGACTTCATCGAGATGATTTTCTGTAAAAAACAATCGCAAGTAACATACGTGTGAAACAAGGGGTTGTGGCGTGTGTGAGATTCAAATTATTAAATAATAAATTATGAGATACAACTAAATGGTGTCAGTGGGAAATTGAGTTTCTAGTAGAGGGTGTGAGGGATTGTGGCGGTTGAAGTTATACTATCATTATATATATATATATATATATATATATATATATATATATATATATATATATATATATATATATATATATAATAATGGTAATAATCCAGGTGAAAAATATCCACAGGGTGGTAATCCAGAGAATTTTAACGGGGTTTATAAAAAGTTCTCTCCAAATATGATCTGAGGTTAAGATCGGATTCTAACTCTGCCTGATGAGATCTCAGTTTATTGTAACTGTTGATCGATAACATCGACATGCTAGTGTCGCAGATTTTGTACATATATGTGTAAATAAAATTATTATATATATATATATATATATATATATATATATATATATAGGGGGAGATACATTACAATAATTGTAGAAAGAGTGGGAGCAGCAAATGGTAGTAGTTAGACTTCATTTAAACTCAATTGCCTACTGCCACTATTTATGTGTATCTCATAATTCATTTTTTTCATAATCGGCCTCAATTAAGAGCATCATTCTACCACGTGTGTTTTTGTGACACTCATCTTTCAGAAGTCTTATAATAATGACGAAACGTTGATGAATACATAAATAATATTTTTGGTTAACTTTTTTGTAATATTCATATATATATATATATATATATATATATATATATATATATATATATATATATAAATTTCAAAAAAGTAAACCATATATATATATATTTATTTATTTTTAACATAGGTATATATATATATATATATATATATATATATATATATGTAAAAAAATAAAAAATGAACAAATAAACAAATAAAACATTTTTCTTTCTTTATTTCATATGGCCTAAAGAGCATTCGACGAAGAATCTAAAACGTTCATGATGAATATGTTTCTTTTTATGTTCACCCAGAAACGATCATTAGAACATTTTTTCAAATACATAAGTTATAAGCAAGCAGGAGAATACTGTTTTTATAACAATTTAGCTTATTAACCTATAAAATGTATTACTTATAATTACAACTCATATACATATATAATAAAAACTCGGTTATCTTTGGTTTAAAAGAAATACCTCCCCTGTCAAATTCACTCATTCTTATATTTGTGAAGACGTGTGCGCTGACAGAGATATAACTCGCATTAGGCCAAACTAACAGAATCCATAGAAGTCATCATCCTACGCCAACTATCTGAATGTCTGACACCGATAATAGCCCTGGGCATTTTCTATCACGCTACTTTAACTTTTGGTCATCGTGTAAGGAACAAGGCAACTGTCTCAAGAGACAGCAGATGACTGAACTACTTACGAGATAGAAATGATTGTCACACCATACCCTGTAAACATCTGCAATTCGACTCCTAGACGTCCTATACTAAAGAGGACGGGGTGGTTTGTTAAAGATCTTGCTCATTGGATTAATTGTAATCTAACCTACGGCTATAATCCAGATTGAGAAAGCCAATACTTGAAGCAGAGAGGACCGCTGTTTCATTATACGCGGTCAAAACGACCTTTATGGAAAATAATTATTCATGGCTTGCTTATTAATCAGTGTTGGTTTAAATACACTTTAACACAATGTTAAAATATCATCAAGTAATATATATATATATATATATATATATATATATATATATATATATATATATATATATATTACTATTTCTCGTATCCACATGAAGTTTTATAAGGATATACACTTTTGTATGTATCAATATTATGTATTTACTTCAACAGTGATCGATACGTAAGTAGAGCTTGGTAGTAAGCTATGCAAATATATTCATGGCAATTAAACTACACAGAGGCTTCTGCGTTTCATCCCCGGGCGGTATATTCAGGATAAATATATATATATATATATATGTATATATATTTCCTTTGGGTTGAGCTGTATGGTAAGTGTTAGGGTTGTAATTCATTGCAATTTATATAAACAAATAGAGCTCTCAGTAAATTGATAATGTTTACATATAAATCTTCTCTTACTTTTTTTCCACTCACATGTAACTTCTCTAAATTCTAATGTGTATTATTTGAATACACTCAATTCTTTGCTTGACTTAAATGTGTTTAATTCTTGATATATATATATATATATATATAAATATAAATATATATATATATATATATATATATATATATATATATATATATATATACTGTCTTATGGCCTGTCTATTTATTTCACACAAGTAATTATTAATCTCACACACTAGCTGGCTAATTATTTAATTAATTTATTTGTGTCATACGTATCAATACTAATAGACGAGGCAAGCAATTGATTATATTGCTATTTTCAAAACAATGATAACGTATTCTCTGTCTCTCTCTCTCTACACACACACACACACACACACACACAGACACACACACACACACACACACACACACATATATATATATATATATATATATATATATATATATATATATATATATATATATATATATATATATATATATATATGGCAGTTTCTTTTCATCCTGCTCGGAAAAACCGACTAGTATACGAGCGAGGCTAATTTCCTCTCTCAGTGTGTTAGACCTTGTCAATCAATCCATCTAAGAGAAGGAAATCTCTGATAATAAAACCTTGTTACCAACTACTTTCATCCTGACAGCAACTCGTTGGGGAGGGATGCCCTCTATAGTCCTGATCGACAACCTTCCTAGAGTTGGAATCTGGAACAAAATATCCGGTTTGCAAACCTACAATTGCTCAAGGAGTAGATAGGTTGTGCCTATCGCTAGCCTTTGTACTCCTTCTCTGTCTATTAGCAAGGCGCATTTGTACCAGCGCTGGGACGCCTGAAAACATCCATTGCGTGGCCTTGTTTCCTTACTAGGACAATGAATGCCGTTTCTCTTTTATTCTATTTGAGCAACTTGGAGAAAGTTGTTGTCGTCACTAAGTCTTAGGACCAGTCTAAGTCGCTCTTGTCTCGACAGGTCGAGGGTACATGTTAGAAAGTGTGTCTGGCTGTTGTTTCCGACTAACAGGACAGGAGTCCAAACTCTTAGGTAGCGCTAAAGATAGCTGCTCCATCATCAGTTACACAATACCGTGGGGTGTTGTGCGTGTCATGTCGCACATGGAAAAGGGACCCTACACCTATTTCAGGTAAGGTTTCCCGAGGCCACGACCCCCATGGACCCAATCGCAACTAATAGACTGGTAGTGTGAGGTGTTTGGCACCTAACAAGCACCCATCTTGCCCACCCGACTCTGTATCAAAACAAATAGGCCATTGCAAAAAAATCAAAATAAAACCTAAACTAGACATCCAACAAAACACACCTTCTCGTCCGCCCTTGAGGCTCCCATTCACAAATATCCGGGGATTAGAACCAACATAAACGACGTAAACTTTTCCCCTGACAAACTCCCCGGATATCCTAGCACTGAGTGAAACAAACCTTCACTCCTCAATCTTCTCTCGCCACTTTGATATGACTGACTACCTTCCACTCTACAGTAAAGACTCTTACAAACATATGCACGGGATAGGTGTTTATGTTCGGAACACCCTCCCCCTGACTAGAGAACATAGTTGAAGATCAGATGACCAATACTACATGTGCTTTTGATTGACTTTACATAACAGCGTTAGATACTTATATTTCTTATGCCGTTCCCTTTCGACTCAGGACATTACCCTGCAAAACACTGTCTCTGAAAGCATGGATAGAGCACTCTCACTTTACTAGAATGCCCACAAACATGAATTTGGGGATTTTAATGCACCCCACCGTGACTGGTTGGAATTCTCCAGGCTTACTGACGCAGCCGGTAACTCTACGTATAATTTCTCCGTAGCAACCCCTCACTCAGACTGTCGATTTCCAAATCCGAATCCACGATCGAGTAGACCAGTAAGCCTTACTTAAAGACCTTTTATTGACCTCAATCGCCAGGGCGGTTGCGACGAAAGCTCATAACTCACTCGGGAATACTGATAACATTGTCTGAATAATCCATATCACCATAAGACCTCGTCCGTAAGCTGATGAGCCGTTGTTCAAAATAACGAGATACAACGAGCAGGTTGATTTTGAGTCATTCAGAGATCACATCAGCGACACCCCGTGGAGAGAAACCTTCTCACTCACTGCTGATCAGTGTGAAAATAAGTTTACTGAATGGGTCAAAGCAGGCATTGAAGGTCATGACCTTATGGAAAAATTCTTTAGCAAGCGACACTCTGGTTCTGGGCAATGGTTCAACTCGGAATGTGCAGCTGTCATTGATGAGAGGAAGCAAGCATTCTGTCAATTCGGCCGCCATTAGTCAGCTACTTATATACAGATATTGATAGAGTCAAGAAATAATTGTAAGGGCGTGATTTGTGATGCAAAGAGAAGGGTCTGATTGGTGATGCACAGAGTTAAGCAAACAACGAATTCAGTCACAGAAACTAGGTACTCGCGATTACTGGAAAATCTACAATAGTGTGGTTAACTATGTTCACTCAATGATTCCCCCACTATCAAACCACAATGATGTCGTGTGCACGGCAACTGATAAAGCTGAACTACTTCCCAGTGTATCCCTTTAAACTCCACTTTGGACTCAGAAAACCACCCCCTCCCAAAATGTTCATTGTGAACCGACGCCACACTTGATAACCTGGTAATCACTCTATCCCAGGTAAGATACATCATAAAAATGCATTGACACCTCCAAAGATTGTGGGCTTGATCTTATACCTGTAATAATAAAAAAGAAATGCTTCGCTGAACTGGTCCCTGTCCTCACCAAACTCTACAAGAAATGCCTAGCTGGATCTTGCTTCCCCGATAGCTGGAAAACTACCTCTGTGGTACAAATCTTCTGGAGATCGAACTGATCCTCAGAACTACCGGCCAATGAGTCTACTCCCGATCTTAGCTAAAATTTTTGAAACCTCAAGCAATCTAGTGATAGTCCGGTACCTAGTAAATTCTAAACTTCTTTCTGAACGCAAGTATAGATTAAGACAAGCACGATCTACTGCAGATATCCTAACGGCCATCTCTGAACGCATGTATCATACACTCGACAAGGCAGGTGAAGCTAGGGCATTAGCGCTTGATATATCCAAGGCATTTGACAAGGTATGGCATAAAGGGTTTCTCTTGAAAATACGCTCACACGGTATTACTTAGAAAATATCTAATATATTTAGAACCTTCCAAACCATAACAAAGATCTGTGTTGTCTTCGACGGCGGTTCATCTACGCGACATGACATACATATGTGTGCAGTCGAAGGATCTATTCTTTGACCTTTATTGATCCTGACTTTCATAAACGATCTCCCTGATGCCATTGAGTCTGTGATTGGTATATTTGCTGATAACACCACGTTTTACTCTCATCATGTGGGTAAAACTGACGCGACCATATCCAAGTCAATGACCGAATCCTTAGAAAATGACCTACAGGCTGTAGTGGATTGGGTACATACATGATTAGTAACAATTAATGCCGCAAAGACAAACCTCCTTTTCTTCAATAACTACAAGAAACCTCTCCAACCACTAACTGGCATGGCAAATAACACCCTACCCGAGAGTTCAACATTAAAACTCATCGGCCTAACTTTCACAGATAACATGAATAGGAACATATAGATTGTATACATTGCTAAGGCTGCAGCAAAGAAGGTGTATCCCCTCTACCGTGCTAGTAAACCTCTCACCCCTGCCATTATCCTTTATCTCTACAGAGCCACCATCCGCCCAGGCATAGAGTATTGTTATCAAATATTGGCTGCTTCACCATCCACTAGTCCTTCCCTCCTAGACAAGCCCCCACCCCCCCAAAAAACAGTCGCCACTTAATAGGTCCCTCATTAACCACCAAGCTCCAGCCCCTGTCTCATCGCCGCAATGTTGCATCCTTTACAAATACTTCAATGTATTGTGCTCCGATGAGCTGGCTACTCTGATCCCACCTCAACATAAATTCACTAGACACTCCGCTAAATCGCATCCATTCACTGGATCCGGTTCTGGTAGTTTGTCGATCAGTGTAAGGGCAGTAACTCTGCAGGGTTCTGGAATGATTTTTATTAGGGGTTTAACATTATTAAATAAGGTATAGCGAAGGCTTATGGGAGTAATAATATCAGTATACTGATTAATACTGGTTTAGAGATTAAAATAAGGATTCGGTCGGCAAGATTGAATCTGTTTGGGGCATATGGGGATTCGCATTTTAAGTAAGATATAGTGTGGACTTTAGGGAGGACCGGACCCGGGAAACATCTTGATTTAAATTCCTTTTGGATGTATTTAAAATCCTTAAATCCAAGCCTTAAACTTGAATTTGATGTGTTATTTAACCTTTTTACCTTTTCATAAGTATAATTCGTAAAACCATTTCTTCTCCTTGTTTTCTCTAGAATACGCATTATTAACCATAAAAAACAGCAACGGTCAAATATACGCTGCTTATAAAAAATTGGCTCGGAGGATTTATATAGAAATATTTTTATTTTTTAAATTCTTTTATATTTTTACATCTTTTCCATTTTTAAATCTCAACTGTTACTTTCCACCCCATTTTTAAAACCTTATTAAACGTCCCTTACCCTAAATTTAAACAAATATACATAACACTGTGAGCAAATAACACATCCAAGTGACACGTGACACGTGACTTCACATTTCTGAAACAGATGATAACATAATCTGAAGAGAGCCGGATGGCTAAGTCCTTCTGAACTTGAAACCGACGGTACTAATGTTGTACTAATTTTTCTGTACCAATATATATATATATATATATATATATATATATATATATATATATATATATACAAATTATAAATAATAATAATACATTTGTAATAATCCTACCATATGCTATAGTTTAGCATTAAAACAATTTCATAATGCCTAATATATTTTTATTTAAGCCCTTGCAAATATTCGTTATGTGTTTTATTTGTTTTGTTTGTGCGATCGTTTATTCCCTCGGGTCAATTTACACGCCATAAAAGACTGGTTCCCCCCTGCCATTGTGTCATTAAAAATAGGTCAACTTAATGCCGTACGTTTCATTTAACATTATATAAAGCATAAACAAAGTGTAAACAGTCAAGTAAATTTAGTGTTTCTGGTATTCATTTTCTCTTTTGTGTCTTCATCTTTCTATTGTTTCTCATTCTTTTGCTGTATAACAACTTGCGCTCTTTTATCCAATGCGTTTTCTTTTCTTTATTTGTTTAAGATTTGGATGCTCTTTTTATCCGATGCATTTGCCCAAGGCAACATCGTTTCTTCTACATGATTTCTTTCGTTAAAACCTTGACGCCTGACCTTGATTTATTCGTAGTAGCACTTGATACTCTCTCTTTGTCTCTTTCTCTCTCTTTCTCTCTCTCTTTCTCTCTCTCTCTTTCTCTCCTCTCTTTCTCTCTCTCTCTCTCTCTCGTTCTCTATATTCCTTTTGCTTTCCATCTCTAGCTTCAAACTCAGCTTCCTTTTTATTCTTCGAGTCTCTACTTTCTTTTATTATGTCCATCGTGTTCTTTCCTTTATTATTTTATTTTATACATGTGTATATTATCCATTTTCTTACTGTACCCAAGTTGTACCTATTATGTTATTTATTTCTGTCCTATATTTGTTTGTATTAAATCTAATTACATGACTTTCGTTGTTTCTCTACTCCGACTGCGTGATCTTCCATCACTTTTAATAGCACATTTTCTCTGATTTTATTTATTAGTTAAAGCTTATCTAGCCCAAAACCACTCGCGAAAAGTGTAAATGATAGTGATGGATCGTTTGCTTATTGTAGAAAAATACGATAAGAGGAATCAACATAATGGAATAAAAAAGTGTTATTTCTTTGTAGAGAGGATCTGTGACAAATATCTTTTAACATCAGATTTGGAGACGGTTATGTTGTGGCCTGCATCAAATCATTCTTTAATGGTCATTTTTGAAAATTATTTGTGTTTTCTTGTAGTTTAATTTCACTTTATTTATGTAGACTCATCAATCATTTTGTCTTCCTTCATTTATTCTCTTTCATATGTTTATTCATGTTTTAGTTTTCTATTACTGTTAGCTATAATTATATTAAAAGTTAATAAATCTATGTTAGTGTTTTAAATGCGAACAATAAATACATATCTAACACCTCGTTTAGTTCATATAATCTGTGCTGTATTATAGAAGTTATTGTAAGTAATATGTTGTTATATATGATGGATTAATCTTTTTTTTCCAATGTTGGAAATTTTTTGCGATCCATATCGCTTATAAAAACGAATCCCTAATATAAAACACGGATATATAACCGGGTGGTATTCCTACACAACAATAAACAATATATAAAGTAGAAATCAAATATACACACATGTTTTGATACTACAGCATCTTTTTAATAAATGGATGAAAATAACAATAAAATGTGAATATTGGAAAAATCACCAGCATGAACCGGGTGCTGATAAAGATAAAAACAATTAAAGAAAGGAAAGATTTAAAACGGCCAAAGTGCGTGTTGGTCAAATATAGATCACGGTCAGTTGGCTCTCCAATTGTCACGTATGCACACCCAGTCAACGCACATATCTCAACTCTTGTGGTCTTCAATCTGACGCCTGCTACACATAGCAAGATGGGAGCGGCGGTGTTTAAAAAAAACATCAATTAAATAATATCAAGAGAGGGTCGAGAGCGCTCTATCCCTTAAGAAACCAAGAATTGCCTATGCTGGAAATCTCATGTCTTTGATCTATCACAACTCAATAACCAATAAACCAAATTAGTTAAAACTTGACACAACATTTTTATTTGATAGGTTCTATAAGTGTGTAGAATTTCAGCATCATTAGTCAAATCAACCCAGATAGAGAAAGTTCAATCATGAAATCATGTTATCCGTACGTACGTACGTACGTACGTACGTACGTATGTGCCACCCTGTATCTCATCAACTATTTGATGGATTCAGCTGGTGGTTGGCAGAGATAGAGGTTCTATGGTCTAGTTGATGCATTTTAATTTCAGTTTACCATATGCCTTAATTTTCCAGAAAAGTCCAAACAACCTTATGAGAAGCATTGTATTGAGGCTACAAAAGTAGTGATACTCCATGAAAAGGCCAGTATACTGAAATCATATGCCCTTAATAGGGTTAAGATAAAAATTCATATACACTAAATGTACGAAAGCAAAGAAATTCCCAAATTTTTACACTTTTATTGTCATTAAGGGTATGGCTACATATCAACCAAACCATTTCATTATCACATCACTACTGTATACATCTCTATGCATGAGTGGAGTAAGTGTGCGAGGTGAGCTGAAGAAAACATCCTACCAGTAAAATACATATCCCTGTGGTGCTCGCATACCCTTAATGACATTTTTCATGGAATATATATATATATATATATATATATATATATATATATTTGTGTGTATTTAGGCAGCATATTTTCATTTAGGCAAACGTTATTAAATAACACGAAGTGGTTTTGTTTGATGCGACTTTTTTTTATTTTTTCAATTTTCCGAATTGTCCATCTAATGTTTCGGTTAAATTGATGTAAATATGATCCATGGGTTTCTTGTTCCATTCTCTTTTTTTTGCAAGTACTTTCGATTTGAATCGTCAAATCATCGTCAATTTGTAAAGACACTAAAACTAATACCGCCTGAATATATATATATATATATATATATATATATATATGAAAAAGAGACACGGAAGGCTTACGTCCTGTTTATATTTATAATTATATCATACACTTTATCTAAACAATGAAATAGAACTAACACAGCACAGATAATTTTGATAATACATATCAAATATAAATGATACAATATTCTCTCTAATATGAAATCCAAAAAGCATATTAGTCAAAATGTGTCTATGTGCTAGCACATAATGGACCACTAATTTGCGGTTTTGCATTGAAATATTCTTAATAAGTGTAGGACTTAACGGTAAACAACTGTAGTATTTATTATTGTTATTAATTATTATTACTATCCACTTTCTTATTTGTATTAGTTCAACTATAATTATTACTCCTACTATTACTATTATTTTTTCTTCTGTTTATTCTTCGTCTTCTTCTTCTTATCAGTATCATTATTACATTTACTGATATTATTATTTACTATTAGCATAATTATTGTTATAACTACTACCATTATTACCTTTGTATTAATACCCTTTGTATTAATACTATAACTATTCCATTTATTATTCCTATCATTATAATTTTGTTATTATCGTTATTATCGTTACTACTGTTTACCTTATTCTCCTTGTTATTGCTTTTATTATTGTTATTCTTGCTACACCTACTATTAGTATTATTATTACCATTGTTTCTATAATAATTATTATTACTATATTTATTACGGTTATTATATATATATTGATCTTTTTCTTGTTATTATTATTTGTACTCACTAGGAGTTCTCACACTGATCATCGTCAGTGATTGCTCACGGACAACCACCAGTGATATTTCCTGGAGTCTGAGTGATAGCAAGCCTCCCCAGATTTCCAGCATTCTTCACCTCTTTTCGATAACGTCTACGATTTTACAAGATTCCTCTTTTTTGTCTATTATAATACCATCAGACCTCTTTGCTTGTATGAGTTTATCTGTTTGTATATCCATATCCCAGAGGAGTGTGTGTTTTGAGTTTTCCAGTACTGTTTCTGGTTTATGTTTGTACCATTTGTCTGCATATTCGAAATTCAATTGTTTGGACAGTTTCCAGTGCATCACTTTCCCAACACAGTCATGGCTGTTCTAGTATTCTTTTTTGGCAAGTTTGCTACATTAACTTATTATATGATTTATTGTTTCGTCTCTTTGTCCACACAGTCTGCATTTAGTGTTTTCCTTGGTTTAATCTATTTTAGCTTGAATGTAGTTTGTCCTAATCGCATTGTTCGGTGAAGCCATCAGTAAAGATTCCGTTTCACTGTGCAAGTTTCCTTTTCTTAGCCATGTCCAGCTATTTTCGTTCGTTTCTTCTCTTGTGAGTCTTCTGAAGCGCCCATGTAGTTGTTGTTTTTCCTATTTTTCTTTTCTTGTCGGTTACTCTGTTTGTCTTGTCTTTTCTTGTCGAGTTGTGTCCAGTTTCGATGCTTCCAGCGTTGTTCATTGGGACGGTATGTTTTGCTGCGGTGACCAGCCTTTCTGTGTTCTGTTTTATGCATTTCTCAAGCTCTTTTTTAGTGTCGTCCACGCAGTATTCTATACTTACCAGTCCTTTTTCCCCTTCATTTCTCTTCACGTACAGTCTGTCTGTATCGTCTTTTTGATGTTATGCATTGTGCATAGTCATTGATTTTCTAGTCCTCTGGTAAAGGTGCATGAGTTGGTCTGTATTCAACTTATTATTATTATTAGTAGTAGTAGTATTATTATTATTATTAGTAGTAGTAGTAGTAGTAGTAATAGTAGTAGTAGTAGGAATAGTAGTAGTAGTAGTAGTATTATCATCACTAATAATATTTACAGCTGTAATAATAATAATAATAATAATAATAATAATAGCGATAATAATAATAATAACCGTAATAATAATAATAACAATAATAATACTACTAATAATAATAATGATAATAATAACCGTTTAATAATAATAATAATAATAACAATAATAATAATAATAATAATAATAATAATAATAATAATTATAATTATAACCGTAATAATAATAATAATAACAATAACAATAACAATAAGAATAATAATAATAATAATAATAATAATAATAATAATAATAATAATAATAATAATAATAATAATAATAATTATAATAATAATAATAATAGAGCATTGGTAATAATAATAATTGTAGCAGAATTCTTTTTAAAAATAGCAATAACTTGGATACTATGGCAATAGTAGTGATACTAACACTATTATAATATTAATAATAATAACATGAATTGGAATAATAACAATACTAATTGCAATAATGTTCGTAGTGATAACAATAATACTAGTAATAGTGAGAATATTAGGAGTAATTGCTATACTAGCACTGTTATAACTAATACTAGTTATGGTTACAGCAGTACTAGTAGTAATAATAATAATAGTGGAAATAATAATATTAATATGGTGGATAGTAATAATAATTAATGGTAATAATACATACACCAGTTGTTTACCGGACATTTCACTGTTAATCTGCAAATTACTGATCCATTACGGGCTAATACCGAGATAAAATTGGTAGCAATGGATTAACTAATTGTTTTATTATTTCACGATATATATTAACATTGTATAAAATATATTTGATAGGTATGATCAAAATTAGATGACGACGATTCAAATCATTGTGGCTTTTAGTGCTATGTTATTGTTTAGATAGAGTGTACGGTATAATTATACATATAAACTAGTCTAACGCCTCCCGTAGCATGTTTTCATAGAAATAGTAATATATATTTATCTCTCATTTGATTTCAATTTTGATTTGTTTATTTTCTAAACACCTCATGCGTGCTCGGTCTAGCAGGCGTCAAATATAAGGTCGCACAAGATGACATATGGAAGTGGAGTGGGGGTTCATAAGTGCCAACTTGGAGAGCCAGCTGACCGTCACCAATATTTGACCAACACGAATTTCAAAGTTTTAAATCCTCTGTTTTTTTATCCTTAGTCTTTTTATTAGCTCCCGATCCCTGATAGATGGTTTGCCAATACAGTATTCTCATTTTTCACTTTTTATTTTTATTTTCATTCAGTCTGTAAAAAGATGCTGTAGCATCGAAACGGTAGTTGATTGACGTAATACTGTATATTGTTTATGTCATTTTATAAATGATCTATATGGTATTAAGCACTTTTGTCAATTTTTCTTTTGTATTCATTTTATTTACATATCATATTTATTTGATCATTTATATATATATATATATATATATATATATATATATATATATATATCACTAAAATATGAAACTAAAAGTATACTTTTAGTAGATAGAAACTATAGTGAAATGGTTTAAGTTTAATATACAAGATAGAGCAATTATAAAGATTAATGAGCGAAGAGGGATAAACATGTAAGAATGACACTTCTATTTCGACTTTAAGTCTTTAAATCATTTTTCACCGAACATCTTATCAACGGACATTCACCAACTGGACAGACCTCATATTTTTTTCATGCACACTCTCACTCTCCATTACTTAATATTTTTTTCAAATTCTGAATTTAGGCTTTTCCACTGTCAACTTATCAATCTATGTCATACCTCTGATGATAATATTTTAATCTTTGAAAAGCCTTGGCTTAAGGAAAGAATATTAAACATGTTTTATTGAGTACACCTTATATTGAATAATCGAAGTTAGAATATAGATTTGCTATTCGTACATGTGTATTCCTCTTTATTCATTTATCTTTATATATATATATATATATATATATATATATATAGTGTTTAGATTATTTGTGTATGCATACATGTATGTATATATATGTGTATTTATGGTAACGTAACTAAATCAGTTTTACAAGATCTTCTTTTTGATTGCTTACTTATTTACGTTGATAAATTGTTTATATTTGCATTCTCCTTCTTCCACCCTATCTCTCTTTTAACTTTCAAGCAATCTATTTCCCAATGCTAAAATATTTGCATACATTCCCCCGGTTTTGTTGACCCTTAATGACACCTTTGCTTCTCACATTTTTGCTCACCTTCATCTCTGCATCTTATTGAAAACCCCTATGTTCCCCTATAATACACACTTACTTCCCTTCTTTACATCTACACACCTAAATACAATAACCCCACCCAAAACCATTTGCAAATTGATACCAACTGTCCCATCCTATCCATTCGCTGTGAGTTTGGATATTCACAGCATGTAGTGTCAACGTATGGCACGATAGCTGAAAATCTAATGAGACCACTGGAGGTAAATGGCAGACTAAAATGCTGGCCACTCGAAGTGATCGCCGTCCTAATCTACGCGTGTAATGTATGCGTGTCGCTGTTTATCATGTTCTCTTTAAATTTAAAATAATAGCATTCATGTTCATACGTGTATGTGTATGTATGTTCTGCTTCGTGTGATTTGGACTCTTACACTTTAAAACCGTGAATTCCCGTTAACAAGTTTGTCCTTTGTTGATGTTGTCTATAAATAGTCATTGTATATGTGCATACATGTTTTTTCACCTCTAACTCTACGATATAAATTTAGGCTATATGTCATTTTATCTATAAAGAATTTTACTAAGATAGTATACAATTTTACTCAATAACATTTCATGTGGAATGCAATATTCGTATCAATATTTAATTATTGTCTGTTAAATACAATCTTGTAATTTCCCTTCTCTCGAGAAATTAAAAAAAAACAGCAGAGCGACGATGTTCTTCTTTGGAAGAAAATATTTGAGTTACAAATTGGAATAACAATTAAAATATGGGAGTCAGTGTTCAAGGCAGTAGTGCATTCGAGTCTTCTTGCACTCTTGGAAAAGTCGGGTTTTGTGTGTATTTACAATATGTGCATTGATATGACTATTTCTACCTACTCTGTTGGAAAGCGTGAGTTTTGCAACATTTTGGGCAGTAGATTCTTAATAAATACGAAGATATCCTCGGTGTACGCCATCCTTTTATTCTCGACACAACTTATTCGCTGTTGATCGCGAATTATTTTCTTAGGTTTTAGATTGAGGTAATAATTGTCAGATATTAGGCCTTGCATAGACCCCACCTACTATTATCACAAGAAACAGTGATGATCTCGTCTCTGAAGATATACTGAATACTGCGAAAAACATTTGGCTTCTAAAATTGTGTTTCTATATTTTTGTTACCAGAATTTGGTCCGATATATTTGTATTCGTATATTTTAGTCTCATACACAATTTTCAAGTACGCTCAAGCGCCACTGTGGGTGTGTTAATTAGAGCATGTCAGCAACTATCAATGCTCAAGTTCTGATCCGGTATTCAAGCCCTAGAAATCAGTTTAGAAGTCAGTTGACAATAATTTAGTCAGAGACAAAATAAACATAATGTATTCGCTTTATATCGGACTTTTAATACGTGTTTATTCATAAAACTTTAGCATTTAAAACGTTACTAATACGCACTACTTAAATTGTATTTCCAGATACACAACATAAAATTAATTATAAACATACGATTTTCAATATTTCTGTAAATTAGCAGACTTATTTTACTTTTATTTTTATTTTTGAATATCTAATATAAACGTTATATCCTTTTAACCAAATCATCATTGGCCGACCTTACAATACATTTATCTTTCACGTGTAGGTCTTTTATTATGCAGATCAACAGTAACGTTTAAGTATAGAAGCTGATCTGATATAAAACTAACTATGTCTACTCCTCGATTAGTAATCAGGGAATCCTACTAAATTTGGGCAATTTTTAATTATGTCAACATTTGGGCTGCCCCTTTTTGAAAAGCTTGATATCCCCAACATTTACAAACGACATTGTGTCTCACTTCGATGAAAGACTATTGTTCAATAAACACTATTTAAATTATATTGCCGAACAAACAGATACCATTGATTATAAAGAAAAGACACATCATTGTAATATAAACTATTAGGTAGATTTTACTATATTTTACAATTAACGCACCCATTTTACTGAGAAGGTGGAATGTCTAATTAAACACTTATTTTCTTGTCAATTACATCATTAGTCTTGTTTCCCTTTCTACGTCCAGCATTTACAAATATTGGACGACTTTACAATATTCTTTCCGGTTGATTTTGTTTTCTATTTTCAAATAATAATTTACGTTAACCTGCAATACCTATACTTAATCTTTCCATTCCTCGATCATTGGAGAAATACTCGTTCTAGTCTGCGGCAATTCCTAATTGTGTCACAATCCGAATTGCACTTGTTGGGGGTAGACGGATTTTCGTTACATTTAACAACGAGATTGTGTATGTGTTTCCCCTCTATTTTAATCATTGCCGAGTATACACTATTTACTTCATTTATTATTATTTTTATTACTTTTAATAATATGATTTACATTGGTGGATATCACTAATATTGCAAACATACAAACTATTTATTGACTGTTAACAATTCTGCACGTTTGTCATGTACTATCTTTTTTCTATTTAGTTGTCTCCCTTCGAGGCCAGAGTCTGACACAATGTTGATGTTTTTTAGGGCTACTCTGGATTGGAACAAAAATACAAATTGTGGCAGTCTCGAAGGAAGACTCTTTCTCTCACCGAGGAGAGAAAGAAAAGTAAAATTATCAATTTAAAAAAAAAACAAGGTAATTTTCTTTAAGTCTAATAATTGTCTTCTATTTTTCATCGAGCAACGCCGAGAGACGGGTCTTGCTAGTTTAAAAATATATCAAGGCTGAGTATAATGTTTTGGATTCAAATGTAAGAAAAATCATGAACAAATAGGTAAAATATTATTAGAGGGTGACAGCGTGTATAACACTAACTCCATTTAACAATTCCATGATAAGAATACTCGTAGTTACGAGTTATGAAAATAATTATACATATACTACTTTTAATAATAATAATAAGTATACTACTTATAGGTATAATGGAAAGTATAGTTCATATAATAATAAGTAAAAATGATGATGATAATAATAATAATAATAATAATAATAATAATAATAATAATAATAATAATAATAATAATAATAATAAAATAATAAGAACTTGCAAATGTGAATTATCTTCGCATGTGAAATACATTTGTATAACCACTGTATGAACCCAATGAAATGAGTCTTGAGCATTATTCACAACGCAAGTAAGAAAACTAATGTAGCTCGTCCCATCAACATTTTCTTGTGTGTCGTTTTAATTCACAAGATATTAGCACCCGCGTAATGTTATTAGCAATTAATAATTTATATAAAATATCAACACAAATTATTTTAGGAGTTAGAAATTGAAGCTACGTCTTAAAATGACTGCAGTATCCTCAGTAAACATCGTGATGATGATCAACGAGTATGTCTGTATCTACAGCAAGAACAATTATTGCGAAAAGGGGAAGGTTCCTCTCTATTAACTTGTATAGAGTATTATAGAATCATAATTAATAAAACAAAGAAACACACAAATCACCCAAGGTTTTTTTTTCAATCAAAATATGCGTAAAGTAGGTGGTTTAATTTCATTTTTTCATTCTTCTTTTGTTCTTTCTCATTTTGATGGTATTAGCACCGAGGGGTCAACTCACGATAGAAACAGAAAGGCACGTCAAGTTCTAAAAGACGTTAGAATATGTAATAGTGCGGTCGAAGTTATACGTAAGTTGGTGCCGTTTAAATTAAGAAATTGACAATATCTTTGAGGCACGCATGAACATTTATTTAAGTGAAATAATTTGAAAATCAACACTACGTGCAATTTAAATGGACGATTCAAAGATTGTGTCAATTTCTTTACTTAAATAGCGCCAATATTTTTCTTAAATACATTTTTATGCGTGCCTCAAAGTTTTGTCAATTTCTTTACTATATATATATATATATATATATATATATATATATATATATATATATATATATATATATATATCACGAAGGGTATTGTCAGTCACAGGGAGAATTTCTGGAAGTTGTTTGCTCTGATTGCAAAGATTAGTGTTTGTAACAACGTTCCTTGGGAAAAGTTTCGCTTCATCATATGCTGCAGAGAACACTTGAGGTCCGTTACTAACAGTTTAAATGAAGATCGTACACCTTTTTAATACTTTGTTTTTCCCAAAACTTGCGTGAACTAAGACTCTGTGTTTAAATCCATGTATTAAACCGATGTAATATAGGACACGTATGCATTTTGTTCGATTTAAAAATATAAAAATAATGATTTTCATGAGCTTTGGCAAGAGCATACTAAAGAGTAAACCAACTAATAGGTATTTAAATAACATCTTTTAGGGTGTATTATACACTAAATATTTACAGTAAGCCAGTTTCGATATACACCAGGCCATATAAGAAGGGCTTTCGGCCCTTAGATTCAGCGATTTTTTGTTAATTTCCCGACGTACATTAATGCATCTGACTCACATATGCAAGTCATCCGCCTGCTTCTATCCCTACTCGCTCGAACCCACGATGCCTACAAATAGCTACTAGCACATAAATAGATATAACAATATATAAAGTCACACATATATATATATATATATATATATATATGTACATAACATACATGTATATATATATATATATATATATATATATATATATATATATGTATATACTATGAAGTATACTAAATTATATAATTATACAATGTTCATACAATACCGCATAATAACGTTTACACATTCGTTCCCGTTCGATCACCGAAGTTAAGCGACGTTCAGCTTAGCTAGTGCTAAGTGGTTTACCATTTGTTAATACCGGGTGATGTATGTGCTCTCAGATTATCTCGCCATTGTTTCCATTCGTCCTAGACATTTATATGTCACTGGAATAAGGCAGTGCCAGGTGAGTAGAAGTGTGATTGTTGATCGCGCAACCATTGCTTCACACATACACGCACAGCAACCTTTAAAGGGAAGTATCCATTTCATCTCATGACTGAACAGAGGCTATGATGGTGGAATACAATACTATTATTAGAATATTGATAATTTGATGGAGCAAAATATATCTTCAAAAAATAAAAGTATTTATGAATAGATTGTCGAAAAATAAATATAATAACTCATGCAATATAACCTTGGTCTTAAAATCGGTTACAACAAGTCAAGAAACTAAATCCAAACACTTACAATCCATAACAATTTTATTATTGCTCAACGAGGAATCTTACAATTGTTTTTTATAAGACCTCTCATCACATTTCAATTTCCGTAACTTATTTTTATGAGTGGCTATGTGCCAACTCCACAAATTGAGGAAATCTCCACAGATCATAACTTGTATTGCGGGAAATTCACATATGTTTCTCCCTCATAGGCACATCCATTTATGCTGGATGTAATGCAGTTTTCACTTAACGGAACATCTAGAGGAGAGGGGTATGATCCCAAGTCTGCAGTCGTGGCGACGAGTATTTTCTTTTTTCTATGCATTTTTCCTTCTATTTTTTATGTAATCATGTATTGAATTCAATTCGAATTTACACCAGCGGGTTCCATCGACTTATGTAGAAATATACTTTCTTCTAAAGCTTAGTAAAAAAATATCAGTTCTATTGTCACAACGAAACAAATCTAAGTAACTTATTGTTTTGTATTCTTGGAGCAAACCGGAAGCTATATGGCATGGAACTAATCTATGTCTTTTTTTAATTCACAGTCAGATGTTACAATCCCTATCGGGTCCAATTTTTGATTGCCCGTTGTACGTTAGTAAAAGGTAAAAAGTGTGTATTGATCACAATCGCTTTCGTCTGGTGTGTAATTGAAATATATGTTATGTGTCTCTTCAATGGCCTATCAATTGCCTTAATTAGTAGTTGTTTCTAGTTGGAGTATTGCCAATGGGGAAAATATGAATTTGGCAGCTTATAAATACTTTATATTAAAAAATATTCCAGCAGAAAAAGATAATAATTTCAAATGTGTCTAAACCCGAAAGATTAAGAAAAGCATTCAACTCTCTCCTATATCCGGCTTTAGCAAATATTGAGATAATACATCCTTAAACATGCCTGATCCATCGCAGAAAATTTGACGGCGATATTTATGAAGTCATTAGGTTTCTATTGTGTGTTTCGTTAAGGATAACGTAATTGGATTGTAATGCAACGAAACACGAACACCTAACAAATTCAAACTATTAATCTCCAGTTTAATATTGTTGTATTAAGGTTACCATAGTGTCACTGTACGTGATTGCTGGTTAATTACAGCCAACCATGTTTACTTTAGTCATCAAGTTTACAAAATGTTCAAGTATTTTCAGTAGCTTATTCGTTATTCTTCTTGTATTATTTCTTTAATCCAACATTTACCAATAATCTTTATTCTTTTACAGTCAATGTTACTCTCTGTACTCAATCATTCCATCTCCTCATACTGTACGCGGTCATTTACCATAATAGTAGTAGTAAGAGTTGTTGTTGGCAGTAATATAGTTCGCATTAGCAAGAATCGTAGTGTTATTATTGTTGGCAATTGAGAACGAAACCATATTAAATACTTCTTTTATCAAATATCTATGTATCTAAACTCTATTAGGCTATAACTTGTGTCCTATCATCTTTAGCAACAAGTATATATGAAGTGCATATGTGTAGATTACAGATGGTCCATTTTAGAAAGGTTAGCCCAACTTAGCTATAAAATGCCGCGCACAACGTGAGGAAAACATCGAGAGAGAAGGAGAACGAAAGAGAGAGATAGATAGATAGAGAGAGATTAATGTTAGTTAGTTTACATTCCGCGACATTTTTTGTCGAATTTAATGACATTTACTTAACATTTAAATGTCGTTTCACTTTTGTAGTATTCACCGAGAACATCAGTTTATTATATATATATATATATATATATATATATATATATACTAGAAGAAACCGTGCCCGACGTTGCCGCGGAAAATATGGTAGACAGCAAGAATAATTTTCTAATGTATTTTAGTTAAGTGGGTTTAGGTTTTCTCACCTCTAGTTTTAAATATAGGCTAAGGAATCCCCCCTCTATTTTAAAATATATTAAATCCGTTGGTAAAACTGTGCAATAGTAAATACGTGTAACATGGATTATATTGGATAAAAATTCCAGTATGTAATTTTATGTCGACATTGTTTAGCCTAACATATAATTATGAACTTATAATATGTAATTGAATGTATACGTATAATTTCCGTGGTGGGGAGGGTTAATAAATGGAGAAATGGTAGACGCTATGTTTTATTTTTCAAAGTGTTTTTTATCGTTCCACAATTATATTCAATTAATCCGGAATAAGATTGTGAGCATCCGATTAAAACGCAGAACAAATAGGGGCATAAGCATACGTAAGAATCTGTATTTACTTAAGGTCGAAAAAATGAACGAAAAGTAATAGTTATTGACAGAATGGATAACCTTATTGCAATTATATGTAGCGGCAGTCTTAATAGTCTTATAGAAAATGAACATGAAAGGAAATAATATTTACTATATATATATATATATATATATATATATATATATATATATATATATATATAACAAATTGGTGTGTTCATATTCTTTTAAAGCATCTGTTAAGAAATTTAGCATAAAATAGAGGCATACGCCTACGAGCCCAAAGGATTCAAAATATAATAATACAAATTAAAATCAGGATAGATTTTTTTCATTTTAAATTTCATATATTAGTATTTTAATTTTATTTTTATTATATATAAATATATATATATATATATATATATATATATATATATATATGCTAAGACACCGTCGGCATCTTGCTATACTTTCCGATTAACAAGTTACAAATAAAATGAGAGTGTATTCACTTTAATATACACATTTATGTTAATTTGAACTCTAGAAAGAGATACCAACAGGGAGATACACTGCGTGTATATCTAAGCCGATCGCTATTAATGTAAACCATTGTATTCGCCTGCTCTTACCCCTAAACCTCATATCAATATTTTTCATTTCTGAAATAAGGTAAACCGTTTTTTTCTGTTTATAGGTGTCTTTTCCGAACCTATACTCCTCAATATTATTACAAACCACTCAACTACCGAATCAATCTTCGTTCCTTAGGAATGGGAGCTATGTTTTTTCAAACCGAATCAATAGCTGCATTGTATCCAACGTTACGTTGCGCTCGTGAACATGTGTGTACCGTCCTCATATAGGGGTTTCGTTTTTATTGCATCCATGGAAAGTTAGAGAGAGACCGAACGACTAATAAATAGAGACATGAACATTCATGAAATTTTTTGCCCCAAAAATTATTTATTTTTAATTAGGCAGTTATTTGAAACAAGTATGAAGTGAACTATTTGTAAACTTTGTAGCCTTTATAACGCAGAAAGATACAAAAAACAGTGAGAATATTCATATATATATATATATATGTATATATATATATATATATATATATATATATATATATATATATATATATATATATATATATATATATATATGGGGAGAGAGTAAATTGAAATAAATAAATGCATAACATATTATAGATCTTAGTTTCGATGAGTTCAACATCAACAATATCTTCTGACGTACGATCTTTTCCTAGCCGAAATACTTTTTGTGTATTAGTTCAACTGTGTCTATTTTATATAACATCAGAAAAGAAGTCGAACAACACGTTAATATTATTCAGCCGTATATAACAGAGTTATTATAGAAAAATAATATACAAATAATAATAATAATAATAATAATAATAATAATAATAATAATAATGATAATAATGATAACAATGATAATAATAATAAAAGAAACAAATGGAGAAGAGGATTAGTAATTATAGA
>OY744526.1:101172051-101189551 GCA_963556195.1 Sepiola atlantica
CTCTAGAATACGAGTCATGTTTTAAAATTAAATTCCGACAGTTAAGTCCACATGTTCAATATAAAAAACACACACCTGATAAATCCGCGAGACAATAAATCCATTTCAACGCATCTGTCAAGTGTTTTCAATTATTTAAAGAACATTCGTCAAAGCGCTGATGGCTGATGTGTTAATTCTATTCACTACATGGTCCGTCTTAGATTAGGGGGCACACATAATAAATACACACACACACACACACCCACACACACACATATATATATATATATATATATATATATATATACATATATATACTTATATACTTATATATATACTTATATATGTATACATCTAAGTATATATATGTATAATTATATATACATACATATATACATATATATTCATCTATATCCATATATATATATATATATATATATATATTTATCTATATCCATATCTCTCTCTCTCTCTCTCTTTCTATATATATATATATATATATATATATATATATATATATATATATATATATATATATATCAAGAAGAGTTAAAACTTAATTCATATTTTGAACTAACATATATATGTTTCGAAATATTCAAATAAAACTAAATTCATCTGAACATGATTTTGATCAGAAGATTCAACTATATATCAAATAATATTTATACATTAAAAAAAATTATAACACTTTTAATTAATCTGCTTCTTACACACTAAGTGAGGTTTTACACCTCAAGCTACCTACACCTATATGAGTTAGCATTATGATTTTAATAAGCGTAGTTCCCACACGTAATACACTGTTACGTTTATTATCAGTAGTACTATTAATAATACTGCTCGTATGACTATTGATTTAGTGATTATTACTACCTTTAATGAGGTGACAGTTGTTAAGTAAATAATGACACAGACTAACGACTTGCGTGTGCCAAGTTCGAATCAAGTCAGTGTCGATAATACAACTGTTACGTATGCATGTTGACAAACGTTACGTCGTCCGGATTGCAAGAATGACGACAACATAATCGAACTGGTAAACAAAGTTGTAGATTTTTATGCGACCGAATTTTCTTTACTAGTTCAGTACTATTACTACTACTTTCAAATAATCAAAGTTATATTTTTAGTTTAATTAAAACTAAACCTCCCAAGTGTATTAGTTAACTAACCATCTACTACATTACCACAATTAATACTTATCCAGAGATGTATACTTTATATATTATATGTTCAAGTTATCCATGTTAAATTTTGCAGATTCTTCACAAATCTCTCTATAGTAAACTGTTCAAGTGCCTACAGTTAAAACCTATCTTATCTCGTTGATTAAGTAAACAACTTTTTCTGGTAACATAATAATGACACACTTTTAATTTAGACAAAGAAAACAAGCGGTGGTGTGCAGTGTAGGTGCTGAAGAATTTTTATAAATGATCCATTCTATTACAAGAACTATATTCTGATCATTGAGAGACTGTATGTACTTACAGAATGATGTGCTAATTTTAGTATCATAATCTGGATTATAAAATCATAATTTAGGGTTTCTGTATCTGGTCAGTCAGTATTTGTACACCCTATGTATTTGTTTCAATTACTATTTTTTGTGTATAAACACAGTTGCAAAATAAATTTTATTTTCGGTTAAACACTTGTTCTTGTAACGGGCATCCGTTCTTATATCTACAACTATATTCAACATTTTAATCTTTATTTTGTTTATAGGTAATCCTATTGTTTTTATAACATTTTAATATATGTCCATCCTTTTATTAGTGTTCTAAGTTATATGTACAATTTAATTATAATCGTACGTATAACTTGGGAACATAATTGCACTTGTTCACACATATGTTAAGATCTACTCATTAGTGTAATTCTTGAGTAATCAAATACTATTAGTGATAGCCGGTTGTTTCTTTTTATCGAGTAGTAATCAGTAGGGGAAATGACTAATGCTTTCTAAATTATTTAGACGAGGATGTATCATTTGCATTATTTTGATTATTCGAACTACTGTTCTTATCCTGGAGTATATTCTAAAAACGTTTTGGCCTATATACCTCCTGGCGTTCTTCATCTGCGTTTCGTTTAACTCGGGAACCTGTATGTAAAACTCGCGAATTTGTTCTAATTTTCGAACGAACCCCCTGTATTCAATCCACGGGCGTAGTTTGCTTTCGTTTCAGAATCTTTGACTTTGTAGGAGTCTGAAGTAATTCGTTATATTGGATAGAATCGATAGCCTCTTGCAGAGTATCACTTAAAACTGATGAACACTTAGCACTTAAATTCGTTGCGTCACGGGTCTTTGCGACTAAACACTGCTTAAGAGGAAGGGCCAATTTACATCGGCCAAAACGTTTAGAGAATAAGATCCTTGAAGAGAATAATAGTTCGAATACTCTAAGTAATTCTGTACTCTTAGATTTCTGTTTTTGTTTCTCATTTTCTATTATTCCATTATCCTTTCGAATTATGAATTTACCAATGGTTCCTTTCTTTATTTCCGTCTACTATGTATTACCTACCGTTTCAGAGCCCATATCAGCTTTCTTCTTCCAACTTCTAGCCAAACCCACTACGCCCACCATTCCATTGTTGTTTAACAAAGCGCCAAACCTAACATGCGCGCTGATTCCAAGTACAGAAACCTCCTGTAATTAATTTATCGTTATGTCGACATTTGACCAAAGACGTGCAGAAAAGAGGCAAAAATCTTAAAGAATATTAATCAAAATCTTTCAATAATTAGATTACAGTAACCTCGTTTGGTGGAGTGCACATTTCATTTTCATGATTCTTTAGGTGCATTTTTTTCTGCCATCCGCTGCCCCAGCCACCACCCAGAAAAATGAGCGTATTTTATTCATTATTGTTATCAGTTGATTTTATTGTCCATGATTTCTTTATTCTTTATTATTTTTATTTAAATTTGTCTTCTTTGCTCCCAAAAATATTTTATTTTAATCCGTTTATTAGAATCGTTGACATTAGATGTTTTCTATTTCAGCTTTCCTACTTAGAATCCCCCCCCCCTACTCAACGCTGTCTTCGCATGTACTTCTTTTTTTTTCTTCTTCTTTTTCTTCTTCTTCTTCTTCTTCTTATTATCATTATTATTATTATTATTATTATTATTATTATTATTATTATTATTATTATTATTATTATTATTATTATTATTATTATTATTATTATTACTACTATTATTATCATTATTATTATCATTATTATAATTATTATTATTATCATTATTATTATTATTATTATTAATGTTGTTGTTGTTGTGGTCATTTTTATTATTTTCAGGAGTTGTATATGGAAACATCTGTAGTTAAACTATCAAATTAATGTATGCACAATACTTTTTGGGAAAGGTATGAATCCCTTAATTTTAAAGTTCTTCAACGAGTGGCTAACATATTTATATAAATGCATTGGTCTATATAGTGTGCGGCACAATGATCTGATACATTTCTCAATTGCAGAAAGCTGAAATAAATCTTATTTTCTTAATACACTGATTCCGTAATTTGGTTTCATTTTTTTAAACTAACTCGCCATTTCTTGCGTTATACATAAATCTTATGGTTTAACTAAATTATTGTTTGTAAATAATAATAATTCATATTTTAACGTGTGATTGTTTTTATGGGATGTAAATAAGTGTTTCAATCACCCAAATGAAATGCTACTTAAGTTTATTTCGTCGTATCAATAGCTTGAAAAAAGAGAAAAACGAAAGATCTATTCATTTTTGCGAGAAAACGATCAATCTATAAAAAGAAGCAATTAATCATTTTGATGTGAAGGCGGGATAGGCTTAAAAGAAAGAAAATATACATTTCTAAGAAATATTTTGATTTTGTTTTTGTGAGACTGTTAAATCAGTTAACGTTATATGATTTTGGAGTGGGAAAAGATATTCAGCAGAACTTAAATCAATATACTCCCAGAAATATATTTATAAAAATTAACTGCTGACACAATGCTGTTTGCTAACCTGCTATCATAGAATTGTTTTTCGTTTTTCCGTTAAAGAAGTAATACAAGGCAAACTGATATAGTGTTTAAGTTTGTCTGTTGATACTAATTCACAAAATAATTTAGTAAAAGTTCAGGTAGTTCGTGGCTCAAAAGATTAAGTTCGTTGTAGTAATAAGTTCCAAGTGGATCTTCCAGAGGTTGATTTCACAATTCTCACGACAGGTTAAACTATGTATACAATTTCCAATTACATAAGAATTCTACCCGGTAATCGTTGGCTAAATAAGAACAATTTACCCCGTTGATTAAATAAATATCCAGTTCAAAATCTATGAAGCTTTCCTAAGTCGACAACACGCGTATAAAGAAGGTTACATGTTAAGTAGGCCAAAACGTTTGAGAATAACACTCGAGATTGAAACATTAGCCAGAATCATCCTAATGATATAAGTTGTTGTTAGGTCTCTGAAGGCGATATCACAAGTGATTTTGTTCATAATTTACTGGGAATCAAGAAAGGCGTCGTAACAAATAGATACATGTATCCATTTTCTTATTATTATGTACATATATCTCCTGTTAGGAAACGAATAGAAACGCCCGTCTCTCACTCTCTCTTTGTCGCTTTGTAGTAAAGACGGAGTTTTTCACTTCACCTCACTTTATGAGGCTGCCCAACATTTACAAATAATAGTATCTGACTAAATAAATTACAAACTTACCTAAAATATATTAAAATGAATCAGGGAAAAATAATTGAGATGATGTGCCTTCATGTTCTAAACAACAAATGTGACTAAAATATTATTCCATATTCCCAGATATTTATTGTTTGAATATTAAATAAAAATGATACTAGCAACTATGTGTGCGCCCGATCGCATATCTCGGCTCTATATTCATCTTAATTGTCTTCATTTAATATGCATAGTTTTTCTCAATTAGACTCATTGTCAATACACATTTATAATTATTTTTCCACAAAATTCCTTCGTATTGTATTAAGTGTTTCTATTTTTATTTAATATATTGTTTTAGATGTTCATTCGCCAACTTGCAATAATATGTACTTACACCCAACACACTCATACCCATAATCGCATACAAATATATATGTTATTAAATTCCGTTGGGCCAAATTTATATAACATTCTATTAATTTTTAGATGAACCCTTGTATTGTTATGCACGCCTCTGTACGTTGATCAGTTAGTCATGTTTCAGTTTCAAATAGCATTTTTACCGCTATACGATGAAATGAAATACACCCACCATATTTATTCAGTTTCCCTAGGCTATACACAATCAGGTATAGCGTCGCTTTATCCTAACTGCTTAAAGTTGAAATACAATTGTTGTTGCTTTTTCAATCTTAAGTTTTAAATAGAAGACTTACATGACATCCGTTACGAAAATCATTGGAAAAATGTT
Organism: Sepiola atlantica; assembly: GCA_963556195.1. Classification (NCBI taxonomy): domain Eukaryota; kingdom Metazoa; phylum Mollusca; class Cephalopoda; order Sepiida; family Sepiolidae; genus Sepiola; species Sepiola atlantica. Next base: position 101,177,461 of record OY744526.1, read on the forward strand.
TGGATGAATCTACTTCTCCAGAACCTATTTAACTCCTGATGAAATAATCTACTTGCATATCAGTAAACTTCGGGCCAGAGTAATACTGCCGCAATTTGGAAGATCCCGTTAAGAGATCTATTTAGTTCTAAATATATATCGTAATCAAGTAGAAAATGATCTCCTCTCTTTTTTTGCAGCTCCTTTTCTCACAAAATAGACTTTGCTCCTAGAACTGACTTTCATCCCAGACCAGAAATTGAAGACTTACATCGAATCTGTTGTAAAGTAGCTTGAAAAATCGTTTCATCATTATACCGCTTATGAAGGCCCCCTGATTCTTGATGCCACCTCTACATGTATGAGTCAGTCCTTGCCTAAGAATGAATACTCCTTCCACAACTGGGGAGATGTTGCTTGCCTTTGACAGATGACAACATGGATTCAATCTAGTGGATAATGATCTCTTCTTTTCCTACTTACTACAGAATAGGCTTCGATGTCTAGTCTTACTGAGCAAAGCTAGTCTTCCTATGAGTACGTTAAATAAAAAAGAAACTGCCACGAACAGAGTTTATTTCATGGAACTTCCCACGCTTAGAACACGTTACAGCGAGAATGCTTCATACAGAATACATCATGGTCATTTCCACGCCCAATGTACACAAATATATGTCGAGTCATTCTTTGAATGTATCATAGTTCTGAACACTGTTATTGTAATGTTCCATGAACTAACTGAAATTTTCTAATAACGTTCATCATCGAGTGGCTTCTTGCCTTGGAAAGTTGTGATCCCTTAGTATAAATAAACGTGTTCATTTACTACCATGCTAAATCTTAAACATAATGTTGATCACTAAGTGCAAAGATTTAATGAACGCAACTTTAGATGAGTCCATGTAATGAAATCCTTCACCTGTAAGAGATACGTCAAAAAGTGAAGTATTGTTGTCACATACAGAGAAGTGCTGTTCAAAGCAGTTTTACTTGCATCGAGAGAGTATGAAATCAACTTTGCAATCTTGCGAGGGATACACATATTTTCTCTCTGGGACAATGCTATTTTTATATCATCGGAACTGGCGTAGAAGGATCTCGATTGCGATCCAATTCCTCATCTTTCACATTAAAAATATCACAGTAAAGACTCATGTACTACACTACTGTAAAGAACTTCCCTTACTTACTCTGTGTTCGACAAAAATAAACAACACTTCTAAGAACAGAGTTCCTTTCTAAGAACTTAATTACTGTAGAACACATTACCAATATACTGTTTACTTATAGATTAAAAAACGGTCGTCTTCAATTCCAATATTCACAAATACTTGTCGACCTGTCATCTAAAGTCATCACATTTTGTTTATTTAATTCATAGTTTTCAAGCTACTCATAGTAGTATACATTCTCCAAATGACGATCTCCTAAACGCTTACACTTGAGTTATTATCAACCTTCGTACGTGGAGACTCGATATAATAAACATTATTAATAGCCTTCAGTCCATATGTAATGATTACGAATCAAATATAATTTGTGTCGTTCTGTCTTGTTAAAGTTTAAAATATTATATTTTTTGTATGTTACAGTTTAATTAAGAATATCAGTTTCGTTGATATGTGACGCTGACGTATTATATCGTATTTTTGTCGGACTGTCACGGTTCGTAAGTGTTCGTATGACTGCGTAAGATTGAAATTGCATGTTCACCGCTAAACGCGCAGATAGCAAAAACGTAACCTTAATATTCATTCTCATGTTTATTCACACGTCGTTTCCTGTGTTAGACATTCATATTTTTCACTCATATTTTTCATTCATAAAAGGGGCAGTTTTTTTTCAAGGAATTTACTGTCTTCTTTTCACGATAATTTGCTCTTCGATACATGCAAAGACTTACCCCGAGGAGATTTTGTGAAACTTCTCTGGAAGTTAATTCATCGGATTTGTCCGCAGGAGGAGGGTGATCGACAGCGGAAATAGCCTCCAAGATGCTGACAGTACATATAAGAATGTGTTGAATGCAGAGGTGGGGAGGCTTCTGTGTAACGGTCGAGAATTGTTAAAAAATGCCTATCACACGTATCGTGTTTTTACTTTTAGTTCTTCTTGGTTTATATCTAGTGTTCGATTTGTTGTGTGTATTAGTTGTTATATATATATATATAAATATAGCTATATATATATATATATATTCCTATATATATAGGATTTATGTTGCCAGATAGATAGACGAAAAAGAGGGAGAACGCTAACGTGATGAAATATTTAGTGTATTTAAACTGCGTTTGTGATGTATAACTATTATACTCATTACGCGTGTATGTATGTTCTTGTCAGGATTGAATATTGAACGCACATCTAAAAGCATATTAAACACATATAGTTTCCAAGTTTTCATATGTTCCGGTATGGCTTGTTTTGTATTTAATGTATATGAGAATAAGTTGGTGGCAAGACAGTCAAGGCGATATAGCAATATTTACTGATGAGTTAATATACACGCAATATATATATATATATATATATATATATATATATATATATATATTTGTATGTGTGTAGTTATTTATATAAATATAAAGATGAATATTTGTATATATTAGTTAAATGTATCCACTGTATAGAATGTATTTACTTTTTGTAATCTGAAACGGTTTTTGAAACCAGTAAAATGCACAGGTTTTTTAAAAGATAAACATATCATTTATTTACATTCACACAAAGATCTTTATCAAGATAAAAGACAATATTTGTGTTCTCTTCCTTTTTTAAACAACATGGTGTCGATTACTTTTGTGATTTAGTTGTTAACAAAGCCCGTTTTGTAATAATGTCCACAATTGGTGTGTGTACTCTCGTGGCACGCTATAAGTATTAGTAAAATGTTTCCACATCATATAATGCATGTTATTGTTGTAATTTGAATCGGTTTTTGAAACCAATAAAATGCATAGGCTTCTTCAGTCGTTAACGAAGCTCGTTGTGTAATAATGTCCACAAGTTGTGTGTGTGATCTCGTCGTACGTTATAAGTAAAGTTAGTAAAATGTTTCCACTGTATAGAATGCACAAGATGAAGCGACACAATGTCGTTGAAGAAAAAAGATGGAAAATATATTGTTAATTATCCTCATGAATATTCCTGTGTGAATCGAAAATTAGAATTTACATAAATGATATTTACACAATTTATATGCATTCTATACAGTGGAAATATTATTCTTATATTTTTAACGTGCGACCTGAACACACCCACAAGTTGTGGAGATTATTACCAAACGAGCATCATTAACAACTGAAGACCTATATCAAGCGACACCATGTCGTTTAAAAAAAGGAAACACACACAAATAGTGATAAACATTCATATGTAAATCGAAACTTTGAATTTAAATAAATAATAGGTTTATTTTAAAAAAAAACCTATGCATTTCACTGGTTACAAAAAACAGCTTACAATGACACCATTTAAACGCATTCTATACAGTGGAAACATTTTACTAATACTTACAATGTGCGACCAGAGCACACCCACAACTTGTGGACATTATTACACAACGAGCTCCGTTAACAACTGAAGCACAAGATTAAGCGAGACCATGTCGTGTAAAAAAAAAGAGAAAACAAATATTGTCTTTTATCCTGATGAAGATTCCTGTGTGAATCGAAAATTTGAATTTAAATAAAAAATATGTTCATTTAAAATAAAGCCTCTGCATTTTATTGGTGTCATACACCGTTTCACACACACACATACACACACACACACATATATATATATATATATATATATATATATACATATATATATATATATATATATATATATATATGTGTAGAGAGCGAAGCAGAGAGAGAGGTGGGGGGAGTATACCATGTAAGGTAAACCTCCACAGGATAACACTCACAAAGAATTTCAGCCTTGCTCATGAAGAGTGTTCAATATAAAATAAAGTTAATATACAGGGTGTTTCAAAAGTCTTGGGAACATTACAAATGCGTATATCTCATGAACTATTCCAGGTAGAAAAATGAAACTGGTGCCATTTTAAAGCTTGCTTAATCAAGTTTTTGGTCATACTAATGATTTTCGTGTTATCTTTCCAGGTGCAGTAATGGCGTTCTCTAAACAAGACAAGGCATTTTGCGTCCTCCAATTTGCAAAGACTGAATCGTGGACATGTGTTCAGCGTGCATTTCGCAGGAAATTTAAAAAAGAAGCCCCTGAAAGGAAATCCATTGTCAGATGGCATGCTAAATTTGTGAAAGATAAGTGTTTGTGCCCAAGTAAGCGAACAGGTCGCCCTTCAACTTCAGAAGATGCAGTTGAGCAAGTTCGGACAGCCTTTCAGCGGAGCCCCCGTAAAACAGTGAGAAGAGCCAGCAGGGAACTTCAGCTTGCTCCAGCAACTGTCTGGCGTGTCTTAAGGAAACGACTGCAAATGGTACCTTACAAGCTCAAGTTGGTCCAAAAGTTGATAGACACTGATAAGCCACTTCGCCGTGACTTTTGCATTGCAATGCAAGAGAAGTTGGAAGATAACGGCTTTGATGACCGGCTTGTTTTTAGCGATGAGGCGACCTTCCATCTGAATGGCAAAGTTAACAAGCATAACACTCGCATATGGGGTACTGAGAATCCTCATGAACTTCTTGAGCACGAGCGAGATTCACCAAAAGTGAACGTGTTTTGTGCAATTTCCAAGAAAGGTGTCTATGGACCGTTTTTCTTTGAAGAGGCAACTATCACTGGTGAATCCTATCTCAACATGCTGGAAGACTGGTTAATGGCTCAGTTGGAACAAGCAGAATCTGATGACTTCATTTTTCAACAAGATGGTGCACCACCACACTGGAGTCTTAGAGTAAGGCAGTTTCTTAACACAAGGCTGCCTGGTAGATGGATTGGGAGATCTGGGCGAGGTGATGACGTTCTCATGCCCTGGCCTCCTAGGTCTCCAGATCTTACCCCGTGTGACTTTTTCCTTTGGGGCTTTGTCAAGCAACAAGTCTATGTGCCGCCCCTTCCAAGAGATATTGACGAACTAAAGGCTCGAGTAACGGCAGTTGTGGGAACCATTGACGTCAAGATGCTGGAACGCGTTTGGCAGGAAATGGACTATCGACTAGATGTCTGCCGTGTGACGAATGGTGCTCATATTGAGCAACTTTGAAGATTCCCCACAAAACTTTCCAACGGTACCAATTTCATTTTTCAAATCCTAATAGTTTTTGAGTTATTAAAAATCGTTATGTTCCCAAGACTTTTGAAACACCCTGTATATATATATATATATATATATATATATATATATATATATATATATATATATATATATATATATATATATATACATGTGTATATGATTACATTTATGTATACATACATGCACATGATCTGCTACACTGGTATGTCGATGTACTCTATCATCAGCTTTTATAAACTCATATGTCATCAGGGAGAAAACCACACCCTGATCCTCTCCTCAAGTAATATTTGGAAAATTGCAGTAACGGCTAGTTAATGCCTAGAGGTGATTTAAGAATTGTTCTATGTGTCAATATTATTGAGAAGGCAGAAATAGTATAAAACATTGCCTTCATTCAAGGTGTTTAATCATTAAAATCTAATCGAGATGATTTTTATTTGTTTATTTACTTTGTTAGAAATTATTCGTTTAAGTTTGTTATCATACTTAATCAAATTTGTAACTTTATATTTTCCTGTTAATTTTGATGGCAAGAAAATAACAAAGATGATAACATTAAAGAATATAGTTAAATTTACTAACATTGACTAACATTTACTTAATTTAATTGACATAATTTTAGGATACTAGTAGGGATAATAATAATAATAATAATAATAATAATAATAATAATAATAATAATAATAATAATAACAATAATACTACTACTACTACTAATAATAATAATAATAATAATGATATATAATCATAATATATATAATACTACAACTAATAATAATATAAATAATTGTAATAATAGTAATAATAATAAGTGTAATACTACTAATAATAATTCATAATCGTAATAGGGAATGAGAATAAGATTATGATAATGATCATAATGTTAATGGTGAAATTAAGGTACACATGCGAATTACATGTGTATACAAATATATATATATGTATATATATATATATATATATATATATATATATATAAAGTAAAGAAGTTAACTTCTTTGAAGCACTGATTAGAATGTATTAAATATTTTTGAAAATCAACAATCGATTGTTGACTTTCAAAAATATTTAATACATATACATATATATATATATATATATATATATATATATATATATTTATAAAATACAGAAATTCAATGTAACATCAGTACCGTCGGTTTCAAAGCGGGGGGTTGATCCCGATTATCGTCAGCTGATAAACATATTCAGGAATGGTGGAACTTCATGAATATGTTTATCAGCTGACGATAATCGGGGTCAACCTCCCGCTTTGAAACCGACGGTACTGATGTTACATTGAATTTATGTATTTTATAAATAAATATTTACGCTCTTAATCCTCCGCAATCTCGGATTTCTTAATTAATTGAGCACTCTGCTGGACTTTTCCTGCCCTACCACACAGTACTTATATATATATATATATATATATATATATATATATATATATATATATATATATATATATATATATATATATATAAGCAATTGCTTAAGTAAAGAATAAAAAACATAATTTTATTACAGAATATACCTTGAATTGAACAATCGAAGTTTGATATAAATTTGGACGTTCGTGCATGTTTACGACTCTTCGTTCATCTATCGTTATATATATATATATATATATACATACATATATTAATATATATATATATATATATATATATATATATATATATATATATATATATATATATATATATATATATATATATATATATACATATGTATCCACATAACATTTCATAAGGATATATACTATTTTATGTATTAATTTTCAGTATTTACTTCAACAGTGTTCGATACGTAAGTAGAGCTAGGTAGTAAGCTATGAAAATATATTTATGGCATAAATATATATATGTATATATATATATATATATATATATATATATATATATATATATATATACATATATATATATATATATATATATATATATAAATATATATATATATATATCGCGAGAGTGAGAGAGATAGATAAGTATGTGCCCTAACTGTCAGACAACAGTTAACAAATCAAACACGTGCCTTTTCTTAGCAATTACACTAAATCCTTTTAAAGTAGTGAAGAGGAAGTGACAAAAAATAGCAAGTCAGACTTAACCTTTTACCGCGTGAATTTGAAATAAAATTAACAACCCTATAATTAAATGTGCACGGTAAAATAAATAAACATCATCTGATTATATAATAATAATTATATATATATATCAAAAACAATAACAGACGTAATTGTTTAGTTTGATATGACTATTTTCAAAATATATCAATATTAAAACAGAATGTGATTACTGACAAAACGTAATTGTTGTTCCATTTTTAGAGGGAGAGTGTACACTAGTAGTATATAAGTAAAACCGAATATTTTAAATTTATACGATAACGGTCAAAAACATATCAAAAAAGGAGAAGGCACAAAGAGACGTCATTGGAACACGCTGTGTTTTTCTTTTTCATTCAGAATGTCAGTCAATCAAGGTGAAAGTGCGGTACGCCTCTGAAAATAAACTATACGATACATTATAGTTTTTCTTCAATAAATAATCTGCATATATATGTATATATATATATATATGTGTGTGTGTGTGTGTGTGTGTGTGTGTGTTATTGTTTATTTATCTATGAACGTATACGTTTCGTCTCATTTCAATCAAGACTCATCAGCATAGAAGTATGACTATTCACTACCGGTCACACGATTCGAAACCCTGGACTACAAGTATTGTTCAACCCCAATCCAACGTCGCTAACCGATAGGCTAATTCTGAACACCTTACTTACTTTTGCATTTTATTTTAATGTTTTGTTTATTATTTGTTTATTATTAATACCCTGAATTAAAATTACCAAACATTTTTATCCACATGATAATTACTTATTAGAATTAAAATAAAATAAAAATGACGGTTGTAATCATAATTTTATTCTCATTTTAAATTTAACTCACTCTGGCCGTCGCTCCATCTCCCTCCTCCCACCCCGGCCGAGATTGAGATCATTACAGCACAGACACGTGAAAAACCTCCCACGTAATAATTTGAAACACGACTTGTTGGGGTCCTCCCCCCTCCCCTCTCATGTCCCATGTCGCCGTTATAGACAAAGCCCCAACTCTGTCCCCCTCCCCCTCCAATGTATTTTCAATTTTCAATCTCCCGTTAAAGTGAAGTTAAAATTTTATGCCATTTGAATTCCTTTCGCCGGCCCGATGAGTTGGTAGCTATTAGCACCAATGAAACAAAACTTGTTTTGTCGCAACTAATGGAATAAAATCAAAAAATATATATTTTGCTCTGAATTTTCATTGAGCACTCTCATAAACCCGGTTTCAACTTCCTTCGGATTCATACCCCCTGGATATTTGTAACAAGTTAATTATATATATATATATATATATATATATATATATATATATATAGATATATATATATATATATATATATATATAGATATATATATAGTCATCAACATAAGAGTGTTTCACTGTATCACAGCTCTTCACTGCGGGTTGACAGTCGGCGCTTCTACCCCTGCGCTATCATACGACACTGACTGAATGTAAGTGATCTCTCAATGTAAACATTGTCAAGGGCTGGGAGCTCGAATTAGTTTTAAAGCTAATGGCGGTTTGCGGTATCCTTACAAATCAGCTCGACTAAAGAAAGTTATCTCTATATAGTCATCCACATACAGGCTGGTTGCTGTATCACATCTCTTCAGTGCAGCTATACCAGCTAGTGCCTCGTTCTCTCTTTCTATCTACCAGTCATTGTTTTACCTCTCTTCCTCTTATTGGAGTCATACAATAAATTGTTAGTCATTTATCATGTCAAAACTAAAATATATTCTTCAATTATTGCAACCCCGTAAAATGATTTAACATAATTTTAAAATTTCCACATGTGTAAGTTATTTCACAATATTACTTATTTGGTCTTCGTTTTATTTTATGTCGATGTACATTTCCAGTTTTCTTGATTATTGTTATTTACTTAATGTCTCCCTTTTTTCTCACTTGCTCACTCTCTATATATTTACATTTATCTTATATTCTTCAATTCTATTTTACTTCCTGTGTACGTTTACATTTTGCTTTCTGCAGAGATTTTCAAAAAAGCAACAGAATGAATGATAAGCCCCAAAAGTACTAATATCCGCAAATGTGCCCGACTGAGACTAATACAATTAAGCTTTTAGATGAAAACGGACCCAACTCACCAAAAAAACAGTCGTTTCTATTTTTTAATCTGTGGAAAGAATATATCTTTAAACAGGACAGTGGTGGACACGCGTAAAATATTGGGAATGTAAAAAGAAGTGTATTACTTTTTATAAAAGACAAATACGTACATGTATATTGCTACAGCTCAAAATCAATATTGCTTAGAAACACGCCTACACCAAGTCTGTAAATGAGATTTTATTTAATACAAAGCTACTGTCTCATGCGTTTGATAGAAACATGTCACATGCTTTCGAAGGAATGAAACAAAAAACGCCATGCTATAATAGCGGCAAATACGATTTTTCCGCGTTAATTTTTTCACAAAAGAAACGCCGTTTATTCGATTTCCGCCATGTTTGTAGAAGTTCTTACTTGAATTAAGCGTGTATTAAACTCGAAATTAATTGGTTCATTCTGCATGTGGCATAATTACTAAGATGCCATTCATTTCGTGAAGATTGCTATTTGGCGAAGCGCACAAACCCCAACCCTCGTGTGTTTGTTTTGTCCGTTTTTTATTTTCCATTTTGTTTATTTCTCGGACTATTTATTTGAGAAAAATATTGGACTCGTACATGAAACGACAAAGTTTTATAAACAAGGAAATTGAAATAGAAAGAGCATAATTCATAGTAATTCATAAATATATACGTAAATATATACACCTATTCATTTATTACACACACACATGTACATCCAGTTATGCGTATATATATATATATATATATATATATATATATATATATATATATATTTATTTGAATCCTATGTTATTTCTTCAAATAAGTAATCTTCTGAAAGTATTGACATAAAGAGGAAACGTTAGTTAATGTTTTAAAACATTTCCGTTTTCGTATTTGTTTTCCATATATGTATATCTCGGCAGCATTTATTCTTGAATAGAAATTTCTTTAAATATTACAAATTACTTGCGTCTGCATATTTTCATCGGATCATTGTAAAATGTCTGACTAATTTTAGAATTTTAGGCTGGAATTGGCAGACCAATTAACCATAGTCTCTGTCTACCTTAGAAAATATATGTTGTATGACTCCAGAAGAAATTGCCAGTATTAAAGTAAACGATTAGTAAGTAAAATTCATCTGTTCGTTCAATCCCGAAACTCGTAAATGAGGCAGGCATCAAGAAAATAGGAAGACATAAGTCATCATTTAATATATAAACCATATATATATATATACATATTTCAGACAAATTTCATGTACTAGCTAAATAGTGTATCATACAACTTGAGTGTATAATATAATATGATATGATAATAATTATTCAGACAAAGTTTAAGATTGAATCGAGCAACCCATTATGATCAGAAACTTGTTTCTGCTTATTAGGAAATATATTTTTTATGATATACAAAATACTATAAACACTTATAAAAAATCTTAATCCGTGTACATTTTACAGAATTAGGCCAGAGTACATTAAAATGTAACCGCCTTCATTTAATGTAAATTTATATTTATTTCATGAAAAATGCCATTATACTGAAGTCATATGCCCTTAATAGGGTTCAGATGAAAATTCATATACACTAATTTTACAAAAACAAAGAAATTCACAAATCGTTACACTTTTATTGTCCTTAAGGGTATGACTACATATCAACCAAACGATTTCATTATAACATCACTTCAGTATAATTTTTTTATGCATGAGTAGATGAAGTGCGTGAGGTGCGCTGAAGAAAAAATCCTACCAGTAAAATACATAGCCCTGTTGTGCTCGCATACCCTTAATGACAATAAAAGTGTAAAAAATTGGGAATTTACTTGCTTTTGTACATTTAGTGTGTATGAATGTTCTATCTTTACCCTATTAAGAGCATATGATTTAAGTATACTGGCATTTTTCATGGACGTTCACTACGTTTGTAAAGCTATGCCTCAATACAATTCCTTCTCATAACTGATATGGTTGGTTGTTTGACTAATCAATGTTTTATTTTTAATATTCACATGTAAATAGTTTTTTTTTTTAAAGATGGTAAGTGTATATTTACTCATGATACAATTCCAACTAGAACACATTTTTCAAACTTTACCATGTATTCATTGCCAACAATAAATAGTTATTCAATCAGTTTACAGTCAGTGTGTTTGAAAATTGACAAGGACACAATGCTAAACTATTTAATTTGAAATAAATAAATCAATCAAACATTTTTGGAGTAGGGAGAAATATAATAAAGTTATTCACAATAGTAAACAATAAAATATTCAGTGTACAAAGGAAAACAAAATACAACCTCTATCTGCCATAACACAGCTGAATTAATAAAATAGCTGATGAGATATAGAAGAATCTGTATGTGGACTAGTCATTTTTTAAAGTTTTTTGAACATTTCTGAGAAACTACGGTATATTGGTAAACTGAAATTGGAAAGCAATCAACTAGAGCCCAGAGTTTCTATCTCTGCCAAAAATCAGCTGAATCCATCAAAAAGTTGATGAGATACAGAATAAACTGTATGTAGACTAGTAATTATTTGAGGGATTTTTGGAATTTTTTGGAAAACTAAGGTATATGGTGAACTGAAATTAAAATGCCTTCAAGTAGACACTAGAACCTCTATGTTTGCCCAAAATCAGCTGAATCCATCACATAAAACTATACGTTAAATCAAAACAACATAGAGGT
>OY744526.1:101192051-101247051 GCA_963556195.1 Sepiola atlantica
ATATGTTGGTATAATGGGTTGTTATGTCTTCAATATTGCCTTAATACATTTATATATATATATATATATATATATATATATATATATATATATATATATATATTCATTTATATAGTAAGCCGCCGCCGGTTAATGCAAACGATGTGTAATACATTATTAGCCTACTTAGTCTACTCGCTTGAGGCAAAACTGATTGTTGCTTAAGAGGCCAATGCGGCAGTTTCTGTCGCAAAAGTCACAAACATGTATAGTCTCTGGACTGGTTGCATCGATGCTTTCTTTTCTGCATGAGCGCTTTACTGCAGCAACGTTCATCAGCTTCTACTCTCGTGCGGTCAGATATTAGGTCAGGGTTTCTTCACATCTTGAGCGGTCATCTGTAATCCTCCCCCAAGATCCGATATCAATAGCCTTAATTTCCTAGTTAACAACATATTTTTATCGAAGCTGGGGCTGCACAGTGGATTCCATCAGATGCCAACTATCAATGCAAGATGTCCTTTGCAATGCGTCCATCCACCATACGGTGTGCATGGTCCGACCAGCATAGTCTTCGTTGTCTGAGGAGGGTGACTATTCTAGGAAAGTTAGTTAAGGATAGTATATGTGTTATAAAACTTATTTTGCAAATAATTCCTAAGGATGCGGCTGAGGCTTCGTGGGGGGCAGGTGTTGAGTCATCGCTCCTGTCGTGCGTAAGTGGCCCACGACTCGCTGCCGTACAACAGTGTACGAACAATGCAGGCGTTGTACACTGCCATCATAGCCACAACTGTAAGCTTGAGTTACTTCCGCACTTTGGGTTTGAGGCGAGCAGGTGTTGAAACTGCTTACGTGTTCCTCTTGTGAATTTAAGTGTCAATGGAGAGGTTGTCGATGATGGTTTAGCTAAAGTATGTTAACTGGATAACCACATTGAGTTCATAATTATAAATACTGACGGTAATGTACATCTCGGTGTCTTGTTTCAGAACCTTACACTTATTCAGGCTGATGGTAAGCCCAGAATCCATGCAGACTAGTGTGACACGGTCCAACAGTGCTTGAAGTCTTGCTGAATATGCGTCGGCACCGAGAAGTTAATGAGAACTTCACGTACCTTGGATGTGGCTCTGGGGCAGGCAAGGTTGAATAGTGTTTCGCCTGAGCTGGTACGTAGAAATATTTTCCCGGTTGCGAAGAAAAATTCCGAAGAGTTTTGAAGCAAAAACACACCCTCGCTTGCCTCCGCTGCATATAGTGAACGAGGTGGAAGAGCTCCTGCAAGACTGTCCTATTTCTTTTAATGTGTGTGGTAGGACTCGTTTATGCACTGCAACTTAGGTGGACAGCCAATCTTTTGGAAGACCTTGAACAAGGCGCCCTTGCTGACAAGGTCAAACACTTTGATGATATCTATGAAGACGACGTACAGGGGCATTTGCTGTTCCTTGCACTTCTAGAGGTTGCGGAAGTAAAATACCATGTTTACAATTTATCTTTTTGCTCGTAAGCCGAACTGTAATTCAGTATAAGCATGTTTTCCAGTTTCTGCAGACAGATCAGGATGATCTCAGAAAATGTTCTTCCTACAATGCTGTGGAGAGCGATTTGTTTTGTAATTGTTATAGTCGTTTCTCTCACCATTGTGCTTGAATAATGTAATTAGTCTCTCTTGCCAACACTTAAACAGAACTGTGTGGACTGGAAGCAGAGGAGTAGTCCTGCAGTGCTATATCAAGTCTGAAAATATTCGATCGCTGCCTGGAACCTTGCCTGAGACAAATATGTCAAATGACTAGCTCAGTTCTTTTGCGGTAGGCTCTGCGTCTAGCTCCGTCGTGGTTTGTAGATGCTCAACGGCGTAAAACTGAGGGTGTTGACAGTATATTATGTTGAGTAGAGGTTGGAGTTCTGTTCTACTCTTCTTTCAATTTTCTGAGATTTTCCTTTGATCACGTCACAAGAAGACGATTTTAAGGTAGCCGTCTTGCTAAGGATTGAACCAAGTGCCTTCCTTATATTATCATACAGTTATCTGATGTTGACTGTACTGGGGGCAATATGTTTATTTTCCGCTGAGCTTTCCTCCTGTACTTATCATCGCAGTGCGTATCAGTCTGATAAGCCTTTTTCCTGGCAGCCTTGAAAATCTGCAAGTGTCTTTTTCAGTAAGTGCGGCACGCTTAACATCTATTACGGCGGTCATCTCGGTAGATTTGGCTTCAAACCAATCGTGATATTTGGCGGTTTTATTGCCAAATATGACAAGGACAGAATCTCTAGGCTGCAAGGACCGCAAATCACACCACCAGGTTTCTGCAAATTTTTTCACAAGTTCTAGTTTAGATATCCTGCTTACATATATGCGGAGGTTACCATGTTTTTTGAGTTGTTGAACCTGTTAGGTTTTAAGCTGATGCTGAAGCAGACCAAAAGTAATGTGTCAAAGTCTGCGCTGTGGTAGGCATGTGTATAGAGGGCGCTCTTCATAGAAGCGCGTCTGACCAAGATGATATATAAGTGGTGACAGTGCTTTGAATGTGAGTGTCACTAAGGAACCTTATGTTGAGGCTTAGTCCTGAAGTAGGAGTTGGTGATGCACAGTGTGTGGCATGTGCAAATCTCTGAGGGTTGCATTGTCCACCCAAAACTGTTCCAGGCACGAATGATGATCTGCCCCCAGGCTGGCATTGAAATCACTCAGGATTACTTTTTGTTCCTTGCTAAGGATGCTGCTGATTGCGGATGCGTGGTTTCCGAAGAACTCCTTCGTTGTGTCTGTTACAAAGGCTCGTGTTGGGGCATACGCCTTGACCAGTGTAATAGAACCTTTAGTGGGGTTAGGGCGAAGAATGAGAAATAACGTTATAATGGTTATATCATACAAAGCAGGTTGTTCATACTGCGAAGTCAACTTCATACTCCCTTAAGCTCATCAAAGCCCATCCGATGGCAATAGAACATGTAGTCACACCTTTTAGTGGGTCTAATCTGCGATGTGCGTTTCCAGAGTTACATGCCCCATATTTAGTCTCTTGAGCTTGTCATTCATAGAACCTGTCTAGAAGATTTTCAGAAAAGCCGGTCATTATTTTCCTAATGTTCTTACATCCCAGTATCATAGTTTATTTTTTATGCTGTTTTATTTTGTTGCCTGGTACGACGTTTACAGTCGACATGTCGGATGTATCCCAATCTTGATACATCCAATGCAGAAAGCAGGGGCTGGCGGGACGTCACTTAACTGGTTGGTTTGTTTGTTAAGTGTTGTATGATGCTAGCTTGGGCGCTGTGATATGGTTTAAATTTATGGTGTACCTTCCCCTAGTTTTACTGCCATGACAGGGCTGACCAGCTTCACCTACTCGAGACCACTAGTTATAGCGCAGTGACCTGCATATACTCTTCTCCGTTTAGAAGCAACATGTCTGCTGCAGCAAGACTGAAAAGAACTATATTGAAGCCAACAAGCGATAGGAAACACAAATATATACTTCTTTCTCCTTTTTATGTTTGTTGCATTTTTTTTTAAACAACGAAGACGCGTTGCAATTAAATCAAATAACTTGGCCGCTGCAACAATTTCAATAGTGAACGATCAACTGTAAACAAGCGATTTAAAGCACAAATATATATTTGTTTTCTTAGTATTGTTTTATCTTTTTAAAGGAAACGCCTTGCAATTAAATCAAAGAACTTGCTCGCTGCAAAAATCTCAACACTTGAGCGATCAACCGTAAAAAAGAGATACGAAAAACAAATATATATTCTTTGTTATTTTTAGCCTTGTTGTATAGTCATGTATATATATATATATATATATATATATATATATATATATATACATATATATATTTATATATACACACACTTATATATCAGTAAAATAACGAATTCATGACATAATTGATATTTTGTAATGATAATGTTTTGATAATTTAAACACCCACAATATTTGTCTCTGCGCACATGTGTCAGTAATTATGATAATTTATCACTCTCATGACAGAGGTTACAACTGACAATTATATACTCTTTTCCACAGAACCTGCATTAGTATCTATGCGATTAAGGCAATATTTACTTGTATAGTTCAATAATTATTAAAATAAAAAGTTCAGAAACATCGTTCTCCAAAATATCAATAAATATAAAAAAAACATATATTAAAAGTTGGATTCCTGTGTTGAGGGGTCAAGTTATGCGTCCAAAGTTGGTGTAATAAACTTTACCTTAATTAAAGGTCTTATGAATAAGAAAACCCAAAGGAAACATAGTTGAATGTCAGGAATTATTATTTATCTTTAAGAGTTTTATTTTTTTTAATAACAGCGTTGTGTAAATGCGGACATAACTAATCCAAACAAAGATACTCTTCGAATTCATCGGGGATACTCACACATAAACAATATGTTAGTATAAACTAATCGAGTTACACTAGTTGAATTTATTTAAAATTCTTTCTTGTTTCAATTATCAGTTTACTATTTCGTTACATGACTAAAACAAAGCTGTTAATCCGTAACAATAAGCAAAGTCCTTATAGCTTATAAACATGCTTCATACAAAATCGAACATTTCTGCTGTGATTCACAGCACAAAAAATTCCACATTTCAATGTTTATCTATTATTATCAACGAAGGCATATGTACCGTTTGTATCAGAATAACACTCAACAGGTGTACTTTAAGTATTATGTCACAGGAAAACATCACACAGGATATACGTGCTACTAATAAAGCCATGCGATCTTTTATAAATAATTGTCTTAGTAACATTCATTCAACGACTCCAGTAGTTATTATCTATAGTTTGTATTCTTTATAGGATATTATATTTATTTGTATTATTTTATCTATATAAAACACTGTCAAGTACTCTTAATGTTCTTACTATTCATAAACTACAATTATTACTATAACATTTCAGGTCGCTTTTGTTGTGTTATTTCCGTAGCAAGTTGAATATTGTGTTGACTTATCTATTTATTCTTTTCTCGCCATCTTGAATATGTACCTAAAATGAATTGTACCCACTGAGATATCAATTTATTCACTTATTACAAAACATCTTCTACTAGTTACATTATTATTTTACGAAAAGAGATGAGAAAGATAAGCTGTAACCGGGAGTATTAAATAATGAATAATTAAGTGAATCAATAATAAATAAATAAACAGATAAATAAATCGATACATGGATACATATATCCGTTTTTGTCGTAAACTCTTTACTCATCCTACTAACACACAAACAGGTTTGATCTACAAAGTGGGTACGACTTTACGTGGTAAACTATGTATCTGTATGTGCATATACATCTGTGTTTCAAAGTGAGTATACATTTGAATGCTCACACACACATATGCATATATATATATATATATATATATATATATATATATACACACATATATATATATATACATATATATACATATATATATATATATATATATATAAATATGTCAAATATGAAGACTCTCTACACGCTTGATCTTGTTTTCTCGCCT
This sequence comes from Sepiola atlantica, assembly GCA_963556195.1. Taxonomy (NCBI): domain Eukaryota; kingdom Metazoa; phylum Mollusca; class Cephalopoda; order Sepiida; family Sepiolidae; genus Sepiola; species Sepiola atlantica. The sequence goes on from OY744526.1 coordinate 101,197,548, forward strand.
TCTCTTCCCCACATTCTCAACTGCGTCCTCTCTCCCTCCGACCCCTCTCCCTCCGTGCACTCTACACCGACATTACACCCATCACCTCCCAGAACCTTTTATCATACAACACTCTCACGTAAAGGTTCAATTAAAAAGATTCACCATGTATATCTCGTATCCCCTCCCCCTTCACAATTGAAATTTATTCTAGTAGCGATCAACGTTCGCCTCCCACGACCTTCATAGTTATTATTATACTTCTCCCACTTCCTAATGATGTTATACTCAACCGCCGCTTGCAACTGCTACCATACATTTTCATCTCATATATTATTTTTGTTTTTGCTCAAGCGGCCGCATGTTCTGAGCCAGCTGCAGAAACCGCCATCCATTCAAAACATTTCGATCTTGTAAGATGTTTTCTTCAGATAAATCATCCTGAGAAAGTCTTATAATACAGACGAAACATTGATGAATACATAAATATTATTTTTATGTTTTGGTTTTCCTTTTTAAATTTCCATATATATGTATATAAATATATATATATATATATATATATATATATAGATATATATATATATATATATATATATATATATATATATATATATATATATATATACATATATCATAATTTCTTGTTTATTTAGAGTGTTGCAAATTATTGTATTATAAGCGTATACATGTTAGAGATGTTTGTTTATGAGAGAAGTGGCCGGTGCATGAGATGTTTGCTTGTTGCTTTTGGGAAGTATTTGTTAGTCTCTTTTCCTTGCATTTAATATGAATAATTTGGGGTATTGCAATGTTGTCAGTGAACTTATGATGTATTTGAATTCGTTGAGTAGATATTGTGAACTACGGATACTAAAATAACGTAGAAAAACAAATGTTCGTTTTCCTGTTTTCATTTTTCGATATATATATAGAGAGAACTATATATATATATATATATATATATATATATATACATATTGTTACCAATACAGCATAGCTCAACTGAAATTATCAGAGAAATGAGATGTATTTCATAAATATTTAACGTAAGCGAGCCCAAACTATCTAATCCTTCCTATTTTCTATTTTTATTTGACACCAAACAAGGCATAAGGCAATGTTATATACTGTTGAACCAAAGCCGTTAAACCCATCCCCATCATTGCACTCAAAAGAAGCGTATCTTGTGTATTTTTAGCGACACCTAACCCTCATGCTGAATATAATAGAGCGTATGCCAGACTATACATCCGGTCGACTGTCACCAATTTAAACCTTTACGAACGACAAAGTATCGTTAGCTTTGAAATTGTCTTTTCTTTAGCGTTATGGGAAGTCAAACCTCATCCAAACATCACGTATCATTTCTTTAAAATTCACATATGCATGCACCCTAAATAAATTCAAAGTATGATAACTCCAAACCTTTCAACATACCTACCTACTCTTCTCATCAGAAGAATCTATATAAAAAGGGAGTTGGCGAATAGACCAGTTTTTTCTTGTCACTTGAACAGCGAGCTGTCGCCATCGGGGAAACTAGTCCCAATCGCGTATACACTGGGAGCTTTTGACAGGAAGAAGAGGAAAGGACTAAAAAGAAGAAAAAAAGAATGGAACGGTCTAGAGAAAGTATCTGGCGTCACAACCGGACGGATGTAACCGATATTTTGTCGTATGGCGAAAGTTAATTTGACGAAACAAAGGCTTTTGGAGAGAGTATCACAACATCTGCCCTTGATTCTAAATAAATTACATTAAAATCGAGATAACAAATACGTATCCTATGTAAAGATAGCATAGTTCCTATTCGAAACTGCGATGATTACCCCCGCTTATATATATATATGATTTCTGAACATTTATACCTTGATATATACTGATGTGTTTACCACCCAAATATCAGTGTGAATCTTGGATGAGAGTGATCTGTCACATTTCTGAATACTTGAACATTTCAACTCATGTAAGTAGACTTGTACGAACCTTGTCTATTCTGTAAGTTAATTATCCTTTTTCTTTCGTGAAGTGTTTCGGACACTATTTTTGTTCATAAATGTTGCTCGCCATTAGTTTATGTTAAACATTATCCGTCTCCCCCAATATATTATTTGGTTTTTCTTGTAGTTAGTTCTATATTTGTGTATTACTTCTCTTATAATTCTTCAAATAAATATTGTTGGAATCTTAACTTGGTGTTTTAGTCGTATTTCCTTCTCATCATTTATCTTTTCTCCTGTGCGATGTCTTAGACTAGAGAATCCAATTCCCTATATTCTGTTGATACTATTGGGTCTTACAGGAATCTCTGGGACACCGTTACCGTTTTTATATTCATCATTGTCACACGCTCCCGACGAAATATTTGTATCACAAGATATATATATATATATATATATATATATATATATATATATATATATATATATATGTGTGTGTGTGTGTGGGGGGGGGGCTCTAAATTAATAAACGTATCATTATGTATTTTAGAATATATAACATTTTGTTAACAATGAGGGGATGCATCTATATACTTTTTTATACATTTTTTAATGAACTTTTACGTTTATATTCTCGGAAACCCGATTACAAATATAGGTGCATTATTTTGTTTGTAAACGTTAGGATTTAGTATCTGCGACAACCCAAATTCGCACCACCCTAACAATTTACATAAGTTTGATATACAAATTTAATAGAGAAAAATAATTGTTTTCAATCAAATTTTGAGTTATATTAATAAAATACTTTAAAAGAATTGGTACGCGCGTGTGTTCTTCAAAAATAGGCATGTTCTGAGTAAAATTTAAAACTATTGCACTTATTATCATAAATTATGAATATGCAGTGAAAGCAACAAAATATGTAACCTCATCACATTATTTTATTGTTTAAAACAATACTATTTAGGATTGTCTCCAGAAAATGGTAACATAACACTTAAAGAGAAATAACATCAAAATGCAAAACTAATGCATACCATAGTGTTTAGCGTGCTGATTATCGACGGGGTTAACGCAAATGTATTTTCATAACTTACTATTCAGAATATAAAGTGAAAAATAACGATAAAGAGTATATCTTTAAATTATATATTATGTTGAATAGGCAATTCCCGATATACGAGATAGAACAATAATAGATAATCAATGAAAATGACAATTGGAAAAATACAATAATTATAAAATCATCAATTGTTAAAATAAGGTTATATAAAAAAAACTGTTTTTTTTCCTTCATCTATGGAGTTTCAAATGTATGCTCTTATCATGAGATGAAATTCGACGGATAATTAAACTTTACTGTAATGCAACCATTTTAATATATAAACATATAAAATATATGAAAATATAAACAATTGAAACAGTTTAAATATGCGCTGAAAATATTATCATAAAGTTAGCTTAATCAAATTAAAGGTATGAATAAAGTGAAAGGTAATAGGTCTTAGGTGCTCTAGACATCCAGATAATAATTTAATGTCAAAGCATACAGTATAAATTGAATGTTAACTTCGAAATCTCTCCGTAAAAAAATTCTAATTTGTAAAAAAACGAAACAGCATCATAGTTCCTTTTCATAAAAAGTCTAGAAAAATGAATGAACACTCAGGTTTTAATATGTGGTACATATAAATAAATACTGAACGATTAAATAGACAAACAAATGCGTTCATTTTGTTATCCGGACACTCAATTAATTGTTTGATAGTAATTAAGTCAACTGTATGATGTGATAGACTATTATAAAACGATTACATTTATGTAAAACGTTACTAAAGTGTTATTATTAGTAGCAATAGTAATAGTATTGTAGTAATATTAGTTGTATTGTTTGTAGTATAGTTGTTGTGTTTCACATATGCATACGCACATTACTAATGCGTTGACAATTAGATGATGTCACTCCCTTGGGTATTTCTGTATTGTCTATTCATCTGATAAGTATCCGAAACCAAAACGAATGTAAAACCATATATTCAGAGAATAAAGCTTTTACGAATCGATTAAAGTAGTATAAATCTTCATCAAGGCATTATTTTGACTTTATCACTGATTACTTGGCCAAAGCCTCTAAATGTTTCTGCTATTTGTGTTTCGTAGGCAACACACACACACACGTGTATACATCTATAAATACCTGCGAACAAACACAGACAGGTATTTCAACGTTGCATACACGTGATATGCGTTTGGGGGGGGGGGGGCTACCGTAGGGTGCATTAACACCCTATACAAGTGTTTTAAATGTAATCATTTTCTTTTAATATTTACAGGTGTAGATACTTTTAATCCTTTCAATCCTGCCCGGATAGAAATGGTACGTTCGTGTTATTCATTGTGAGTGACTCCTAGACGTCTAACCTCATATACACATTCTGAAGTGCATCTATCAGGTTTCCATTACGAGCAATAGTAGCCCAAAGAGGTCAGATGTTACATCATCCGAAAGGTTGTTAATATAACAGCCAAGTTGTGAACTGTACTTCGAATAAGTAAATTATAATCGTAGTTTTATTACACATCATTAACCAGTTTAATGATTACATTTTTACTTAACGTCCGCAAAATATTCAACCAACAATTACATTTTCAAATCTTTGAAACAAATCTAAATCATAGTAACTATTAATTAGTTAAACAATAATAAGCACACTTTGTCTTTACACACCCACATCAGAAGTCAATATTTGGTTATGTTTTAGGTTATGGTGCATACCCCCACATTGACGACATTTAATAATAATCTTTCTGAAAAGGCTATGCATTAACGCAAAACTAAAACTATGGTTGAACACATTTTAATAGCATTGTTATTTCGTGTCTGTATGTTTACACCAACCAACTGCTATTATCTCGTTGTACAAGCGCAGTTTTACTTACATAAACGACGCATATTTTAAATCAGATTCCGAGTGTTGGTTATTAAAATACAAAAGCGAATTTCCAGTTAAAGTGTACATGAGTTACTTTTCTTAATCGTTTGGTTTTTATATATTGACGCATTTGGAGGTTGTTCATCTTAGCTGGACGCTAGCATACGATAAATGAATGAGTTGATGTTCGTAACCAACGTTAACTGTTTTCATGCAGATGTATTTTGTATTCATAATTTCCTACAGAAGCACACGGCCCATGTCCATTTCTCACGTGGGCGTTATGAATATTCAAGGAATTGGCTGATCCGTGTATACTTTAACTGATGTCACTTAGTGCTATTCCAAAATGCTAGTTCTTTCACTTACATGAAACAAAAACTAGGAAAACCAGATAATATTATACCCGAGAACTCATCACAAATTGATGAGAACAATGCTGGACCTGTCTGCTGAAACACTACATAAATGTCCTGATTTATTTAGTTATATTCTATTAATTACATCTAATTTGCTTTTCCCTATTAATACCAGTATTTTGCCTATCAGTAAAACTTATCAAAAGCTCTTTCTCTAGTTTACACTCTGCTTGTATAGACACGAAAGCGCATGTATGTATAACATTTACTTAACACATGCTATTACACATACGTTTTTGCAATTGTACTAAATTATATGTAATATGTTAAGTAACGTAATACAGCGTCTTTTAGATCTATAAACATATTTTAGACTATGTCTAACAATGTCACTTTAAAGTAAAGCCACTGTTTAGATTGCATTTAAAACAAATTCTATCAAAAATATAGTTTATTCGAATCGATATTACAATTTTTTGTGTGGTATTAATAAGAAGTATTGGTTTCTATATCTATGAAATCGACACATTCTATTTTTTTAAAACTGAGTACATGTTCTAATTAACGTTAATATATATATATATATATATATATATATATATATATATATATATATATGTAAAAATTAAAATGAAATAAAGAATTAGCAATTAAACAACTAACAAAAATAAACTCAAAAACTCATGTTGTAAAGTTCTGCCGAGATATTTCGGTCGTTAAGATACGACCATTTTCGTTCGGTTGGTAAACTTTATTTCAAAACCGAAAAGTGTTCCAATGTGTACAAAGAATGCGATTGGAAAAAAATGTCACGTGCAGGGAACAACAAAAAAGTAAGTAGAGACGCTAGGAATGTTATGAAAAGAGCAAGAAAAAGAAGATGAAGAAGAGGAAGAAAAAGAAGTAACAGAGACCCATCAACCAGTATCTTTAGAACGTCAGTTGAATAAGAAGAAAAAAGAAGTAGAGAAAGAAGAAGCGAGAGCAAAAGTAAGAAAGAGTAAAATGGGCATTTGGCTTTCGACAGCCAAATGTCGATTTTTCTCTTTCTCGGCAGAACTTTACAACATGAGTGTTTGAGTTCATTTTTGTTAGTTGTAAAATTGCTTATTCTTTATTCCATTTTTATTTTCACATATTGTCTGAAACATTGTTTCTTTTTTCTCATATATATATATATACATATATGTATATATATATATATATATATATATATATATATATATATATATATATATATATATATATATATATATATATATATGGGAAGAGAAGGATGAAAGTAATCCGACGTAATGGGAAAATGAAAAAGGAAAACCAAAAAATGGATGTTTTTTATGTGTACATCAACGTTTCGTCTTTATTTATAAGACTTCATCAGGATGATAAAATAGAGAAAAAATGTCATGCAAGTGCAGATAAATGTAGGGTAGACATATTGGGAGGAAAAATAGAATGAAATAGTGGCCACTGCTGGGTAGACGTCCGTATTTGTTGGAGCAATAGCAATTTCTTCTTCTCCAACAAATACGCTTACTTTCTTAACTCACCCTAATGACTGAATAAACTCTGAGAAACATCCATATATTTCTCGGGGATGTTACTAACCTTATCAACATGGTGATGCCATAAAAGAATTGATATAGAAAAAATTACAACGATTGTGCTTGAAAGGATACCACCGAAAACAGCTAATATTCTGAAAAAACTGTTCAATAGTTGCTTAAAGGAAACATACTTCCATGCCCTTGTTAAACTGGCAGTATATTAGTCCTGTATTTTAAAATACTAGAAATCAGTATTCTGCCTCTAAGTAAAAACAAATAAGTCTCCTGTGTATTAAGAGTGAGTGGTATGAATATGGGATGAATCAAGAAGATGTCACCCACCTAAGCAAAACTAACCTACTCAGTGACAAACAATATGTATTTTGTTTTGCAAGATCAATCGCGTATGTGTTCTGACTGTAATATCACACCGGAGAGGTGCATCTATTGCCCGGTACTTCGTTTCTAGAGCAATAGCTATTGGGATAGTAAACATCGCTGATAAGGGCTGGCATAAAAGTATACGTCCAAAGCTTGCTAGCTATAGAATATCAGGAAATGTTAGCTCAACCATGAATAGTTTCTCTCAAATAGATTTAAAAAGTTGAGGTGCACATTATTACAGCCGGCGTGCCTCAATGATATATTCTGGAGCAAATCCTATTTGTTTATATATATCAATGATCTCCTGGATTATATTATCCGATAATTCGTCTAAATTTATGCATATGCCACAACTATTTATGGCAACAAGTCGAATAGAATTTAATGATAAAGATCTTTCCGATTCTCTCTGGAGCAAGTTGTGTAATTGGGAAAAAGTATATTGTAACTTTTAATACTTCTAAAACCAAGCTTATCTCTATTCCTGAACCAACGCCCAGATCTTCACTATCGCCCAATTGAAATAAATGTCTATATTTGTGAGAAAACCCCATTCGTGTATAAGCTTCTCGGACTGACTTGCACTTCAGACTGTAAACGAATGACTTACAAATGCGTTGCTAAGTTCGCTGATAAAATAACTGGATTATTCAGAAGGTATATCATCTTTCACCCAATATCCTACCTGTATGAGAGCTAAATACGCCACAATATGGAGTACTGTTTCCACATATGGGGATATGCTGCTCAGACTGCCCTCTCCTGTATTTATTAAGTACAAAACCGACTTCAAAACAGTGTGGGTTTGTACTCTCATTTTTCTAAAGCCCCTGCTTCACAGAATAAACGTTGCTATTCTTTCTTAGTGTTATGGTTATTTTCATGGTAGGTGCACAACGGGACTTTAATCAATGGTATCTCTTTCAAAAACATTAACACAAAGTATTGCTACAAGCACTGTCAATATTTTCACTTCTACATCTATGCCTCTTAAACTGAATAAAACTTCCATGAACAAATATACTTTCGTAGAACTACGTGCTTCAGAACCTACTAACACATAGTCGTTTTCAAGTCCAATGTAAGTAATTTTTGTTCATCCGTTTTATTAAATACTGAATTCAAACCAGTTTAAACCGCTGTTACTAATCCTCACAATGTGGTCTCAATGTCAACTTTACGTAAAAACTCATCAACCCATATCCTGCAGTTGCATTTCGGCCTTCATAAGGTGCGCGTTGTTAATACAAAAACAATCTTGGGTGGTATGATTTCCAATGAAAACGGATGTTGCAAGAGCGCAAGTAGATTTGCAATGATGATTGAAAAAAGTAAAAAGTGCTGGAAAACTAGGAAGAATTGTTTCTACTCGGACTCCAAATGTTCACAAGGGAGCTGCAAATGCTGATGACTAGTCCTAAAACACTGGAATGATAGCAACCACATAATCAAAAACATAAATATGAATGATACGTTATATTTCTGCACATCTATCGAGTAAATAATGTTTAAATAATAACTAAATATATAACAAGTTCGGAAAGTTTTTCAGTTATTGTGGCATTGCTTGTTATTGGTAATAATGATGTAATTGAAGAAGAAACCAATAGCTGTTTCAAAGGTTTGCAAAAATGTGAAATTAGGATTACGTTTATAATAAGAACTGAATTGAGGATTTCTTTCGAGTTTGCTTGCCAGAGAATCAAGCTTTGTTGTGCGCGGTTTTCGGACGGAATGGAATCTGTCTGCCTGTCGCCATGAGACAATGGTGTGGCGTCCCCCTAGAGAATGGCCGATCGGAAATTGTCACGCGCGAAAGAGTAGATGGTGGGCGAGGTCAGTTAAGCTTGCGTCACACTTTCCATTGAGTCAAATGAACCAAATGCTAATGCGAACCACTTAACCACTTTACTTGTCCTCCGTTAGTCACGGATGATTTCACAGCGCGTTTATCAGTCACCAGTTCTGTCCACAACTCATATCAAGTCTATCACTTATCTGTATCACTAATTCATATATATATATATATATATATACATATATATATATATATATATATATATATATATATATATATATATATATATATATATATTAGTATTTAATGTATACACATAAAATATTATAAGGAGATATAATTTTTATGTATCAGTTTTCAGTATTTACTTCAACAGTGCTCGATACGTAAGTAGAGCGAGGTAGTAAGCAATGAAAATATATATGGAAATTAAGCTACACAGAGGCTCCTGCGTTTCATCCCCGGGGGGAATCTTCAGGCTAAATGCATGGAGTTATTTTTGTCAGGTGTTTTTATATACATTGGCTTGCTAGTTAACCAATCAGATGCTGTGTAGTTCCCTTAGCAAATCTTTGGGCTTCCCGCGAAGAAAGGCTTCGTTGGTGACGCTCATATACCTATTCTATTTTTTGTGAACAATGGATTTTCCTATATTCTGTTTCCTTTGTTGTGTCAATATAGCGGGCGAATTTATTTTAACACGTGGTTTCTTGTATTTCTATTTTAGGTTTTAATTTTTAATATGTTGAGTTTTTTTTTAATATATTTATATGTCATCCTAAAATAAAATTATTTTTGTGTAAACAGCTGTTTGCTATTTCACTTCTAGAATTTAATAGGTTTCGGGGATCTTTAAACTTTAGGATTTCATATTTTCATTCAGGCATAATCTACACGGGTCGTCTAAGTGTCTACATGTACTGGCCTGTCTTACTATTTTCCATTCAATTATTGGTGAGTGTCCATTTTCTTTAGCCTGAAGATTCCCCCCGGGGATTAAACGCGGGAGCCTATGTGTGGCTTAATTGCCATATATATTTTCATTGCTTACTATATATATATACATATATATGTATAAATATATATATATATATATATATGTGTGTGTGTGTGTGTGTGAATGTGTGATCCTGCTAGTCATATACTATATATGTATATATATATATATATATATATGTATGTATGTATATATATGTATATATATATATGTATGTATATATATATGTATATATAATACGGCACAATCCCGTTGACACACCAGTTCCCGTTAGATCACCGTCGTCGAGCCTGGCCATTACTAAATGGGTGACCATTTGGGAATACCAGGTGCTGTATGTGCTCTCTGCTTATCTCGGCATTGTTTCCAGTCGTCTTGTATTACTACTTGCAATTGGAATCAAGCAATGCCGCCTCAGAAAAGCGGTTGTTGGCAATTGCGCAACCCTTGCAATTACAAATTCACGCGTGGGCAGCCACTGCTGGGGCACTCATACGTCGACATCGACGGGAGAGTCACTCAGATATGTATATATATACATGTATATTTACATATATATATATATGCATGTGTATATATATATATATATATATATATATATATATATATGTTTGATTGCAAAAGGTGTAATTTGATGAAAAGTTTTTACAAATTGGTTGACATTATCAGATGCGGAATAGATAACCTCTTCGAGTATTAATATTTACTGCGGTAAAAGCAATATTGCCATTCCGCTCGTGTTTATGAGATTTGAAATACCCATCATTTGAAATATATTATGGAACACGGTCACACATATTACATCACAGTGTTGAAGTCCTGTCTAATCAAGTAAGATTTCCTATATACTAACAAATATTTAATAAATGAATAACTTTTTAAATATATGAAAGATACTTGTTTTTGTCTTACTTCTTGCATTGTTATAGCCTTCTAATACTCCTTTATATACGTATTACACACACTCCTTGAAGTAAACTACCTCTCCTTATTATATGTATACATATATATATATATATATATATATATATATATATATATATATATATATATAAATATTTCTATATACATATATATATATATATATATATATATATATATATATATATATATATATATATATATAAGATCCCATCTTGTTACTATGTCACCTGTTCAATATTAAACAAATTGAAAAGTGTTTTATGTAAGCAGAATTTATGTTGGTTTTTATCTGCTTATAAAAGGTTGTGACAAAATGATTTTCTGATAAACCCTCTTCGCCTATCCCTTATTACATACTTCTTCTTCGCCTTTTTTCTCTTTCCTCGTTATCTTTTTAAATGCGAAAGTATTTACAACATTCTACTTCTCATACTAGTCTTTTTATCATTGATACATTTATTATGATTACTTACTGCTACCGTCTTCAAAATCCACGCACAGATGAAAAATGTGTATATTAATAGTTTAATAAATTATGAGAATCTTATGAAAATCGAAGTTGCTTACGTCTACGATTTTCCAATCATTTTAGATGTATGAACATGAAACATAAAAGGACATAAAGGATATGACTAAAAATTAAAAAAAATGTGTTTTCTCAACGATAACATTTAATTAAATTTTGTAAATTAAACAAGCTCTATCATTTCATTTCATAGTTGAATAAACTATGTTCCACGCTATTTTACGTCTATATATAGATTATTAATGAAATAACAAACATGTGTTATTTGTGTTTCATATTACGTTCCATGTATGAACACACAGCATGCCGACTGAAACCAGAATTCGAACTGCAATCTCTACATAATTAAATGGATTACATGGATTGACAATTGATAAATATGACGTTCTACTAACTGTACATTGCTGAGTTGATTATCATATTAAGTTGGATATTAACGTCGAATTCTACTAGTCGACGAACGATTGAGTAGATTAAGCACATCATGTATATTACTGAAAATAACCAATTTTTATTCCGGGAACTTTTTATTTACGTTTGCATACTCTATATTGTAATTTGATTTTGTAATCAAATTTCATTATTCTACATTCGGATTATTTTTTTAAATTTCGTCTATTATGTCAACAGATGATCATTTGTGAAATATGTCGCTATCTAAATATAACTGTAATGTGTGTTCGAAGAGTGCACACCCCGTGCACAGATCGACTATATATGCTGGGACAAAAAGGTCCTGAACAATAAGTTGGCATATCTCGTTCATCATGGAATTATGTGAAAACTTTCATAGAATTACCACGCCTGGGAATTTCACATTCATGTTTTGTATGAGAAAACATTCTGTAAGTGAGATTAACATAAAAAAAACATTAAAATGGTTTACAAAAAAGTACATGATTGTTTGTAAAGTTAAACACAACGAGAAATAGGAATTGACAGGAAAAAGAATAGATCGTTCTTAATTTGTATGTAAAACTATTTTTAGAAAATCAAAACTAGCCCTCGTCCTCCACCTATTACTCCCACCTCTACTAGTAGTTAGTATGTTTCCCTTTATTTGCCAGACTGGTCCTGATCGCGTAGAAAATAGTTTTCACAACAAATCGTATTGCAAACAGTAAACATGTTCAGTTTTATTTGCTGTTGTGAAGCTTTTGTGGTATTTACACATGCAATCATATTTATTTCCGTTTTATAACTTAGCATTACATTTCCATATAACTGATTGTATAGACAACAGCGGCAATTATGCTGATAAACACGTATCAATTATTTTAACTCAAAGGTGGTGTGTCTTGAAAACCACACTTATCACACATTTGAAAACAATATGGCAATGCATTTTCAAAGCTTTTTTTGTAACATTAAGATTATATTTGCTTCAGTATATATGTTCGTAGTTAATTTGCTCAAGCTTATGCATCTTTTATTTTAATAAATTTCTAACAAGCAAATATTTATTTTTTTATTTACAATGTCAGCGTTTTATTGAAGACATTTTCTTTTAAAAATAATTGTATTAAGTGAAACTATTGTTTTACGTAATACTTTGCTAAGTAAACTATTTTTTTATTTTATAAAAGAATACATAATATCGATAATAGAGCAGAACACCAGTATGAAACAAGCCGAATGAATTCTGTTCGGTACATCGATGTCTTTCGAACCAAACATGTCGACTGAACTGTAAAAACTAACGTACTTTACTTCCTCTAAAAGAAACTGTAAAAAAGCACACAGAGAAAATATAGCGGCGACGACACGGGTTCTCGGGCCTGGTAGACAGAGCGAGACCTATAAAGTTAGAAACACACTTTTACACCCTGTCTAAGATTAACCATGTTGTAGGTTCACCGACAATGATGTGAGAACAATAGTCCACGCATAGGGGAATTGTGATTTATAAGAAAGTGAAATACATTTCTAGTTCGGTAGAAGAAACCACATACTTTGCAGAAAACTTGTATTTATTCCAATTCATGTTATATGTGAATGTTAAACCGAATAGTCTGAGCAATAAGCGCTTAAGAAGGGTGCTATCAGACATGCAATAGGTGACTCTGAAGGAATCTCATAATTGTTGAAAGAAAATGAGTTTTGTCTTGGTATCATTAAATATAACAATCTATCTGTGTATCCATTCTAGTACAGATTGGGCGTCATCTTCAAAGGAGTGAAGCATTGTAAAAGATATGTGGGTGTTCGATTAGCCTGCATGTGTAGATGTAGGCGTACTGTCATAAGCAAATATATTCATCTCATACTCGATTGCCTCAGAGATGTTGCTTAAGAAGATCATGACTAATAAACACCCAATTATCATCTACTGAAGATCGCATGCATATATGTGATATTATTTTGATATACAGATATACAGATATAGAAATACGACTTAGAATGTTCTTTGAACTGAACAGTAAGTGATTATGTTAAATATTTGTCCAGTAATACCGCACAACTTTATTTTCCGGATAATAACTTCATGCTATAGTTTGTCAAATGCGCTGGATATAACAATTGCTACCGCCATAACTTCACCTGTCTTATCCAGTGTATGGTATATGCATTCAACTATGCCCGTTTGAAAGTCCGCAGTTGTACAGGATAGCCTAAATTTATATTGTTGATCACAAATGTTCAGCGGGTTGGGGGTGGATGAATATCGCTATATTGGTTAATGATATATATTGGTTTATGTTATATGAAAAAACATTATTTGAAATCATTTTGGCGAATAAATAAAGTCAGTATAGAAAAAAATAAGCTTACTAGAAAAGAAACAAATATCTCATTTGTTAATGCAGCTTATATTATATGTGCAAATAAACAAAATAAATAGTAGCTTTAAAGTAGAAATTTGTAAATAATATCATGCGAATATACTATTTGTAGAAATTAATACGTTAATATTTCGATAAACAAATATAAATGTCACAAGGAAAGCCGACAAATATGTAGACATGTAGAAATTGTATTTTCTTATTAATCCCTTAAGTGTAGTTGATCATTGAACACTGCTTCAATCTTAACCTTTTACACAGCTTGAATAAGTATTTTCTGAAATGAAAACATCAGGCTAATTACATTTTGTAGTTTAAATAACATGCGCAATTATAAAAATGAAACACTCGCTAGTCAGAAGTAAATATTGCTATGTCAAATTCAATAGTTTATGAGTGTTAAACTGAAAATCAGCTTACCTTTGTTTTATATACCAGAGTGTGTATGTTTATTATAGAAATATGTGTGTATGTACGTGATCCTTTTCCGCACCTATAAAACACATTTGACCGTCAAATATGAAATCGAAATTATTGTGACGCTGGATTAAAAAAATGAAGATTTTACCTTTCATAAAATGACTTGTTCAAACATAAAATATCAAATAACAAATTTAATTCTATTCACGTTATTAATTTTTACTTGTTAAAACTAATGTGGATGGCTATTATGTAACCTATAAAAGAGATCATTAATGTTTAAATATTTACGTACTACTATTAGACAGCTATCATTGAATATGCCACACAGTTTTAGTCTGGAAATTTTTGTGAGGATCCTTTGCGTTATTCGAGTCAGAGTATGTGTTTGCTGAGACATTGACCGATGAATCTTTCATACTCGTTGCTGTCCCAAGAACTTTCGAGCTTATCCTGGTTCATGTTCAGGGGAATCAGATACAGCCATACCTATTTATATTAATAGGTAGTTTGTGCGGGATTTATGTTATTAACATAGAATAAAAATTATACTTATACGTCTTAGAATTATATCGCTAGTATTAATTAGATGATGTTAAAGGCTGCTGGTTTAGTTTTTATCGATAAAGCTTCGTATACATAATGTTTTTGCATTTTACTATTATTTTTTTTAATATTATGTTTTTTTAAACTAAGAGTTTTCGAAAGTAGGAGCGAGACAGGAATGCTGGTTAGTTAGGTGCTGAGATATGGCGTTTGTAGGGGGCAAATGCATTGTTAACCTTCTCGATCAAATGTTACTAGCATGTCAATATCTTTTTTAGCTGTCGGAGTTACAGACACCCAATACGGCATTTCAATTCAATATACAAGTTGCGTCCTAGCCAATGATAAGTTTAGCGTTTTTTTTTATAAATTCACTGTTGTAAACGATGAGTGTACTTTTTCTTATCTGGGTCTACCAGAAGTTTTTGTTGATAATAATTTTTAATACATATCTATCGATTTTATAATTATGATGAAACTGGTTTCGGAAGAATACTTTTATAGATGTGTTAAGTTGAGGATTGAGTTCATTAATATTGTCGTGGAGATTATTTTTAAACTACCTACAATTAATAAACCACATAAAACGTAACATCTTCGTCTTATTTAGTTAAAATTATTTAAACAACCAGTATTTAAATGGTAAGAAAAACGAGAGGACTGTAAATGAAATATCGTACATCTAGTTCGGGATCCTGCTAGTATATACACACACACACACACACACACACACACACACATATATATATATATATATATATATATATATATATATGTGTGTATTATTTAATAGATAAAATGATATATATATTAAATATTTACACACGGACACGGGTTTCGCCGTACTACCGTTCTTCAGCGTGGGTGACTATTATAGGATTCGAACTCTTAATAACTCGAACAGTAACCACGTGCACTAACAATCACGTCACGAAGCTCCTTTCGATAATTACGAGTATCGTTTTATGCATTTTTGACTTTGCTATTTTGGTTGTTGTTTCTGTTATTGTTTTAGGAATTAGTTACTGGTATGTTTTGCTCGCCACGAGCTTTAGGAGTTATCGCGCTTAGATAAAGAATGCCGCCCCATTGTTTAATGGACGTGTTCTTTTATTTATTAATTCATGGATAAAATAGATATCCACAGACACGTGATTCGCGGTACTATGACCTGTCAGCTTTGCTGACTATGACAGGAATCGTACTCTTCATCGCTTGAAAAGTAACAGAGATGAACAAACGATATAAGCATCGTCATTAATATATAAAGCGATATATGTCACACAATTCAAGACTGACACTGTGTTGCTGTTCCAGCGATGAAAAGTCCGAAGTCTGTCATAGTCACCGGCGTAGTACGGAGAAACACGTGGTCATAGATAACCATTTTATCTATAAATAATTAATAATGAATAAATTGATTTAAAAAAACACGTCTATAAAAATATAGTGCGACACTTTGTATCTAAGGGAGGTAACCCTTATGCCCGTGGGGAGTAAACCATACCAGCACTTTATCGCTAAAACTATAACATCAACAGAAAAGTCACACACACACATATATATATATATATATATATATATGATGTTCTGGTTATTATTTTAGCGATACATTTCTGAGAAGTTTGATTCATCCCGAGCAGTAAATTTTGCCTCCCTTGAATACAGAATTCGAACCTATTATATTAATATATGCATATATATATATATATATATATACATATACATATATATATATATACATATATATATATATATATATATATATATATATATATATATATATATATATATATATATATATATATATATATACATAAATACTTTGTCTATTATGCCTATATATCCATTTTCGATTCATAATGGCGTTATTCAATCCCCATGTTTGGTTTTTAGGGGGTAGTTTTCTTCTCCACATTACTCGTTCCCCCGTTTTTAAGCGGTATTCGCCGGCGTTTCCTTTGACAATGTGTCGGTTGAAAGGTACCTTGGGATTTAGTCTCTTAGTTTTAACATATTTTTTAATTCTTCTTAAAAGTTTTTAATCAACGATTAAATATATTACTACAAATTTCTTCTCTTTTTGTTTGCTTGTGATATTGTCCTCGACTCGCTATAACTCCGTTCATCCTATTTAAAACTATGATAAAATTCTATATCACAAAAAAAATGTGCAAATATCTCAGGAGTAGTAGGTATTTCGACACAACTTAATCGACCTGGTCCGAATAAAGGGCAAGATTACATCTTTGAGAGCCGGAATAGAGTATTTCAAGGCGCATTTCTAAAATAAAAGCCAGGAATATTCTCTACTTGGAACGGGTTTTCATCCAGGACGAATGCAATCATTTACTTCGTATCCTTGATTTAATGTGTGTTAAATACAACCGTTTATAGTCTGCTGCGTGGACCAGTCTTCTTTTTTTTGATAGATTAAAATTTTCAAAATATCTATCGGCTGGTGACAATTTGCGCAGCAACAAAGCCAGTTCCAAGAACCAGCTTTACCTTGACGCGCTTATTCGAGCGAGGCATGGTATAGGGATTGATGTTGATCAACATGTGTGCAACTTCTCCCACGCCACTCTCTCTCACACGGAGAAAGGTGTACTTTCCAGAGGGTTGAATATGGGTATTCCCCCTTTCTTATAAAGAAAGTGTATTTGCCGAATTCGAAATATTACAATCTCAACTAAATCATCATGAGCCGAGGTAACGATGATCTTCTTTATATGAAGGCAAGATTAGCTGAACTAGCACATAAGTTCGCTAATTCTCCTATCAATTCCCGAGATTTTGCCTGGGGTAAGATCCACTACCAGGCGGCCAAACTTCTGAAGGTAAATAAAGAGATCTACATTCCTAAACCGGGTATGGGTGCTGTGTAGTCATTCTTAATAAGAATGACTACACTGATAAAATGTTGCGAGTGGAGGATAATATCACAAGAAAAAAAAGAGGAAACTTATAGTAATCGTCGGAAGACATTCGATTACAAACTTATGAAAAGAATAACAAAGATAGACTGAAAGATCGGTTGAAAGGGATTTTGTTTGTTAATTTTGGTCGATCTTTTATGATATTCTAAAAAGTTTTTAATCGAATGTCTTCCGGCGATTAAATATATTACTATAAGTTTCCTCTCTTTTTTCTCTCTCGTGATATTGTCATCTACTCGCTATTATTGCGTTTATCTTATATATATATATATATATATATATATATATATATATATATATATATATATATATATATATATATATATATATATATATATGTATATATATATATATATATAAATCTATATTGGAAACATATACATATCCCTTATTTGTGTATCTATATATGTACATAAATAACACTGAGTTCATGAACTCATGTTTTTAATCTGACATTCTTTTGATGTGTCTTGATCTATTTGTCATTCTTTGTATATCTTGTGAACATTATTTTTCACATCACACCTTTGTATATATGCACCATAGTTCTGTTTTTCATACAAGTTATATTTCATTCATATTCTTAAGGTCTATGTAGGAATAACGTCTTATATGTGTATTCATTCTCAGTATTTCGCTTTTATCGTCTCCCCTAATTTCTCACGCGTGCGTATCTTTTCAGTATATACGTATTCTTTCATTCAGTTAAAGAATATGTGATGTATAATAAATATTTGCTGTTTTTTTTTCTGAATTAAAGCCGGCAATAGTTCCGGAATTGCGGTCTTATATATGTTTTCTGTTTCATCGGTCAACGTACATGCAACTGCCTACATTTCTTCTCCCCGCCTACAACAGGAACTCGGCTGCATGCCTATTGTTCTTTGGTTCTCATTGGTTTTGTTAAAATAAGAATTGACTTCGTCGTCACAATACGAGACGCGAATCAAGGGCATGTGTGTTCATGCACCTATTGTCTGACGACAAGGCCAGATCACCTACTAAAGACGAGGAACCATGTCCGAGCACGCTTTCCTCTTTTGTTCAGATGAAGACGAACAAAAGTCTGATTAAGGAAAAGTCAAACAACAGTAATAAAAACAGAAAGAAAAGAAATATATAGAATATTGAAGTAAAAAAAGAATAGGAGCTTTATCAGGAGGACAAAATACTAAGCATACGACGTGAAAGTAAGAATTGAAATTTTAAAATGTGAAGAGAAGTAAAAGGTAAACAAGTACAAAATAGAAAGAGAGAAAAAAGAAGTGAATAAATTGAGAGGAAGAAAGGGGAGTGGCGAACAAAATAAAAAAGAAGGTGAATGAACTAAAGAGAAAAAGAGTCTAACAATAAAATTACATGTAATTGAAAAATGTGAGTAAAAAAAAGAAATAAACATATAAGTTAAATGTGACAAATAAAACGAAATAAGAAATAGTGAAGGAGAGAAATAAATACAATAAATGTTAAATAAAAAAAACAAAAAGGACACTTGGTGTGAATTAAATATTAAAAGAGAGAAGATTCGGAAGGAAAATAATCGGCAGACGATGTATGAAAGAGAAAACAAAATGAATTTTTTAAAAAATATCAGATAATAAAAAAAAGTAAATCAAAAAAGTATGACAAAAAGACCAGTAATGAAAAATAAATGAAAAAATATGAATGAAAACTGAATGAAAAGAGAATGAAATAAATGACATAATTAATGAAAAATTGAATAAAAAAATAGGAGGCAATCTGAGCGAAAAAGTGAATGAAAAATAAATTTTTTATAAATCAATTAAAAAAATAAAATGAAAAATTTATGAAAAAAAGAATACAAATTGAATATAAAGTGAATGAATGAAAAATGCATGAACGAAAATAGATAACAAATGAATGAAAACTGTATGAAAATCAGTGAATGTAAAAATGAATGTAAAGGAAAATTAATGAAATACGTATGAACAATTGTAAAAGAATTGGGAAAATGTATGTATCCTTCCCAAACAGCCGCCTGTGACTTCTTTCCGAACCACCTTCCCAAACAATTCGACTTATTATCCTTCACTAGTCTCATGTTCAGAAGAGATGCCGTTGAAGATTGAGCACTATTCTCTTTCCAGGATACAGAACATTTTTGATTGACTTTATTAAAAATTAAAATTTACTAATTATACCGCTTCTCAGATATTATGATGTATTATAACAATTATGACGACCGGGAAACCCCACGTACGTTGTCAAGTATACAAAATAATAACAGAAGAAAACACAAGTTTAGAGGGATGGGATTGATGAATAAATTCAGCTGAATTTGCAGAGACCAGGAACAGAACGGACACGATTGAAGAACAGAATAGACGGAACAAACACGAAATAAAGTAGACTAAAAAAGAAGCCAACTAGAAGAAAATAAAACTTTAATAGATTCATAATCCGATAAGTAAAGAAGTTATCTGCGGTTCTGAAGGGAGGAATAAAAGAAATACACTGATGAAAAACAAAACGATAGAAGAATGTTTGAATGCATTGTGAGGCAGAAAAATAGAATAACAGGAGGAAATATACTATCTAAATACCAAGGGGAATAAATGAATGATTGTTAGAAAAAACAAAAATGGATACTTGTGGTTTTAAACTTGTTCTACAATAACACTGAAACTTTTCATGCGCGATTTGATTCGATTTTGTACAGAAATGTTCAATCATTATGACAAACTAATACAATTTGGTTTATTTTTACTGAAACGTCCAGGTAAGATAGATCCTTTACCTGGCTTTGTTAATATTTAATTAAAAACGATTGTAAGTAAATATTATTAAAACGACGTTGCTTAGAATATAGCAGAATTTATGTTCTTTTAGTGGCATTAAAATCAAAGACAAAATTGAAGTATGTACAGTTCCTTATCGTTAGAAATTAGATTTATGACAGACTTAAGTATTTCTCACATCTTACGGTGTGAAGCTTAAGGGAAAATGCTTTGTATAATAGTCGCATGTAATTCTAAATGAGCCGAAATACAACAGACACGTTGACGAGATTATTTTAGAATATGCATTGTTGGCCTGTGTATGCCACACTCGCTAAGGACTGCGGTGAGACGTGTGCCACGCAACAAGTATCTGTGACAAGAAAGAAAGACAACACAGACTATAACCGCTGCTACAACAACACACTCCATACGTTAGATAATTAGAACTACACATTGAGACTGATGTCAATTTGCGTACGTTTTAAGGATTCGACCGTTATATTACAATTACATACATCTGGTGAATGACAGATTGAGTATTACATCTAACACCGAATTAATACACAAAAATAACTGCATAAATAGACTGTAAATACTAGAAGCAGTATTCATTACAACTAAACAGCTTAATATTAAAAAAATAGCTTTCAACACAGGTACTGATATAGAAAATTATTCCATAATGAAATGAAAATAAAGTAATAAAAAATAATAATAATAAATAAATAAATAATGGTAATAATAGTAACAGGACTACATAATGTTGAATAAATAAATAATAGTAAAAATAAGAATTAATAAAATAAATAAATAAACAATAACACACAAACAATAGAATATAAATTAACTCAACCACAGACCCTCTCATTTCTTTCATTCGCCCTTAACGATACCAATAAAACATTAACTCAAGTCTTCTTATTAAAAAAAAACCTGATCCTAAAGACTAAGAAAGTCGAAAGCGTTCGAGAAGAATGGCCGAATGAGAACAATTGGGGAAATATTCTACTGATTGCCACCTGAAACCAGAAGGATAGCTCGACGGTTTTAGCACCTCACGAGGAAGATTTACAAACGAGACAGTTTAGTGGCGTTCAACAACGATTGCTTGGATATATATATATATATATATATATATATATATATATATATATATATATATATATGATTACATTTACAAATTAATATTGCAAATAACACTAAAATTACAACAGGCGATAGACCTCTACCAGTGCCAGCAGTTGTTAATGGGCCAGTGATAATGTCGTCAGGCTACAGTACCTGACGCCCCAGCTCGAATCTCACAAGGTCATACAACGCTGGTGAATATAGACTCTAGACGGCGATACATTTTTGGGATATTTTATAAATATATATGATCACATTTGGAGAATATCATATTATTAAAAAGGAAAATGTTTATCCTTTAGTATTTCGGCAAATGCTTTCTCTTTAAAATATATTTAAATAAATTCCATTGTGAAGGTGGCAGAAAGAAAACAGTTAAATGACCACATTTATATGGGATATACAACTCCAACTGCTCGTGAGTTTTTGTCGCCTAGTTATAAAAGTATTTATTTACTCCTCTCCAGTAGTTGGGCACAAGGCTAGTTTTATCTTACTCCCATAAGGTAAGATGTGAGCCAAGATAGGGTCGGGAAAGAGGGGCTTGAAAGCCAGCGCCCAGGAAGTGAGAACTCTGGACATTACAAATTACCTGGGCAGCTCCGTCGGCATTCCCCGGTAGGGGCGCTTCAGGCAGTAAGCAATAAAATTACTCCTCCCCAAAGAGGAGAGGCAAAGCCTTGGAGGGTGGACCTTCTCGAACCGTACAGGAATACCCATAGACAGGCGTAAATCAAGGCCAAGACAATACCATGAGGTGGAGTATCCATCGGAACAGATACTACACTTTGATCTAAGCCAAAAGGCGGTTTATAACGTCATCCATCTCTATTCAATTATCTCTCTTCCCTACCTTTGTCCCCTTTGCCTCTTCTCTCGCTCTGCACATCTCTCTTCTTTTCTCTTTCTTACATTTTTTTGCGTCATCGAAGAGTAGAAGAATCAGGAACTGTTGTTCCGGTTTTGACTCACGCTCGGTCTAGTCAGGCAGATTAGACGTAGACGTAAAAACTATATATAATAAACATTTTTGGAAAAGATTTAATTATTAATCACACCATTTATAATTTATTTTTGTTCCATATTTTAGTTTTCTATAAACAAACAACACCCCCGATTCTCTCTCTTTCTCTCTCTGTCTCTCTCTCTCTTTCTCTCTCTCTCTCTCTCTCTCTCTCTCTATCTATCTATATATATATATATATATATATATATATATATACATGTGTGGGTGTGTGTAAGTATATGCGTGTGCATTTCATTATATGCATCTTTGTAGTCATATATATATGCATGTTAATGCATGTATGTATGCATGTGTGTATGCATGAATTGTTCTCTGTATGGATGGATTTGTGTGTTCTGTTAGATAGTCTGAAATATGCAAACACGCGAAGAGGACAATAAATGTTGTTGGGACTTTTTGTTCATGGAGAATCTCGATTGATAAAAAAATCATTTAAAGCTTATTAGCATTTCCCAATTTGTCAATCAAGCCGAGCTTGGCCGACAACAATGCCGACATGCAAAAGGCTATAATGAAGAGAATGAGAATTAAATAGATTTAACAGAAAGAAGACGACAAGAGATGCGGTGAGTCGACGCAACGGGAGAGACAAAAATGCGGAGAGTGGAGGGGGGGAGCAAAGTTCCTGGGCCAAAGTGAAACAGTTCGCCGATAATAGTTCCATTGTAAAACTTTAGACGCGACCATAAAGTGGTAGACAAAAGGTACAGATTAAATTTGGCGACGTCGATGACATGTCCCGGGTGGTGAGGGATACGACAGCCTCTCTCAATCCATTCACTATTCATGATCCGTTGTGCGCATAATTCGATGAATAAAAAAAGCATCTTAAAAATATTGAACACGAGAATTTGTGTGAATAAATGATTAAAAGAAATATCAGAAAAAATTATAAGGGGTCGGTTGATTTATTAATAAATAGCATAGTAACATATAACAGTTTACAATTATTAATACTAATTATACGGGGTATTTCAAATAGTTAAATTTATATATATATATATATATATATATATATATATATATATATATATATATACAATTGTATGTCTGTTTCATTTATCTTAATGTTTTCTGAATTTAATATAGATATTAAAATATATTAAAATTATAATTGATCGCAACGGATGTGTTATAGCGAAACATATGTAGTCTATGTTGACCCCTGGTAGCATTGATATTAAAAGTTGAAATACTGAGTATGTATCTTAGGACCAAGTAAACGCAAGACATATATATGTTTCATGAAATTGTACATGCCAAATGAGTTCAGTTGATTGATGAAATGATAGATTTTTCAATATTACAAATGTTAAATGTACATCATGTTAAGGAACATCTTTCAACATACAGTTTTAATGTGTGTGTGCGAGTGTCTGTATTAGTTTGCATGCGGTAAGAGAAGAAGGCATGCTATTTACAAAATTCGATCGATTCGAGCAGTAAATGCCTAGTTATATGTGTCTACAAACATTTTATGATGTTTGAGAAAGACACAAAAGTGTAAAATGTATCAGTGAATATTTAAAATGAGAAGTTGATACGAAAATAACCATACATAAATTGTAAGTGTAATTCTTTTTTAAATAATATGTTCATTTTACTCTACGCCCATTTCTGTACGATCGCTATTTTACACTTAAACACAACTGTTAAAGCAAACTATAGTGGTAAACACTAATGAATAGTAACTAACTTAACTTAAGTAAATAATCGGACGATCTGAAAGAGTAGTAGGTTTGCTTGCGACAAATTATGAACCAAAGTTTTATTTCAATTGTAAAATAATATGATGCTTTTGTTGCAGTTACAAATTTCCCACTTTCGTTTTCTAAATACATCAATACAAATGATCTTATGAGGTTTTTCATTTACATGTGTAACATACATAAATCAAGAAAGGCGCGAGAGCGGTCTATCCCTTTAATAAACTTCACGAATTGCCTATGGTGGAAATCTCATTTCTTTGATCAATAATAACTAAAAAAAACAATGAACCAAATTAGTCAAAACTTTGCACAACATGTTTTGTGATAGGTTCTATAAGTGTGTAGAATTTCAGAGATCCAGAATGTTCCATCATGAAATCATGTTATATGTGTGTACGTATTGGATCTCATCAAATATTTGACGGATTCAGCTAATTTTTGGCAAAGATAGAGGTTCTAGTGTCTAGTTGATGTTATTTTAATTTCAGTGTACCATATACCTTGATTAGTCAAACTACCAACTATATCAGTTATGAGAAGGCATTGTATTGAGGCATAGCCTTTACAAAAGTAGTGACATTCCATGAAAAATGGCAGTATACTGAAATCAGATACCCTTAATAGGGTTAAGATGAATATTCATATAAAGTAAATGTACAAAAGCAAGGAAATTCCCAAATTTTTACACTTTTATTGTCAGTAAGGGTATGCGAGCACAACAAGGCTATGTATTTTACTTCACACAGCTCATCCACTCATGCATAGAGATTTATACTGTAGTGATGTGAAAATGAAATGGTTTGGTTGATATGTAGTCATTCCCTCAATGACTATAAATGTGTAAAAACTTGTGAATTTCCTTGCTTGTGTACATTTAGTGTATATGAATTTTCATCTTAACCCTATTAAGTGCATATGATTTCAGTATAATGGCATTCGTCATGTAAACTGTTTTCAGTATTTTTCAATTAAAGAAAACAGACATAAGAAAAGAATAATGTGTCAATATGTTAAATCACTCATTAAATACTTATATATTTCCTTAAACATTCCATGGTGTTTGACAGATACAAACACTTGTAAAATATATACTTATATATTTCCGATTAAATATGGAAAGAATACACTATATTTTCTTATGGTTGGTATTTCGTATCAACTTCAGAGTATCTAAGCTTCCTAAACAAATCACTCACTTTAGTGTTTGCTATTTGTGATTTTCGTGTCCGTATTTCCCGCAAGTCTTCTAAAGTTATTTGATGTTCCACTGCTTGTGATCAGTATAAGTTGCTAAAACATGATTATGGAAGTGGCCGCCGACTTTTGTAGGTTAAGGAATCACGTTCAGTTTTGTTTCTGGTAATCAATGTCTCAGAAAAGGGCGTACATTACACATTTTGAATTCATCGTTCATATGATACTAGTTATAATTACATTTTATGTATTATGTGCTAAGAATTCATTCATAGTATTCATCTTCTAACGAAGCGTTTACTGATTGAGAACATCATTGAAAGCATTAATTAATTAAGGAAGTTACATTCCTCTGAACTCATTTTTTTAAAGAATGTGCCTACTATAACATCTGATCTCACTAATTAGTTTATTGTTGGTATTCAAAGCTCGACACACTCTGGGAAATTGCAACATGAACCAAATTGATTTCAAAGTATAGATGCATTGAAAGCAATGCTTAATTTATTACTGCTCGCAACCACTGCCAATGAGTTTTTAATAACCATGAAAGTCTTATCTGTTTAATGTAGAGATACCAGACGGAGGCACAGGTTCCAAGATGTTTAACGAATAACATAAAAAAACAGATGTATGCCCAGTATTTTTACTATAATTAATGGACCGGAGCTTCTATTCCCCTGCATCTGATGAAGCGAAACATTTAAAAAAAAATAATTTGCATTGATGTCTACTCCTTGCGATCAGAGCCTGAATATTCACCTACGAAGGTAAACACTCTGAGCGACATCCAGACATATGTCCGGGATGTTGTCAAACTTATCAAAAATCTAGATGCCAGCAAGGCAACTGGCCCTGACAACATTGCAATAATAGTGTGTAAGAAGCTGACACTAGAAAATTGATCTTATTTTTACAAAGTTGTTCAATCGTTTTCTTAAAAGGGAAATATTTCCCATAATCTTGTAAAACCTCGTCAGTCTGCCCAATATTGAAAAACACTGGAGATCGCTTTTCTGCATATTAGTGCATACCGATCAGTCACCTATGAGTCATGAGTATGTTGTTTTAATCTCTGATATATCAGGAGCTGTTCACCACCCCAACAAAAAACACTCTATTTAGTGATACGCAATATGGATTCGTATTGCATAATGAACTGTTGATGTGCCGATTGTAATATAACAGAAGATCAGTGGGTCGTTTCAAGCGTATACTATTTTGACTTAGTTACGGTGTTGTACTATCTCAGTTTAAAAAAAAATCTTCTTTAACTGACCTTCACTCCAGACCTCAAATAGAAGAAATACATCACATCTGTAGGAAAGATCGCTGGGGAAATGGTTTGATAACTCTTCTGATCACGAAGGTATATCACTCCTCCAGCAATTATTAACCTGTATAAGAGTCTAATACGCCTTAAAATGGATTAGTGTTTCCACATCACGAGAGGTATCGCTCAGCGCATCTTTTCCTGCATTGTCATAGGAAAAAAGAGACTTCTGAATCTACTGGTAGGTGTCCTTTTCTCTTTAGTATAACCTCTTTCTCACAAGAAAATATGGTAATCTTTAATTACGCTATCGTTATTTCCATAATAGCTGCTCGACTGAGCTCCAATCTATGGTTTCTCTTGTAAAACATTAACAACAGAATCCTGTCTAGTAACAACCATTATAAATAATTTCCTTTCTCCCTCTGTGATGATAAAACGAAACTTCCACGTACAAAATGTATTTCCAATAACTATCCCTCTGTAAAGCACAAACCACGTGCCTGCTTCCCAGCTGACTGTAACATAATCGTTTATAAGTTTAATGTAAATACATTGTTGTTTAACCGTCCTCTTAAATAATGTTACTTGGACCAGTCTTAACCATTTTAACCAATGCTCATGTTGTTGTATCACTTTACCCCTGACAAACACCCCCCCCCCCTCGCGTCCTCTGTGGGCCATGATAACCGTTGACTACTTAGTGCATAATACAGTTGAAATGCTTTTAGTAGAATACAAGCTAAATATATTTTGTCAAGTGGATTTCACAAGCCTAAAACGAATATTTAAAATTCTTAGAAGGCTACAACATGGAGTACGTATGAATATACGTACAACTTTTGCCTGAATCTTGAAGCGTAGAGTAGCATTATTTACATTGACATCATCAACATATTATTACGAAATCACTTGAAATGTAGTAGTTCTAGACATACTGACATTACTGGGACAATACTCCGTAGGAAGAACACAGCATATTATTCTTATGTTTCGGAATTTTTTTAGATGAGGGTTGATCATTTGTAGAATTCGGTGTCTTCGACTATAATATAAAGAAAGGAATTTTCCGGTGCTTACAACATCGAGCAAACACAATATGTTGTAACAAAGATACATATCAAGAGCAAGTGGCTAGTTTAAGAGAAACCCTACACCGAAACAACTATCCAGAGAGCATGACATTATCTCCAACACATCTAGACGCAACACTAAAGGACACCACCCGAACACTCACCACACTTTGTATACCATATATAAGGGGCGTGTCGGTACGAATCCCAATAATATGTAATCCGTGAAACATCAGGATAGTATTTAGAAGCAACTTAACAGTCCGAAATCATTTTGTGTGAGTCAAACCCCCTACAGAAAAACTCATGACTAAGAACTGTGTCTATGCGATTCCATGTAAGGGGGGGGGGGGGAAAGTATACAAAGGTGAGACATGTCGTCCACTAAAGGTAAGGCTAGATGAACACCGGCAAGCCGTAATACGTGGAGAAATCGAAAGGTCAGGTATGGCTGACCACATACGGAATGAACAGGGACACCATCTACCCTTATGGGATGAAGTAAACAATTATAGATAGACAAGAACGGTGGAGAGTAAGACGACTCAAAGAAGCAGCACATATGTTAGGCGACAATGACTTACTAAGCAGATCTATTATAGAATGCAATACAATATGGGCACCTAAAATTATAGACATTATATAAGTAGTGATCTATAGTGATAAGTAGTTAGATCAAACACAAGAATGGGTTTAAGACTCCCAAAATGAATACTAGAATATCTGCAAGGACCCGTGGCGCAGTTGATATAGTTCTAAGTAACATTCATCAGAAGGTTGAATGTCCAATTTTCAGTGCGGCCGATACAGAGAATTGCGTATTACTGAAGACTTTTTCCTAGTCATGTCAGATGGAACGAGAGCATGGTACCCCGTGGATGTAATAAAGGGTTCCGTTAAAAATTCCGTCCAGATTCACGAGTTCGACAGAAAGATTCCCGAGTTCGACCAAGTACACCTGGAGAAGGTCGGAGGTTACATCGACCGAACCGTTGTGATAAAAAAACACCCAAGATGAGAACAGTAGTCCGAATATACTAAATTCTACAGCATATTTTACTTTGAAGCTATTAAAATTTACTTAACATGTTCTTAAACCTTTTCAATACATATCTGTGAGTCGTCCCCACATACGCGTTTTTCGCGTACCTTTATTACTTTAACGCGTGACTTTGATAGTGTGTGTACAATAATAAATGTTTTACGCGACTGTCGCATATTCATTTCTTTTAATATTTTGCTAAAGCACATACACCTCGTGTACGTTTATTCATGGATGTACACGCATTTATTAGTCTTTTTTAACTATTTTCGCAATCGACAAGCGACGAGCCCAACTGTCCATTTTAATATTAGTGTGTAATTTTGATTTTTCTCGCTGTCGTTTTTCCTCTCCCCTTTCATCGCTGACTGAACTGACGCTGCCTGACTCTCTAGTCGTTCGTTGTGTCCTTCCTCATTCACTGTATTTCCTTGTGTTAGCATAGGCGTGATGATTCGTCTAGTTGCTTTCGTGTGGCTATAAAAAAAAGCTTTTACTCGCCCAGAGGGGGGACTCAAATTTTCGCTTGTTTTTTTTACGGTTTTTATTTTGAAGAAATATAACTTTTATGAGAGAGAGACTAAATTGCTCTTAAGTAGTTGGCTGCTTTATACACTTGCAATGGGGGGGATATTCTACTTATGTTATTGCTGGATAAATTAATGAATTCTACAAACAGATATCGTGGAGGGGCATATATTAACCTTACTGTTATTTGACATTTTTAAATGTTTTACAGCATATTATTTCAGATCCTCCTTGCTTTGCCTCCATACAAATCTCATCCGAAAGCTTTTATCCCCTCCCAAGGACAAAAAGTTACGTTAATCGTCATGCTTACTCATATACTTTTTTGTCTAAGCCAAGTTGACCTCGTACTTAGTGATTTGAACCTCGGGCCATCCTATATGATCATTCACTGGTAGGAACATTCATTTCCCAAAGTGTATGTGACTATAACCCGCACTTAAATCGATCCTTGTAAAAATGCATACTAGTTGACTTACTCTTACCCGACATATGGCCCATAATGTAACATATACACTCGCAGGCAAAACTACTTTGCTTGGTTAATTTGGAATATTTATTTTAAAACATAGCAAAAATCATGAATTTGGGTCATTTTATTTTTGAACATCACTTACATAACAACAAATTTTCAAACTGATATTACACTTCTATTGAATGACAACCCAATAGGTATTTCATAACAAAGCTATTAGTTTGGGAGAGCCTTCTATACGCGTCTTTCATTGCTGCATAAATTTATTTTCCCACGCTTATTTTACAGTGACATTTTGTTTTTCTTCAGGTTAGTTCTCCTTTAATTGTTTCATAAGTTTTTCATCGGGTAAAGATAATTTCTGGCCAAAACCTTGTCCGAAAAGACTCATCACTCATAATTTAACAACGTTTATGTGTATTTAGAAGTGCGAGCTGAAACAGTACATTCCCCCGGAACAGGAAGAAAACGAATTTTAAACTGTCGGAATTAATTCTTGTTTTCAAAACAGATGTATTATTATGTGTTGAATATCATATGACATATAATTAACTCTCAAAGACCAACTACATGAATATCACCTATATTAAACTCCATCCATTCTCAAGTGTAACTATTGTTTAAGGACAATCAATCTTGCATCTCTCATTTCAAGCGAGCATCACTGAGAAGAGGAACTCACGACTCATTCGACTAAATAACAATCTGAACAATTTCTTCGAAAGAAGTGTTGTTTTTTTCTTAAGAAGTTTACTCTATCAATGCTATTTTTTATGATAACAAATACGGTTTGGTTTGAGAGTGTAAACAGAATAAAGTGATGTCATACATTTCTAATGGTTTTCCAATCATCTGTAAATACAACAGCGGTTAGTTTTATGGGGTATGATAATAGCGTATGGTATAAATCCGACATTACCGCAGCAAGATACATTCTGGAATAAAATAGTGGTTATGTACGGAGCGGATGACTCAAATATTACAATCATGTTAAGTATCTTGACACATTCGCCCTTCTCATCGCATATGTTTTATAACACACCTGATTCAAAATATCAATGACGATATATATATATCATGAAATCGTGATAGCAGACTGTATGAAAGACAGCAATAAATACAATTAAACAAGATTAGTTTTATTTCTTCCTGTGTTTAATTATTTTTTTCTGTTCATAATACATATCATATATATATATATACATATATATATATATATATATATATGTATCAAATACAGGTCTTATATTTTACACAATACAATACCGCTTTGATAAATGTTCTCTCATGGTTTTGTAACATGATTAATGTATGTTTATTGTCAATATTTGGTCAGGGTTATACATACCCACTTTCCTATATAAATTTGCAATGAAGTGCTTGTTGTCTAATTGCTAAATAGAATGACGGTAATTAAAGTTGATGATATGATAGACATTACAAGAATACATGTAAATTGATTTTAGATAGCGTAGTTCCTATCATAGTAACCATTTATAGCATGATAAGTGATGGTAATACTTTTTGTAGGTATTAAGTAAAGCGATTCAAACCAGCTTGGTGTAATTCATTCTGAAATGCAATGCATATTGCCAATGACTGATTGTCCACGGTAAATAAAATGCACGTATCTACTTTAGCTGTATTTTCTTAATTACGTATTACAGTATTCGTGTCAGATAATGGCCTATATAATGTGAGCTTGTGATACATTATTTAATAAGTCTAGTCTATATCGATCAGCCAAATCTACACTCCCGGTAACCATTTTTGTCTAAACTTTTTTCAGGCAGAAACAATATTTATATATTTTTGTCTTCTAATAAAAAATATTTCAGAGGTAGTTTTTAACATAGAACCAATGATGATAACGAACCGAACTATTCGCATGTAGGTCAAAACGAAAGCAGGCTATTTGTGCTGCATATCCATTGACACGCACGGACTTATTGACAATGGATAGACTTAGAATCAGTATAAAGATGACATACGAAGCTGATAGATAATTAGTTCTCTAATTCTTGTGCGTATAAGTGGTTTGATGTAAGAGTCAGTTGCTGCAAGATGTTTCACGTAATAAATCCTACTAAAAATAGTAGCGTTTTACACTTTCTGCGAGGGTCGAATCAGAAACAACCTTAACGTAATAGAATGCATATATATTACTTAAATAGTAAAACATACTTAAGCTTAAAACTCACTTTTAAAATAATATCCCAGGCTTTCATCAGAAGAGAACAGAATCAATAAGATAAGCATCGGAACGCACTAAGAATGTACTATATTATATTAGCAATTGACACGTGCGGAAAAACAGTTTTTTTTGTTGTTTTGTTTCGCATTTTAGCTTCACTGGTCGTATTTGTCACTTGCATGTTATTCATTAAAGGTTTTAGTATTGAATAGATTATTCCCATTGGTCTATATTTACTCAATCAACTTCCGAAAATTTTATTTTATTTTTTTTCTTGTGTCTATAGTGTCATGAACTAAGTAAAATTATGAATGGACACAAATGATCGGATGAAAATATTTACAACATTACGCTCTAGAATACAGGTTTTATTGCTATTCTGTAAGAAATGTCGTTCCAACTTAGTCTACAAGGACGCATGCGTGTGCGTTGTGATATTTTTCCCTGAGTCGTGGCAATCCTGAGTGGGTGTGAGTAAAACCGGTGTGATCCCTTAGTTTTTTCGTCTAGGCTGATATTTTATTGTCATTTCCTAGAATTGAAATACAACTGTTATTGTTTATTTCGTGATTCTTGATGTTCAAATATGCCGAATTGAAATGGATTCGAACGATTTGAAACCAAAAATAACGCAAACTACAAATGTACGTACAACCACATCTGTGATATCTATGTCGTGCGATTGTCTTAATAGATTTAGAGATAGGATATTGATTCAACCATTTATTTTTGTTTTTAAATTCCCGAAACAAAATTTTCCATGGTAAACAATTGATGATTCCTTAAATAATGTTAAGACAAGTGTAAATTCTTGGAAGCAAACTAATATAGTAACTACAAAATATAAATTGACTTACATGAGTGATTTTCTACTGAACGACATAGGACTATATGTTTTCTTTCCTTATGCAGTTTTAATGGTTGAGAAACTTCCGAGACTATATATATATATATATATATACAGGGTGGGCCAAAATAAGGGTCCTATCTTTCAATTTGAATAACTTGAATTTGAATAACTTCCACAAAATAAAAGTTAAACTCACCAAACTTTATGTGTGTGTAGACTGACCCTTCCGAGATTTTTTGAAATAAACAAAACAAATTTTAGCCGAAAAACACTTCTTAAAACTTACAAAAACTAAAGTATTGTTTTTTACACTGTTTTGAGTTTTTTAAGCAAAAATAATGTTTTCTAAATGAGGGTACGTTCCTTAGGGCTAATATGGCTCATGCTTGCTTCGGAAGGGGTCCTTTACTTATTCTAAAAAAAAAAAAAAATAAATAAATAAATAAAAAAGTTATGAATTTTTAAAAATAGGACCCTTATTTTTGCCCACCCTGTATTTATATATATATATATATATATATATATATATATATATATATATATATATATATATATATATATATATATATATGAGACATCCCCGTGCCCGGTTGGGTCATAACAAGTGCATAATTCATTTTACCTGATTGCATTCCTCAATTTATAAATTGTGCTATAGCTCTTATAACATTCTTCCTGAAGAAATAAACATCATTTCTCTCTTTATTTCAAAGTGTTATCATTATTTTTATA
Organism: Sepiola atlantica; assembly: GCA_963556195.1. NCBI lineage: Eukaryota > Metazoa > Mollusca > Cephalopoda > Sepiida > Sepiolidae > Sepiola > Sepiola atlantica. Next base: position 101,231,595 of record OY744526.1, read on the forward strand.
TTTTTATTATTATTATGATTGCGTTGTTATTAATATTGTGATTTATTAATTTATATTATTATTGTTTTGTTATTATTGAGATTATTTTTGTTTTTTTATTTTAAGAAATAAGTAGTATTCGGTTTTGTTAGTATCTCGAAGTAAAGAGACTTATTGATTTTCTATCTAATTAACATATGTGTTTGTGGTATCTTTCAATGTGTATCAGAGTTTGATGTCAGCTGGCATTCAGGTTTGTGCGCTATGATAAAGAAAAATATTTAGATAAATGCGTTCTATATATGATTGAACTAAACATCTTTCTATTGGATTGACTTCATTTTTGAACATTTTCAACGCGTCCTTCACGAAACCCTTTATTCCATCTTAAATATCTCCTTTCACCGGACACTCTTTCTACGGACATTCACTAACTGGACATCCACCATATCTTTACACGCACACTCTTACTCTCCATTACTTTATATTTAAAAAAAAAGTTGAATGTTTGCTTTTCCACTGCCAACTTATCTATCTACTAGCAGGGGTATCCGGCGTTGCCCGGGGCTCTCCCTCCTAATCTCCGCCAGCAAACTAGGATATTGAGCACTTTTCTCCCGGACAACGCCGAGTATTTAGAAAATCAAGACAAAAATCTGAGATCTGAGTATGTACGTTTAAATATTTATAATGTGAGTGATTAATTGGTTGATAGTGTTTATTTAATAAAAATATATATGCTTATCCACAAATAATATATGAATATGTGTAAAGTACGTTTAAAGAATATAGCACAGAACTATATATTTAATATCATATAGTTTAATATGTGTCATCTAATGACATCTGAAATGTTCTTTGTATGCATTTTTTTCTTACTGTAAAATAATGACCGTTAATTTCTCATTTCAGACACAAATTGAATAACATTTCGTAATTATTTCATTTTTTAGTGTCTACAGATTATTTGTAAGTGCTAAAATGAAGTCTAATGGCTGGCAATAAAGACACAACAAGTGATGAAAATAACTACATAATTAAGGAAATTAATAAATGAAAAACTTCGCTTGAAAATGTAAATGATCTTTAAAGGCATCATTCAACAATCAAGAAAGTATGTAAGACGAAGTTTGATCTCTAACTGAAAAGAGATATGTCATATATCCGAGGAGAAATCATTACATATTCACATTCTAGTAGTCAATTCATATTTCGGTCCGCTTAAGTTCCTATAATTCAAAGAAAAGCAAGTTTTAAAGCATTAAGAACATTTACTGATGGAAAGAATTCAATAAATTAACATGTATTAATAAAGTAATATGAAGAAAATCCAATTCAGTGGATTAAGAAATATATGAAATCTAATTTCAGGAAAGTTCTGTTCACAGACTAGTCTAGGTCCACTCTTAATGTGCCTGATAGATGGGCGCGCGGATATGTCTGTAAGTAACGCGATTCAAGACAATTTGTTAAACGGCACCAAAGTGCGGGTGGGATATGCACTGGTACTTTTAACAGTGAGCTTGTGGGTTCTTTTAAAGTCGAGGACGGAGTAAAAATGAACTCTTAATGTTACTATGATTTTTATATAGCAAAATCACTTTGAGTTGTATTATAAAACATATTTAGCCAAATGTAAATCGTCGATTCTATTTATCTTCCTCCTACAGCGGTAAGATGTGACACAAGGTCGGGAAGGTGGGATTTGAAAAGCCAGCTCCCGATAAGGTGAGCACTCTGGCCTACAAAACATGCCTTGACAGTCCCGTCGGCATTCCCCGGTAGGGGCGCCTCAGACAGTAAGAGATAAATGTACTCAACCCCAAAGAGGGGACGCAAAGCCTGGGATGGTGGATATCATAGAACTACACGGAACAAATTCACAGACCGGCAGAATCAAGACCCGAAGGCCAAGACGATACCGGTCTATAGGGTGCAGTATCCATCGGAACAGATACTACACAATGTAAATTGTCGATATTTATACAAGACGACACACAAAGTCGCGCTTCAGATTGACCAAAAAATCGTTAGAAGAAAAAAGAATTTATAACGGAATCGTACATGGACTGGCCACTCAACAGTTGTGACTAAAATGGAATTGACAACGTGTCGATAACAATTAAGTTATATATGTATTCAAATGCTAGACAGTTTAACAAAAAGTATGAACTCTGGCAAGTAGTTAGAATTATGCAAATTAAATAATAGTTTTTACGATAGTAAATTTAAATTTAAATAAAAGGCTGTTAAAAGTTATTGAGAAAGAAGTAGCAGCAGTTTTCTTTATTTGTTTCTGTTAATTTGCCTTCTTTGTTGTTCAATGTCAATTTTTTTTATATTTTGTTGTATAACACTGTTAAGTTTGTTATTGATATCATTTTAATGTTAATATATTGTTTCAAAACCAACAAATAAGTAAACTTAAGTATACAAAACCTGTAAATCAAAACCGGTAAATGTGTTTATGTTATCAATCACGTAATTTTTAAAAAAATACAATAATAGATTATCTAACTATGTAAATGTAGCATAAACATTTTCTAAAGAATATATATATAAACAGTTATAGAACAATTATTTCTAATTAATTTCAAAAGGCTTGATGTTTTATGACTTTCATTTAGTCTCTAGACGGAGGTTATATATATATATAGTCATACACACATATTTTTTAATGTACGACAGCTATTCAGTTCGGTAAGACAATAAACTGCTTCAAGCCTTAAATCGAAATTCGACTGTATAAATTACATGTGTCGCTCTTAATCACTTGACTATCATCTGGTTGCTGCTAAGAATAAGCTAAATAACAATGATAAACTGTGTGCAATGCGGCAAGTTTCATTTGTTTCAATAAAGAGTATTGCATTATATGCGATTTCAGTTACTAGAACGCTCAACCCAAGAAAGGGGGGAATAATTATATATATACAGGGTGTTTCAAAAGTCTTGGGAACATAACGATTTTTAATAACTCAAAAACGATTAGGAGTTGAAAAATGAAATTGGTACCGTTGGAAAGGTTAAAGTTTCAAGTTTTGTGGGGAATCTTCAAAGTTGCTCAATATGAGCACCATTCGTCACACGGCAGACATCTAGTCGATAGTCCATTTCCTGCCAAACGCGTTCCAGCATCTTGACGTCAATGGTTCCCACAACTGCCGTTACTCGAGCCTTTAGTTCGTCAATATCTCTTGGAAGGGGCGGCACATAGACTTGTTGCTTGACAAAGCCTCAAAGGAAAAAGTCACACGGGGTAAGATCTGGAGACCTAGGAGGCCAGGGCATGAGAACGTCATCACTTCGCCCAGATCTCCCAATCAATCTACCAGGCAGCCTTGTGTTAAGAAACTGCCTTACTCTAAGACTCCAGTGTGGTGGTGCACCATCTTGTTGAAAAATGAAGTCATCAGATTCTGCTTGTTCCAACTGAGCCATTAACCAGTCTTCCAGCATGTTGAGATAGGATTCACCAGTGATAGTTGCCTCTTCAAAGAAGAACGGTCCATAGACACCTTTCTTGGAAATTGCACAAAACACGTTCACTTTTGGTGAATCTCGCTCGTGCTCAAGAAGTTCATGAGGATTCTCAGTACCCCATATTCGAGTGTTATGCTTGTAAACTTTGCCATTCAGATGGAAGGTCGCCTCATCGCTAAAAACAAGCCGGTCATCAAAGCCGTTATCTTCCAACTTCTCTTGCATTGCAATGCAAAAGTCACGGCGAAGTGGCTTATCAGTGTCCTTCAACTTTTGGACCAACTTGAGCTTGTAAGGTACCATTTGCAGTCGTTTCCTTAAGACACGCCAGACAGTTGCTGGAGCAAGCTGAAGTTCCCTGCTGGCTCTTCTCACTGATTTACGGGGGTTCCGCTGAAGGCTGTCCGAACTTGTTCAACTGCATCTTCTGAAGTTGAAGGGCGACCTGTTCGCTTACTTGGGCACAAACACCCATCTTTCACAAATTTAGCATGCCATCTGACAATGGATTTCCTTTCAGGGGCTTCTATTTTAAATTTCCTGCGAAATGCACGCTGAACACATGTCCACGATTCAGTCTGTGCAAATTGGAGGACGCAAAATGCCTTGTCTTGTTTAGAGAACGGCATTACTGCACCTGGAAAGATAACACGAAAATCATTAGTATGACAAAAAACTTGATTAAGCAAGCTTTAAAATGGCACCAGTTGGATTTTTCTACCTGGAATAGTTCATGAGATATACGCATTTGTAATGTTCCCAAGACTTTTGAAACACCCTGTATATATATATATATATATATATATATATATATATATATATATATATATATATATATATATATATATTTATATATACGATCAATTGCAACCTGCGTTAGACAAGTTATTTTTTAGTCCACAGTGTGTGACGAATTCCTCGCGTTTATACCGGGACACCGACATTACGGCTGATGTTGAAAAGTGAAATCAACTGTTTAGCCAATTTTAATCATAATTTCTAAATACATCAACGCCTTGAAACACATTTCATCTCAGATCTCCAAACCTGCTGCCTGTCTCCATGACATTAGCCAACAATTGTAGCGTGTTTTCAGATGTAACTTCTCTACTTCAATCACACTTCGACTGCTTTTAGACAGTCGGGCCATCGTTCGCCAGGAGTGACACCCTCTTCATCAAAGTCTGGAGGAGACCATCGAGAGTGTGGTTCAGTCGAAACATCTTGCCACTGAATTATTGAGTTTCTATCTAATCTGCTTTGTTTGCAAGTTAACACATAGATACCAACTGGCGCTCTATGTTCAGACTTTGCCCCAGGATACAATGAAAATGCGCATGGCCGTCAGCTATATCTTTTACGTATACCCATGAATTAAATCACATATCTCTCTTGTACTCCCCCCCCCTTTTTCTCTCCTTTTCTATCGAATTGTTTTCACATTATAATATGTATTTCTATATATGTTTCTTTCTTATTTATTTATTGACTATACTTTTTCCTCTCATTGCTGTATTCTCTTTTCTCTCTCTTTGCATCTCCCTTTCTCACTCTTTCTTCATCTTTTTACGTTTATCTGTCTCCGTTATTCTTTTTGTCTCTCATTGCCCTTTCTTTTGACTTTCTCTAATTCTCTTTCGTTCTTATTTCTCTTTTATTCTTGCGCTTGTTATCTCTTACTCATTTTTCATGTTTGCTTTCCGTTCTATCGTTTAGTGTCTAATTTACATTTGATTTACTTTCTTTTGTTTTCTGTGTATTTATTACTATATTTAAATTTTATCTTTCGTTATCGCCTTCTTCCTCCCTCTCACTTGATCCCTCTTAGAATCTATGTGTGATTTACTCTATTTTCTATTTTGTTCCTTCTACGACTATGTTTGTATTTCTATTTAAATATCTGTTTTCGTCTATTGCTTATTTTTTCAATCGACCTCATTTTTTTTCGTGATGCTCTTCTCTTATTCCCTCATTTCTCTTATTTCGCTCCCTTTTGTCTTTGTCTATTTCTCTGTTTCCGTCTGTCTATTTATGTTTATTTCCCACACCACGTATATATATATATATATATATATATATATATATATATATATATATATATATATATATATATATATATATATATATATATATATATCTTCCTTCGTATTCTTTTCAGCTTTACCTCTCTCTACCAAAACTATGATATTCTTTGCAGTTCTAAATTTAAAATAACTTCAATCTGCTGCAAAGTATGTGGGCTGCCTTCTCCAGTCAGGGAAACATCGCACACATGTCAGTATATCTACGCCATAATCGGTCTATGCTTGTAGTGTAATTGCTATATCTGGGCTGGTGCCTCATCCACTTGTCTCTCGCTTTTGGACAGGGTGCCAACAATACTCTAACCTAAAAGGCCACACATTGTCTTAAAGCTCCAGCCTGTGTATTATCCACGAAATTTTCGATCACTGTGCTTGTTTTACAAATACTTCCACGGGATGTACTCTTACGAACTTAACACACCTGTACAATTTCAGCGAAAATACCCACGATACACTCTACAAGCAGCAAGGCTCCATACCCTCACTGTAAATGTACCAAGATGCCGGAAAACTTTCTACTCTAATAGGGTCTTTTCTTGGAACCGGTTTTCTTTTTGAATTCTATCTGTGCTCTTTTTTTATCGACTGTATCAGCAGCCATTAATTAAATATCATTTTAATACACATCTTTCTGTACAACAACTTTGTATGCTTCGGATTTACAGTAGCTCTTTATATCTTAGCGGCAATATGCCTCGTTCTTCGTGACCTAAAGAATACACATCCTTTTCTTTTATACAATATATATATATATATATTAATATATATATATATATATATATATATATATATATATATATAGAGAGAGAGAGAGAGAGAGAGAGAGAGAGATGTTTTTGGTACGAGACAAATGACACGGACCGTAAAAAAATATATCTCACAAAAATGTTATGTTTTTTTGAAATGTAAAAAAAAAATAAAATAAATAAAAACATGGTTATTGGAATATAATATGAACCTGACTTTATTTATATATATATTATATATATATATATATATATATATATATATATATATATATATATATATATATATATATGAGACATAAGTGTCTAGGCATGATGATTACCTGTGAGAATGAAATCTGGACGTTTCTGTGTAGCTAACTTGCCATATATATATAGTTAACTTCTAATACTACTTAACTGTACGTATTTGTTGACGCAAATACTGAATAAATATACACATGATATAAAATAACTTCTATTCGCTGTAGTACTAGTTTATGTCGGGTTTCTCATATTCTCTTTAAGTTTATAGCAATTATTTGAAGTTAAAGTATTTATTAAATGTTTAGGTTACCAGTCTTCACAAGAACATCTACTGTGTAGACGGTTACATGTGAATACCCTAACACCAACCTGACGGAACGTGGAGGAACAACCATGTGAGATGGGTATTATTTTTGCATATACATTTAATGTGAAATTATATCACATTTAAAAGTGCTTCTAGCATTTTATCACAGTTACCCTATGTTTATTTGTCATCTGAGATAAAGTGTGTGCGCTTTTAGTGTGTGGAATGTTCATGCGGAACAATTATTAAACACATTATTTATATCACCACGAATCTTACGTCAGTATAGGAAAGCTCCCAGCCCAATAAAACACACTTAATTAACCAATGTACGAGCGGCAAGCCTGCCACCGAAATAAAAACTTATTAAGCTTATCCCTCAGACAAAATTCAAGTATCAATCCTTCTAAACACCTCATTTGACTAAGTAAAACATTGAAAAATAAGTAAACAACCGATAAACCCGTTACTACAGCATTACATGAATCTGAGCGACAAACCTCTCCCCAAAATAAAACTTCTTGTAAAATCACACATAATCGCCTAATAATATAGGAGTCCCAAAAAACGCTTCCAAAAATGTTAATAAATCACTACAACGCACCAGAAATGGTGGATCATGTTACATTAAATTCATATGCGAAACTGATCTACTGATCTAACCTTTACAACAACTGATTATTTGGTTTAATTTTTACCGCCAAGATTTTAAGTTTTCACACGTAATCGCATTAATAAGTAGAATATTATTCTGGATAGACCGGGATGAGTAAGGTGTTACTAATGTAATGTTAAATATTAAGTGTTAATACAAACATTAACATAAATATTTTAAAAACAATGTTAATGCTGATAAGTATCGCCGACGAAATAGGTAAAACGCTATAGCAAAAGAAAACACAAACACTTGACAAACGTGAGATTAAAAAAGCGTGAGCTCGTAAAATTGACTTAACCGAATGATAGATTTTTTGTCTTTGTAAACTTCTTAAATGAATTTGGAGTGAAGCTATTTAATTCCTTCTCAGAAAAATATTTCGAATTACTAAAATTACATAAGAGCATAGACAAACATATGAAATAAAAACAATTCTCATTAAAAAATATATATTTCTGAACATTTATGAAATAGTTGTATCCATATCTTATAAAATAAATTCCGTGTTTTCTCTTCAAAGTGCGTACGATGATTTTGTGTGAAAAATAGTTGTTCAAATGGTTTGAACAAGTACGTTACAAATTTGTGATGCTTTTCTGATGTTATTTTGAAGTACTTTTGATTTTAAATAATAAGTATATCTTACATCTTTAAGGCAACTGCTTTACTGTGATGTCCAGACATATATAATATAAAATGTTCTTATATATATATATACATATATACATTCAATTTGCTGTTTTATTATATATATATATATATATATATATAAATTAATTAATTAAGTTCAAATGTTTCCTAAATGAACAAAAACATTACTTTTTAAAAATGCTCAATATATATTAGAACTTTTATATTAAAATAAACATTGCTTGAATATCCGACGATCGTTTCAGAACATTCTAGATTCTTCTTAAGAAGAATCTAGAAGGTTCTGAAACGATTGTCGGATACTCAAACTATGTTTATTTTAATATAATATAATATATATATATATTTATATATATATATATATATATATATATATGTTATTTAAAATGCACATTAAAATATTTAACTTAATCTGATGTCCGATCGTGATTCTAGAATGATATATATTAGACATGGCTCATTATTCTTAGTCAAATGAAATGATGTAAATAAAAGTGAACGATTTACAATCTTTATATTGCTGGATTTTGATTTTGGTGGAGTAATTAACATTAATGTAAACTGATTCGTTGCTTTAGATATCATTGTAATCAATCTTTTTAATTGCTAAAAGTATTTGTCATTATATTCTATTGAATTTATGTATTTTACTGCTCAACTTCTTTCTAATATTTTCTGATTTCTTCTTCGAATGCTATCATGCACTCATACTCTTTCGACCTACTTTTCAAATTTTTTTAAAATATATTTTTAAAAACATATATTAAAAAATATTTACATTTGAAAATGTATGCCAACAAGTAATTTGTTATTTTGCTTGTATTTATCCTATGATGAGAAAGGTTTATCTTTGAAAATCCATGAATTATAGGTAAATATTAAAAAAAAAGACTTTTTCTATAACATTTTGTGGATAAATAAATATTGTAAATTGTTCAGTTTTGTTTTAACTGTTTCATCTTTTGCATGATATAAAATTAGTTATTTCCCAAAAGTGTTCGCTTAATTTATGTTCTATAGCATTTTTTTATTTATTAGATACAATATTAAAACGTTCTACAATGTTACTGTTCATAATTTGACTTGTAATCATTGCATAAACTATATTACTGTTTCAGCTAAATATTTGTTTCTATGTTTTAAATGTGTCTTCAGAATAATATACCAGCTCAAGTAGAAATATTGAAAATGTACACCATAATTGAGAATTGCCTTAATTATATACAAGATTATGAATAAATAATTTATCATGCCCCCCTCTCCCTAAAACAGATCTTCATTATACTGTACAATATTAGCCTGTATCGATAATAATACATACTTGTATTACTTGTTGCGTTTATATTTCCGTTTAATATAAATACTCACTTCTTATTTCGTATTTCGACACTGGTTCTTCATAGTACGTCCAATACATTTTGCGATGTCTTAAGATTTTTAAATAAATGTAACCATCGATGTAATAGTCAGAATCTGAATTTAGCTTTACATCAATCATCAAAAGAAACACATGAATAACACACTGCATTTACTGCATTCATCTCTCTTTTATTTTCTATGCATTCTATTGTAATATAACTGGATGCGATACTTATAAGTTTGCGTATGCTTGTGTCAATTTTAATTTCAAAATATATTTGCTGTAATAAAACGTATATAGTTAAAACGGCGTTATGCCTTTTGATGCTTGTCAAACACAGGACATATAACATTATCATCAAGTAGTTGTAATTCTGAATTAATATCAGTAAGAATTTTTGCATGAATATAAGAAAGTAAAAATGTCCCTAATACTGAAATATGAGTAACATCGGAGGATATATAGTGGTATTAAAAATAATCCTGACCTCTATTAATGTCTACAGATTCATAATTATACAGTTAAACTCTCAAGACTTTGCAAATTATAAGATAATATATTACACCTGTAACACAATAATGATTATGCTAAGTGTGTTCAATTATTATAAAATTAAATAAGTAGTTGATAATTATTTTCCCTGAGAATTGAACGCAGACATTTGTTTTTGGAGTTAGTATTTAATTAATATTCATGGTTTGCTTTGCAACTACTGGAATCACTTCATATCTTGTTTCGAAAACAATGTACTGATGGCATTGATAATGATTTTATTTTATGAAAAGTCTGTCAATATCTTAAGATATGTTTTCTAGATAATATAATCAGAAGAATGGTGTCATGTCTTATTCTCCTATACTTTAGTCCTATCTTTTAATAGATGCCTTCTTAAAAATATCAATGTTATATTACTTTTTTATCTTATTTTTTTAGTATGATTCCTTTATAGAAACAGCATAGTTGATAGTAATTTAGATTTCCATAGATATATGCTCGAGTGATCCTTGAAAATATGTGAATAAACATCGTAGGATGCACCACCCTGGATGACTTTCAAAATATATATTTATTCATTTTACCAACTCAATGTTTATTAAACTAGGACAGTTCATTCATGTAATAGCAAATTATTCATTTTTTGAATTGCGTGAAATCAATGCAATTATCACAATTTAACAAAAATATGTATGCGTTTATTCTGTTCCATTAAGTCGTTATATATTGTAAACAAAACCAGAAATGTCTAAATATAAACAATATAAACCGTTACTCAATAAAGATATGATCAAAGTTTATTAATAGATTTGTATCCAGCGATAGAAATATTGACGCAATCCCGTAATTATGGAGGTCGAAAATTAAATAAATAGATCAATCATTTATTCTATGTTTCCAAATTTGGTGTTACAGTTTAACTCCCAAATTACTTAAGTGACACTCTAACGATAACATTATACAGCAATACAGTACCCTGAAACTGCACATATCAGTTCATAATGCCTAACCATAGTAAGCTGTAAGATTTATCCTATGAATAAAACTGAAAACGGAATAATGTATCCGATTCTTTAAGCACATGTTTAACATATTTCAATGCAGCTAATAATATGCGACACACTAATTGTGTCATGCTTTAGCTGATGTAGGTCTACTTTCAACTGGTGTATACAAGAAAACATTCACATTGATGAATCATGTTAACTTTTTTAAGTGCATGCGTCTTTTGGAATGTTTGTGTATACAAATCATGATTTATTCCTATCATTATTTTACGACCGGAAGTTCTGATAAACATAGATTTATTCTGAAACACCTGTAGTGAATACACCATAAACATAAATCCAGTAAGTATTTTATAAAGCATGTATTTATTAACAAGTTTGTTCCATAACATCTGGTAAACAATCTAAAGTTTCGGCGCTATAAATGATGTAGAAGACATGCACAGTTCTATCTGAATCATAGATAAGGACCCACTTTTACAGTTACGGTATTGATGTCACGTTGATACACAGTAAAACAGTAAACACCGGAACTTATCATACCCACCAATGAGAACGTCGTCGTATGATGACCTTCCTTATCGTATTTCGAAGAGTTATCCGGCAAAAGAAGAAATGGTCTCAAATCGAATTCACATGTTTTTTAAAAAAAATAAGAATAATCTTTAAAAATATTGCCATGGAATTGAGAGAAATTAAAAATCACACACATTTCGTTTCCCCAACCACAATAAAGGTCAGAATGGATATATGTTATTCATCAAAGTTTTTTGACGGTGTGTAATTAAGAATTCTAAATACAATTAAGTGAGACCTGTAAGTATTGACACATACACAGTGCTTAGAGGCGTGTGTTAAGACTCCCGTATCTGACGAACGCATGAACGTAGAAGTTTACGCAGAAGTTTACGCAGAAGAGTAAGAGCTAATAAAAATAATTTATTTAAAAACTATATGTTACATATTTCAGAATTGCACCGCAGTTTATCGAAATGGGTTCACTTATTACATTAACACAATCTATACCCGAGGCACTCGTCAGCGTTCAGAATGAGGTAAACACATAATAAGAAATGGCGTTATATAGATTAATAAAAACCGGCGCATACCAGAAATTTCTTATGTGAAAATTATATTTGTGTGGAATTAATTGAGTTTTATTTTATTTATTATTTATAGTTTTGTGTATTAAAAAAGCTTTTATTTTATTCTACTTAGTTTGTTATATAAGTATTTATTTCTAATTTTGTATTTTTATTTAAAAAGTTTGTATTTAGATGACTGTTTATAGATTGTAGGGTATTTTCGGTGTCTTGGAAAATAAAAAAAAGCTAATTTTGATTTTTAGTTTAATTTTAAAAAATATCATTCTAATTATTGAGGTATCTTAAATCATCCTATACAAAATGATCTATGCGATTATTTCGTTCTTATCAATTGATGCTTTGGTTTTTATGATATATTTGAAGGTAAATTATGTTTGATTTACGAGCTTATCACGATACTTATTCAAAATAAAGTGTCGTAGTGACTATACCATATCTCTAATTAAACAGAACATTCTTATCAGAGAACATAACATTAGCCAACGCCCCACAAAGAGAACAAAAACAGGTGTGGTTGTGCAGTGTAAGTGTTGAATATGTTTTTAGAATGCTCCATTTTTTGAACTAGTAATATATTTGTTTTTTAGTTATACACTAATGTGCTTGTTGTACTATATGGACTATTAAATGATGTTTTATGGTGGCTGTATCTCATCAAAATCAGTACTTGATCCCCCTTCCTATTTTTTTCCGATTTGGGATTTTTTCTGAAAACTCATTTCCCAGATATACTATACCTTTTGTTAAGCACTTTTTCTGCAACAAGCATTCACTCTTATTTATTCATCTAAATTCCTTATTGTTGTTATCATATTGGGTATTATTAATTCTATTGTTATAATTATTTTCATATCGATATATTATGACCTTTAATTATAGTCTTAAGTCATGTGTACAGCTATAACCTAGTTTAATTGTGTTTTTATTAAATATTTCATGTAACGGGTTATTTCGTGGGACATGCCGATTTCAAAGATTAAGAAACATATGCCCCATTTTAAATTTGAGAAGCAGGTAAAACAGGGTTATAACATATATTTTCTCGGTTTCGTTTTTTTTCCTATTAACATTCCTATTATTTATGTCCTGGTATTTGATGTTGGTATATAAACAACCGCTAATTCCTAAAACGTTGCCGTAGTTATAACTAGTATTATTACATGTGTCCTCATTATAGGTATAGTTGCTAATTCTATGCCTTATTGATATTGGGATATGCATTATTTTATGGTACCTTAACGGACTACTTGAAGTCTTCTACTCACCATAAATACTAGAATATTATGCTTTTCAGTGTTAGACATACACCAGTCTATACTGGCAGTCAATACTGACGTACGATCACTCTTGGTCTCTGTGTTATTATACTTTTTTCAATACAACTTGTTCTCTAAACTCCGAGTTTGTGTTTTCATTCCGGCCCATTTGCAGGTCCACAAAAACTAGCTACGAGGTACAGTAAGATATTCTTGAGAACATTAAAATAAACGGCACAACTTGCAGTGAAGTATATTAAGTTTGTTTGAGAACCTCAAAAAAACACACGTGAAGAAATAAACAGCAAATCCATTCCACAACATCCTAGTTAAAAAAACTGACTTCACCAGACGACAACAAAAAATAATTTCGGAAGTTCGCTTCTTTAGGCAAAGTGGTAATGTTTGCCTAGGTTAAACATTATATTATCTTTTCTCTCTAAAAGAGAAACAGTTTCACCGTAAAAATGATTAAACCATATTTCTTCTGTTGACTAAAGTACCCACCGTAAATTCTACAGTTACGTGTAAAGCGTACTAAAAACTTAATTTTTGGTCGAAAGAAAGGAAAGAGTTTAATACTTACTTTAATAGTTTTACAAACAATATTACGTTAGCAGCGTAATACTAGCAATTACATTCTAAACGCTGTATTCCATAAAGAAAATATTAAAACATTGAACATTTTAAAGCAACTATAATAGAACTCGTGAAATGCTAAATGCAACAGTAACAGAAACAAAAAAGAAAAAACCGACGAAAGGCTATAAATAACTCCAAAAAGATGGCAAATGTCTCTACTAGACACAATAAAACAATTGGAAAATGACGGATACAGATTTCTGTAACAAAACAGCAGCCGATCAAAAGATGGGAGTGTGAATGCAAATACTATCGCATAGAGGATAACTTAACGAAAACGAAACTGTTTTGTCGCAGAATTCCGTTTGGAGTGCAATTGAAAATTTTACTTATACCTCAGACCTGTGAAAATTACTCAGACTCTTAAAAATTCGTCTACTTTTCCGAACATTAGGCACCACCGAACATACGAAATTCCTGGTCTTTATTGTATCCTAAAACACTAGGCATTTGCCTTTTTCTAAAACGGTTACACTTTTACAGAATTATTGAGCCAAAAAATTAACTGTTACACAAACAGGAGAACTGTTGTAATTTAGTAAAAAAGATGGCGCAGACTACGCGACTTTTGCGTTAGTCGTTAATAAACACTGCAACAATTTCAAATTACGTGAACTTGGCGTGGAAAACTTTAACAGTTTATTTTCCGTGCAAAGAGTAATGTCATGAAAACACGCAGAAATAAGACGTACGGTTCTAAACAATTGAAAAAGTGAAGCAGATTAAACATTACAGATATTAGTGTAAGACTGCCAATACTTTGTAAGTGTTCAACATGATTCGAACGACATTGAAGAGATAGGCCTTGCGTAAATAAAATAGGCACGTCATAAGTTATAATTAAACTCTCTTTGAAAAACAACACTAAACAAAAAAGGATTATTTTCACGTTCCTACAAAAACAATACAGCCCAATAAAAAATAGATAACTTTCTGCCTTGTCCCGTCTTCTGTTGTGGACCTTTTCATTGGGTAATAAATTGCTAATTCTGTTTTCAAAACTTGTTTTACTTGTAATAAAGTCGGACAAAAGAGTTCACATTTCAGAACAAATTCAGCAAATAAAACGTGGGTAAAATTTATAAAAACGAACGAACAAGATTGTAGAATTATGAGAAAATATGTACTGGTTAAAATCTTTAATAAAAATGTAAAATTACAATTATATTCTGGTTAAAACGTGTCGCTTATAAACCTGCATATATTGATAAGTTTGAGTGTACCACCCATAGAAAGAAGTAACAGTGCCAGGTGAAAAAATTTAACTCTAGGGTTGAAATATTACCGACATTACTTTAAACAGTACTACCAAATAAGTAAAATGTTCATATTAAAAAAATACAAACAATTTATTTTTAAAATATTCGATGTAGTGGTTCCACATATCCAGGTTACCAACAACCCCTTTGGGCCAGAAAATAAAATATCTAATAACCG
>OY744526.1:101252051-101272051 GCA_963556195.1 Sepiola atlantica
ACATTCGTATATATATATATATATATATATATATATATATATATATATATATATATATATATATATATATATTGTGAAGCTACACAAACCAGACCCCTTTTCAGAATCATTAAAGGAAAGTCAATTGATGTGGATAAAATATAATTAAATTAGATAACCATGTTTTTGTGTATTTTAGACATATTTGTAATGTTTCAGCACCCGAAAGACTATTGCAAAACAATGTAATCTTTTTGAAAACACAAGACTAGTACTTAGCCTCCAGGTAGAAACAAATGCATTGCTTTTCTGCAAACGCTCCAATATTGTTGCCTTTGTGAAAATATAAGTTAGATTCGAGGAACGAAACCACTAGACGCCATAAAAGTAACATAACATAGCAATCATTAAGTAATGTGTTATATTGATTTAGAAATTGTGCTCAATAATTTGTATTTGTGGCGGAGAAGTTAGAAGTGTACAGTGTAACTATTAGCCGACTGAGAAAAGGCATATGTCATAGTGCTTATTGTTATAATTAAATTCACTGACCGTTTCTTATGTGGCCGGAAAACTTTAGAAGAGATCAGTGTAACATTGTGTCTAAAAATTATGAACAATGTGACATAGTCCTCTGTAAGTCAAATGCATTGTAATAACTGTACACGCACTGTTAAACAGTGTAGTAATAGTTCGCTTTTGTCGTGGATCAATTTACAGCCTGGTATTTATCAAATATCCAGATGGTTTTAGTAAGATAAACACTCGTGCTATTTTATTTCATGATAAGAAAATATCACACCATACCATAGAATAATACACGGTTCAAGACAGTGTAACTTTGTGTCTGGCAATTGAGTAACCGGAATCGTTCAGCGCCTTTTCAAAACAAAAAGTTTTCCGATTGTAACATAAATAATGTCAAACGGCCAAGGAAAGGTGTTATAATTGACCTGTGACATTTGATGTTTTTGTCAGAAGCGCGGATTAGGACAGACTTCTTGAGGTTTGGTTCAGTCAGGTGTGTTTGTTAGCCTTCATACTTAGTTAAGTTTTTTTCGGAATTTTTTAGATGAAAGATGATAATTTGTAGAAGTCGGTATATTCGGACTACTGTTCTCATCTTGGGGGATTTTATCACTACATTTCGACCGCAAGGGCCCGTTGCACCGTGGATATAGTACTAAGTAAAATTCAGTTCTAAATGACAGTCATCTTAAGGTTGATGGTTCAATCCTCAGTGCGGGCGACACGAATAACTGCGAATTACTGAAACTTCTTTCAATGCATGACAGATTGAACGAGAGAATGCTACCCCCGTGAATTTACATAGAAAGATTCCCGAGTTCGACGGAGGTTACTTCGGCCGAAACGTTGTGATAAAAACAATAAAAAAATGAGAACAGTAGTCCAACTATACTAAATTCTACAAATTACTTAAGTTTGG
The DNA here is from genome assembly GCA_963556195.1 of Sepiola atlantica. NCBI lineage: Eukaryota > Metazoa > Mollusca > Cephalopoda > Sepiida > Sepiolidae > Sepiola > Sepiola atlantica. The sequence goes on from OY744526.1 coordinate 101,253,478, forward strand.
TAGCAAAATAACACAATTTTAAAGTACACCATAGAAAAAGTTTTCGGTAGAGTTAAGGTGGAATAATATGTTATAAAGTGTAAAAACATGCATGTATATAACATAGATAAGCTTTACTTTCTTATTTTATTCATTTAGTTTTTTTTATTTTAATATTTATTTAATTCTTCAGTGTTAACGTCACAACGTTTCCGGTTCCATCATTGTTTTCGGCTAACTCACAAAGGAATATCGAGTAAACCCCATAAAAAAGAATTCCATCCATGGAATCGTTATTCAAATTAATAATACATTCGTCCATCCAATCATAATTAAGAGAAATTGAGTTGATCACCAAAGTTCAGTCCACAATTGCACAAGTCGTTGTTTTATCACCGTTCAATGTTGTGTAGTAATCATCGAAACAGGAGGAGTTTTAACCACACGGCCTAAACAAAAGTTATACGTTGAGTTATCTCAATTGTAATATCGATGCAAACATTCCCCATAGTATTTCTGCACCAAAGAGCGTCGTAATAGCCCAAATTAATGCAGTACCAAGACAGGACACTTTCAGAGTTTGAAAAAATGTTGCACCTCGTATCCAAACATAATTTTTTGTTGAACAGCGATTTGAATAATTTTCTTGAATATTAACGGCTGAAACTTAATAAACATATAATTGGATTGACGAAAACGGTGTGAATGTTATTATCAAGTCAATAATTAGCTTTGATGAGCGAGGCCTAGATTTAAGAAATTACTTTGTAAAGGACAACGTGGTTACCTTCTTTCTCTCTTTAACTTTCTGATTTATATTACTATTTATCTGTGAGTGTTTAGCATTTCTGGTGATCATATTATTATTATAATTATTATCATCATTATTATTATCATTATTATTATTATTATTATTATTATTATTATTATCATTACCATTATTATTTTTATTGTTATGTTTACAACTTGATCTATACATGTTTTTCCTTTTTCTCTTTACTACTGCTATCTATTATTTTTTTGTTGTGGGATGTTATTATAATAACAACTTTGTTAATCATCAGATAGGGAGTAATTATTTTCAAATTTCGGATGTTGGTTCTTATTTTCGGGGTAGGAAGGCTTCTTTATATTAATGTTTACATGTGTTTAAGCTTGACAGATCTTTTACCAGGTCTTCCTCTTCGGTTTTCCTATTCTGCGTTCTCCTGTTTTACTTGTAAATCACCTCATTGCGCTGATGATTATCAAAATTGAAATAAGAGCAAATACAGGTATATGCCGAAAGATGATAATAAAGGGATTTGAAGTGAACATTAAAATCATGATCTTTCATTTATGTTTCTGTGATCAATAGAATGCAAGTATAAATTATGTATGATCTGAATCTTGTAATATAACTTCACCGAGCGTGTAATTTGAAGTATATCGAAAATTTTAAGAAGCAGATGCCTAAATATATATATATATATATATATATATATATATATATATATATATATATATATATATATATGCAAACATTGTAAAACATAACAGTATTCGTCCGTTTAATTATCCCTTTTTTATTTTTATTATTTTTATGATGGTCTTTTTTGTAGTAACATAAAATACATTATTGAATATACCAACGGTTTCACAAACGTGTTCGATTCTTCGTCGAATATTCCTAAGGTGCTGAAATAATTTTTAAAAAACTGCTGGAAGTACTCTACATGTAACACAACAACCTTTACATTAATAAAACCACATATAAATCAAGTAGTAACATTTTAGAATGCTTAACGTGATGCGATTTGGTTCTATGATGCGATTCTAGCGTTGCTGACTTTTAATAGTAAACGCCTTTGTGGAAACATTGAGAAAAACTTTATTTTAAAAAAGATTCTCTCTTTTCTCTATCTTTCCTGTTCATTTGTAATGCACAATATATATATATATATATACATATATATATATATATATATATATATATGTATATATATATATATATATATATATATATGTATGTATATATATATATGTATACATATATATATATAATCCTTTGAAGCACAGAAAATATATAGAAACAATCACCTTTCAACAACTCCTCTAATAAACGAAACTAAAACCACTCACCATTTTTTAAAAAACCCTTCCCCAAACCACAATCATAGATTAGACAACATAACACCCAATAACCATCAATTTATCCACATAAAAATTTATAAAGGCGGAAATAGAAATACTTAAATTTTGCCTCAAATTCTGCACACCTTTCAAAATTAATATCACGGAACTTAAAAAGCCCCTTAAAGAATTTGACCGCAAGTTAAAACTAATAGAAACACTAAACAATAACGAAAACAAAACAGATCATTCATTAGTAAGGAACAAATCAACATATTTGCCTAACAAATACAGCAGTACGAAGGAACTAAATACCGTTTTGGAAACCTCTGGAACATCAACCCTCAGAGTAAAAATAAACCTACCAGTAACCTAACATCTAAATAAAACCACCCAATAGATACTATCATAAATAATAATAACATAATAATAAAAGCGGACAAAGGCAGTTCTGTAGTCATCATGGACAAACATGACTATAAATCGAAAATTATAGAAGTACCTGAAAACAAAGATTACTACAAACCAATTAGCACCAACCTTGACAATAACACCATTTCAAAAATTACAAAAAAAATTGTGCGACATACAATACAATATTAACAGAAAAAGAAAGGGATTTTCTACCAAACATCATGATTAAAACTTATGCGGACTTCCTAAACTACATAAATTAAAAGACATAAGAAATGCCATCAACGCACAGAAATCAAAATATAATCATGCCCCGAATCTAAGTGACCTTATATTTAGACCCATATTAGCAGGACTAGCATGCCCAACAAACAGACTGAGTAAATTAATTAAATTATTATCACAACCATTCACCAATCAATTCAAGAGCTACATGAGACACAACATACACTTCTTGGGCTCCTTACCACAAATAATAAATACTGGGACTACATTAGTTAAATTTGACGACAACAACTGATATAGCAACATAACCCATTACTTAGGTAAACAGGCAATATCATACTGGCTTCAGAAACACCGAAAAATACTACAGCACATGTTCACCTCCTGGACAGAATATACATTATTTTCAACAATAACTCTTTTGAATTCAATAACAAAATCTACATCCAGATTCTAGGTTTAGCAATGGGAACCAAAATGGCACCAACATATGCCACCCTAACACTGGCCTAACTAGAGAAGATCTTGTATGAAATAATAGAAAAATATATGGACAGAATATTCAAACATTCTTCATAAAATTTTGGAAAAGATGCCTAGATTATTGTCTTATCCTGTGAGAACCTACCTGGGAGGACGTCAATGAATTACACAGCATACTACAACACCTACACGCCAAAATTAAATTCACCATGTTACACAGTCACACAGAACTACTATTCCTAGATGGATAAATAAAAATTAAAAACAATCCCATTATCACAGACATCTACCACAAACGCACATACACCCAACATTATCTCCATTTTAGCCGCCATCACCCCAAAAGACGTCTAAAATCTTTACCCTACTGTAGCAGAGAGCAGGAGAGGCAGTCGACTGCTGTGGATCAATATGCTTGTCCGCTGCGCTCGAAGAACACGGAAAAGCCCATTCACGAAAAGTTTTTTTTTTTTTAAATAGGGAACGGTAGCGGGCATCTTAGGCGTGTTCATTTGCATATGTGAGATTTCGCTTCTATGAGACGCACAAAAAACGTGATTTTGTGAGATTCGTTAGGCATGAGCGCGGACGGAAGGAGAAGTTGAAGGAGCAAAAGAAGAAGAAGAAGAAGAAGAAGAAAATGCCGCATTCATTTTACTGAAACGTTGTGTTGACTCGTTAAAGAAAGCGCCAAGAAGATAAAAGTGTCGCATTTATTTTTGTAAAACGTTGTGTTGACTTGTTCACCTACTCACTAGCACACAAGATCTGTGCTATATTCAGGGACAAAGACCTCCGGGTAATCCGACTGGAGGAACTACGGAAAACTTTTAAAAAGGATGGATATCCTCTACAAATAATACATAAAGGTATAGAACTAGCAGAAAACGTACGTTTAGAAAAATTACGAATCCCCAAAAAACGAAATAAAGAAAATATATTGGCATACATCTCTACACACAACAACACAATCGAGAATTATTCACAGAAATAACAAGAAACATTATCCTTCTCAACCAAAACAACAAACTAAACAACATATTAAAAGCAACCAAAATAATAAAAAGCAAACACCAACCAAAACACCTCAAGCAAACTTTAATTTCATCCAAACATAACGAACACACAATACAAGGGGTCACAAAATGCAACAAGAAAATATGTGGGGTATGTGACATAAACACAGAGGGGAACTCATACACATTCACAAACCAACACACACAGTCACAATGAAACACGACCGTAACTACACCTCCAAAAACGTTGTCTATGTACTAGAATGTAGAATATGCAACGAATCCTATATAGGCGCCACCAGAAAAAAATAATAGAGTATATTTACATGAAAGCAACAATAAAATCAAAGAACACCGTAAATTATTCGTCTCCCAACATGCAGACTCACGGTGGAAAATTTTATATGACTATTGCCACTATTATACTTAACAATCATGCACGGCAAATTATCTCTCCTCCCAACCAGCCATATGACTCTGCCTCATGTGTTCTTATCAACTTTTGAACCGTACACATAACTTTTGTATTTTAACAATAGACCATTACTCTTTGTGAAACGCGTGTACATCATTTTCCTGAGTTATATTTTCTACACGTCTTGCATGTCTGTCTTTATCCTTAAACTTAGCTGCCAATGACACGTTATGCACGCTTTCTTCTAGCTTCTCCTCAGCTGCTTACTAAGTCTCTCTATCTCTCTCTCTCTATCACTCTATATATCTCTCATTATGTTTGCTATCTTTGTCTTCCATGTATAACATCTAACTAATCTACTCTATTAAACTCCGACCAATGTCTATTATATTTTATTTAATATTATTTAATATTGTATTTACTTCTATTTTCTTTTATTTACTATTTCAGAAGTAGTTATATGCCCAATTCCATCTTGCACCCTTCATCGTAATCTCTTTTATTCTTACAATAGTTACGTCCTTCCTCTGACCTACTCTCGAATATTTATTTATTTGTTCATTAATATTCACTATCTTTTATGTTTCAGTTTTCATTTTTTTTAAATGACTGTATCTCTTTACAGCGCCGTGTCCGTCGTCTCTCTCTCTCTATTTATATGTCTCATACTTTTTTCTAATAGTAAATATGTGTATTTTCTTGTCTCTTTCGTTCTCCTGTGACCTCTACTCGATACGACTTTTTTAAAAATTCAATTGTTAAGATTCACATAATATTATTTTTATTATTATTTTATTTTTACGTTTTGGAGAGGTGCTTGTCCCTGTCATATCTGGCAGTATTGGCGTTAAAAGTGGAAGTTGCTTCGGTGCTGGTGAGGCGCACAGCGGAAGGGCGCTTTTGTCAGCGTATGCGAGATGCCCAGGTGTACGAAGCAGAATTGGGAGGAAGGTTCGGGCCGCGTAAGGGTTTTGCGAACGCCGGTTGGACATCGAGCGGTGGTATAGACGAAGGACGTGTGAGTTGCGCAAAGGGCTACGGGCGACACAAGTGGACAAGACGAGGGGCTGACAAGAATACTGGCAGGAGTTGGAAGAAAAACAAAAAAAAACGCAGTGGGAAACAAAAAAGTGGACAATCTGTGTGATGCTAACGAAGATGAGGGTTGTTATCAGTGGAGCGAGTGGAGAAAAGGTTACAAATAATGTGACGCGTACAAATGGAGTAATGCAATCAATTGCGACGCTGAGAAAAACAGCAGCAACTATTACAAGAGAGCGCTAACATATAAATTAAACTGTCTTTGTTATAATGTAAGAAATATAAAATGGCAACTAGTTTTAAGAACTCGAGGATAAATAAGGAAAATCGCGAACTGACAAAAAGAATCATTCCGAATATTCTAATTTGTTTTATTTTCAATATTGCCAAAAAAACGCATTGAGCTTAACGAAATTATAGGATAATATTTCATAATGTCGATACTATTTCGAAGCAATATTTCTGTCTTGCGGAGCGCACAATAATCTACATTACTAAGTAGTGCCACTTCATTCAGAATAAAAACATAATACAAAAATGGAAAATTCATTCAATCTTGGGTGATAAACGATTATCTTGCCTCGCCTTGTGCATTGTGTGTATTCAAGCCACTGTTAATTTAATTCTCTTCATATACCGCACGTATTGCATTATATTGGAGAATATAATAATCAGCTGTGAAAATAATATATATATATATATATATATATATATAATTATTATATTAGCATATACTATCAGTTTCATGTTTTAGTTTGCAGTCTCTGTAAAAGATTCAGCTCGATGATTGTCAATTAGTAACAACAGAGCATATATATATATATATATATATATATATATATATATATATATATAAATAATTTGTGTATATGTATATTTGTGTACACTCTCCGTCAGAGAAGACGGAAAGGTGCATGTATAATAAAAAGTCGAAAAAAGTGTTTTTGTCTTTTTGTGTTGGAGAGGTTAATAAGGGGCAGGTAATTCTTCACAACAGCTCTAGCTTTAGAACAATATTTTTCTAAACCTAACCCTAAACCCTAACCCTAACCCTATCCCTAAACCCGAACCCTAACCATATCCTAAAAGCCTAACCCTAACCGTTTTATGTCAAATCGACGTTCTCCTACTGGAACATTGTGCTTAAAATTCGTGGTAGAGTTACCTGCCCCTTATTTACCTCTCCAACACTGAAAGACAAAAAACAAATATCGGCTTTTTATTATACAAGCACCGACGGAGAATATGCTTTTCTAGTGTTTGAACTCACTATTATCCTGATAAGTTATAGAACATAATTATTCATATAAAATAATCGAATTACGTAAGTAATTTTATTTTTCATATGGAAATAATTATTATCTGTTCTAATGACAGAAAACACCGATGTTCGATGTTTATTAAATATAGACGTATTTATTTCCGACATAATTTCAGGAGGCTGTGTAAGACACGAGTTGGTTGCCCTACTTCCTATTGTCGGTTCTTGGGTGCTTTTAGGTCCACGCTAACTTTGCGCATGACCCTTAACCTAAACACCTCCGAACGCTAATCATAACTAACGGAGTCAGAGTTAGCGCAGGTCCTAATGTAACAAAGCCCCCTATTTGCTTTCTCGCTTTTATTCACTACTTAAATGATGATGTCCGGTATTTTCACGCTACATAATGACGTTTGTTATTACATCAATCTATGCATATGCATGTAAATACACACTTATGTGTATTATAGATTAGAGAATATATATATATATATATGTATATATATATATATATATATATATATATATAAAAATATACATATATATATATATATATATTTAAATAATAATATCTGTAAACATCTCTTCTTTAAAATGAGAGTTTAAAAAAATATCAACAATTATATTAATGAACACTTAATATGTATGTTGATTATTTTGTTCTCAAAAGACCATTGATAATACCCTATGAAATATAGTAAGGTACATTTGCTGAATGATTTGGATAGACAATGCCGTCCTATTATTTATAACGCTTTGCATGATGCTTGTTTATCTCATCCAGGAATTTGTTTCATAAACGGTCATAGGACACGGAATAGATCCCACGTCTCATACTGAATATCCTGTTACAATATTTATGGAGAAAAAGACAAACTATAATAATGTATTTAAACGAAAAAGTCAGAGTTAGCAAAAGCGAAACGAAACCGAACGTTACGACATCCGTACATAAAAACATCTTGTATTTTGTCAAATAAAGAATGACACTCTTAAAACACCAATAAATAAAAGAGAGAAAAAATAATATAAGTGTTACAAAAAAACTAAACAAGTATATAGAATAAATCCTTTGTTGCAGAACAGGAAATGAACTTTAGATATATAAAATAGGTCATGGAAATTTTTTTCAAAAGTTAGAAAAGTAATATCCCAACTATTAATGGATACAAGTAATTGAATGAATATTTAGTAAACAAAATAAATATGAACAAAAAACAATCAATAGCGTTCCTTCAGGTATTCACCCTCACGCCAGAGACTTGGCATTTTCAACCTGCTCGTCTTACAAGTATCTAGAGAATTTTGCTTGCGACAACCTTTCCTTATCTTGCTTCATTTTAAAAATATAGTTTCTGTTGACATAGTCTTTGATAACTGTTTTATTTAATTCCTTTACGGTTTTTCGTGTCTACTATACCTGAAGGAGGTTCTGCAATCTGTGTCAACTGTATGTTTTCATCGACCCTCAGAACAATTGAAACTGTAAAACTAAGTTCTAATTTATATATATATATATATATATATATATATATATATATATATATATATATATATTTGATCAAATAAAGGGTAACATAATCCGACCGTATGAATTAAGTAGGAACAACTATTGCGTGGTCTTTTTCAAGACCGAACAAATGCTAAACGTTAAAGTATTAGGTGTTCCGCTGTTCCTTTTGAGGCACACCCCCCACACACACATACACACTTACACATACACACACACACACATATATATATATATATATGTATATATATATATATATATATATATATATATATATAGTCTTAATAAGCTGTGAGCCATTTTAAACAAAGACACAATGTGCAGTTTAAATTCCCAGAGAAACTAACTAGATCCAAGATATCGCAGACTTAGTACTTTCATAAGCCGACCCACCGTTGAAAAATTCATAAATAAAAAGGGGATTCCAGTATCTAACAGTGAATCAAAATCAAGGGACCTTAACTTGAGCGTAAAATATTAAAACGGGGATCATCAGCTGTTTACCATGTAACTGTTTCGAAGATTCAAAAACAGGACTGTTATAATATTCATGGCTCTCCAATGGTACTGATCAAACGACTACTTCCCCAATAATAAAATTTAGAAATAATTCAGTTTTAATTTCACTAATATATACATAAATAAATAATAATAATAATAATAATAATGAAAATAATAATGATAATAATAATAATAATAATAATAATCATGATAATATAGTACCCTACAGACTATAGTGTGATATAGTAATTAGTATATCAGATAACCTTAATTATAACAATAATGATAATAATAATAATAATAATAATAATAATAATAATAATAATAATAATGATAATAATAATAATTATAGTATCCAAACACTACACCCAATAACCATTCTGCGATATGGTAGTTAGCCATACAATTTTGTAGGAAAAGAAGTTGCATTAAAAAAAAAGATTAAGTACCTTTGGTACCAGATAGGCAAGTTAATAATAGGAAGGACACCTAGCCATACAAATCTAAATTCCCAATATATAGTCTAAAGAAGCTTTGAGTCATTTTAGACAAAGCAAGGAAATGCAGTTTAAATTCCCATGGAAACTAACTTGATCCAATATATCGCAGACTTAGTACTTGCTTAAGCCGACCCACCGTTGGAACATTCAAGTATTTAACAGTGAAACAAAAACAGTGGCCCATAAATTGAGCGTTAAATATTAAGACAGGAATATTCAGCTGTTTACCATGTAACTGTTTCGCAGATTTAAACACACATATGTCTCATCGAGAATAGTTACTCTCGGATACGCCACGTTTTGTTAACAGTGAGCAACCATTTGGATGACTCGTGTAAGTACTCCTACAGAGTAAATTATACTAGTAATATAAAAGGGTTGTATTAGTATCGACTGACAGAACACAAAATGTTCGTAAAGTGTCAATAAGAGGGGAAAGTCAGAGTTGATAGAGCACCAAGCAGATCTCCATTAGAAAGACGTAGATAGTAGTTGACACTTAGTAGAGTGTATTCCTGTCAAAATAGAGAGAAATTCAAAGGTGATCATCATCAACAAATCAATGGTAAACGGCTGTTTGTGAAACGCCAAGTTATTTCCGGCTGTATTTGAAAAAGGCAGCAAGATTGAAACTTGTTATAACTCAGACTCGAAGAGACGACACATGTTAGTATCAGTGAGCCATGACTTATAATGACTCGTTCGAAAGTATCTAATGAGTAACTATTATTATTACTTCTCGGACTACTGCAGCTATTACGACTACTACTACTACTACAAATAATAATAATGATGATAATAATGATAGCAATAACAGCAGAAAAACGGCGAAAATGAGTAAGGGGTTAGGGAAAGAACGTGAGAGATAGGAAAGGGTTGTTAGAGAAAGAGCGAAAGAGACAGATATTGTCAAAAGGGATGGTAAATGCGCAAAGATTGTGCTAATTATCAACGCCCGCGCGCGATCGGCTACATCCGGGGAAACGTTACAGGAAATTGGTAAAAACCTGGCGATGACACCTGACCATTCGGGAGTCGCCCTGACATTCAGTGCGCACTGACTCAAGTGGAGGGGACGCGCATGGTCGAGTCGAGGGCCACGGTAGAAGGGACGGTGGGCGTTGATGGCACCTACAACAATGCCGGGACTACAATTAAAGCGGCAACAAACTCCGTTCGTCGTTAATAGGGAGACACTGACAAAGATATGGGTGTGGCTAACTAATACATTTAAATGACCAAAATGCTGCTAAAACATTATAGTAAACTCGTATTTCATTCGAACACAACGCTAGAGACATGTCCACATATTATTTTGTTTATATTTCTCTTTTTTTATTTTGTTAACTGTTAATTCTCTTCCCTTTTCTGCCTTTTCTGGTCATTATTTCATTTAATTTCATGTTTTCTATTTAATTTCATTTCGTTAATTTAGTTATATTCTCAGATACACAATGATACACACATATGTATATATATATATATATATATATATATATATATATATATATATATATATATATATATATATATACATATATATATATATATATATATAAAATTTCTATCGATATGAAGTTTCTTTGCTCTAACCATTTTTGTGTATTCTTATATTTTTGCATTTTTGTTTATTTTCAAATCTCTGCTAACATTTTTACTGATATATCATGATGATCTCTTCTGATGAGAAAAGTTTATTGACCCATTTCTTGTTTGAACTACTTAATGATTGAGTACATATTGATCTTTTTCCGATTTTTATTCTCATAATTTATATATATATATATATATATATATATATATATATATGTGTGTGTGTGTGTGTGTGTGTATACAAGGCTTAACAAAGCCCTCCAGAAGAGAGCGCGCTTAAAGAGCACGTTTCTTTTTGCTGGAGCGAAGGAGAAGAGGGCTTATTTTATATTCAGCGATAGTGGAGCGTGAGCAACTCCATTTGGGACTAAAGAGTGTGGTTTAATAGCTAGGCGCTCCTCGCTCCTCGCTCAAAAATTATTTGACTTTTTTGAAAAACATTAATTTTTTTATTCAGCAATAAAACACTCTTTGAGTTGTTTAAATTTATTTTATCTGTAGTAAATGTATATGAGATAAGAAGAGAGAGAGAGAGAGAGAGAGAGAGAGAGGAAGCGCGAAAGGAAAAGAGAGAGAGGGGGAGAAAGAACAAGACAGTTACACATGAAAACAGAACATTTTAACTTTTCAGGTATTTTATAGACGCAAGTAAATTTTTACATCTACATATTACATGTTTGATAGTACAGTTTTCTTAAGGCAGGAGACAATTTGGCAACAAATGTCTTCAAATGCACCAGTGTGTCTATAGACGTTTTTTTTAAGTTAGTTTCTTAACAACTTAGACTTTTTGTTTATTTATGACAAGGATGTTTATTGGTGATTGAATTAATTCGACATTTTTCTTTTAATTTACAGACAATTTATTCTTGTACTAAATCTTACTGCTACTATTATTATTATTATTATTATTATTATTATTATTATTATTATTATTATTATTATTATTATTATTATTATTATTATTATTATTATTATTATTATTATTATTATTATTCGAAGGTAATATTAACTAAAAAAATATTTGTTTTCATAAAAATTAATTAAATGCATCTGTTTTGAAGCCATTTGACAACTACCCATTATATATTATTCCCCACCCCAATGAAATAATAACACATGTCGCTATTACTCTTGAAAATAGAACTGTTTTTTTGTCTGCTGTACAAAGTTTAGTATCTTCGCAAGTTTCTCCTCTACATCGACGAAAATATTTTTCGCCCCGAAACTGTAAGTTTACTAAGAGTTTACAATACATCTATCAACATCTTTTAAATGCCAATCTGTATCTTGGTAAAGTGACTACTTTCGACGACGTAAACTATTTTCTACTGATTTTTTATGAATACATATTATTTTGTGATATGTTCTTCTTTACGATAACACCGAGACTTTATAAAAAAATGCATTTTATTTCAATTTTATTTGTTCTAACATTGTTTAAAAAAAACTTGGTATTACTTGATTATTAAGTTTAATCCATCGTATGTTCATTTAAGCGAAAAATAAAAATTAGATCTTACTTTTTTAGGCGATTACATGTAAACAGCCTTGGAAAATATCCGCAAAAAAGGAATTAAAACCCCCAATTATTTTAGACTTTAGTGCAGGGGATCACTTCCCTATATAAATATTGCGTAAAATAATCAACCACTTCCGGACCAGATAGCATAGGAAATAACGTGTAAATAATTGTTAATAATGAGAGTGCATTAAGAGTAATGCTTTATATAATAAATCTTTACTTCTTTAAATATACATTTTTGAAATAGTATTCTTTAAAGTCCTTCTTCATGTAAATAAAAAAAAGTAATTTTTCGAGTAATGTGAAAATAACATTCCACTTTTATTAGAAGATTAACTTAAAATTTTTTAAATATTCGTGACCCGATATTTGTTAACTCCCAAGGTCTAGGCCAAACATTTTGTATAACATTTTAAGACATTAAATACTCTCTGAATTGTTTATTGACAATGTATTGATATTTTTGGCCAACTTAGATGAAATATTTTTTAAATTCAATCTTTAAAAATAAACTTAATTGTTTTTTTTATGCTCCCCGAATTGTAAGAGAAAATGGATAAATCAATTTGTTTGACAGTACTTGCGCGTTTCACTGTTGTAAATAATAGTATACATTATACAATATAGTTACGTTCGTAAATCAAACAAATATTAAACAACAACACGACGATTAATGTTGCCCTGGTTGTCTCTCTTCTCTCCGAGAAATGTTTTTTTTAAAAAGAAAATAATCACTTATAATGTTTAAAAGTAAAACCTTTTTTTACTTAAAACAAATCTAAATTCCCTTCAAAAATAAATATTAAAAAATAGCGTGTCAACATTTCATTCCCTGAAAAATAAGTTGGTAATGTAATGAAAATTCAAATTGTTTTGAAATACTTCAGGGATTTTTCTATTTCCATTATATTCTTCAGGAAACGAGAATTAAAGCATAATCCTATGCGTCCTCCGACATGTTCTCCTATAACCCTTCGCACATCTCAAAATATTAGCGAGATTTTGTCAAATATTATCTTACAGTCTGTCACTTAAAGTGAGATCCACACCATATATTGACGAGATCCTTTGACGCCAAGCCCCATCCTTCGACCACTCATTGGCAAAATAAAATGTTTATGAAAGAAGGTACATTTTCATTATGAAGCGCTGAATAAAGCCGCTCCAAGTTTATAGGAGTTTAAGGTGGAGCGGCTCCTTTTTGAAAAACGAAGAGCGTTGGTGCAGGAGCAAGAGCAAGTCAAAGTCAAAAAGTAATATATATATATATATATATATATATATATATATATATATATATATATATAATAAAACATGAAACTAAAAGTATTCTTTTAGAGGATAGAACCTATTATCAAATAGTTTACTCAATATACGATATAGAGCAATTATAAAGATAAATGAAAGAAGAAGGAATGAATATGTACGAATGGAAAGTCTATATCAACTTGGATTGTTCAATTCAAGGTAAAAACATGTGTATTTTTCTTTCCTTTCAAAGATTAAAATGTGATCATCAGACAAATTGCATAGATGGATAAGTTGGCAGTGGAAAAGCCAAAATTTCAAAATTTGAAAAAATATAAAATAATGGAGAGAAAGAGTGTACGTGTAAAATGATATGGAGTCTGCCCAGTTGGTGAATGTCCGTAGATAAGGTGTCCGGTGAAAGGAAAATTAAAGATGGAAAAATGGGTTTCGTGAAGGCAGCGTTGAAAATGTTCAAAAATGAAGTAAATCCAATAGAAAGATGTTTAGTGCCATCGTAGATGGAACGCACTTTAGATGGAACTTTAGTTGTTAAATTATATATGTTCTCTTTTACTTTTGTAGATCACAGCATTGTAAATATTCTCAGCGGTATGCGTATAATTACAAAGAACTTTCACTAGGAGGAAAGATATAACAATGCAAATATTTATATAGCACCGGAATCGAATTTGATATATTTGTGGACACTTCACTATTCATGAATAAATCAATGCCAAAAACAGTCCATCTAAACTGGAAATGTTACTTTAAATATCCTTTAGACGAGGAAAAGTAATATACGCCTCATTTAGGGTGTAGGCAATGGCTGAATCATATTAATGAATAAGAAATTGGAAGTCGAAGTTCTAGTTTACCATTCACCGTACCGTATGTTGTTGCGAGAACGTAAACACTACAATATCTGTTGCTATGTCTGCCATATAAACATGTAAGAATAATTGTGATAACATCAGATATACTTCTTAATCCTGATACCATGGCAGCAATCTTACCTATACCTCACAGTGAAAAATTGCATGTACACGTTCTAAATGCTGAATACAATGTGATCTCTGATTAGGATCCTGGTAGAACCAATATTAGTAATGACTATAAAGATATGAAGCAAGTGAACCTATACCATTTTACTGGGAAGCAACTCACGATCATATTAGATATACGGAGTTGACTATAGACAGGGTAAAATTCATGGGATCATGACCAAAGAAACATGGCTTGGTAAAACTATCGTCTTCATTACAATTGACCATCATCGCCATTAGTAAATGCCATTATTAACAAAAAAATAGCTATGTCCACTGGCATGATGCATATTCTATATGCAAATTCATGCAAATCTGATGCATACAAACATAATGGTTGTGGCTTGTTTATTACTTCAATAAAATACTCTAAAAAACTCCATTCTCAGATATTTAAATTGGCTTACCCCATTTCCATTATACACGCAAATACATTATACAGAATTCAGAAACTATGAGAATTTGTCTTCTCTTAATCCACTCTCATAATCATGCGTGGTGAATATGCGAACATCTAAAAAATGATTCGACTTCTAGGGCTTCCGACTGGTTATACAGACCGCATCTTATGTTGTCGACGTTTGTGAAATAGAAAAGCAAATGCAGATATCGACTAGGGGAAGATGTAGCCAACAACATAAATGTATGTACTCCTTGTATCACTATCGTTCTCATTTTCTTCTTAGGCATCTTTTATAAAGAAACTTATCACTTTCTTATATTGTTTTAATCCGTTAAACATTTTATTTGTATATCTATATAATCACTTCCTAGGTGCATGTGTGTGGGTGGGTGTTTCTCGGCTCTCGAATACACATAATTTACTTAATTGATGTGTTTGTTAATAAAATATACAATAATTAAAAGTACCAAAACGAACATTTAAAAATAGTATTAAAAATGATTTAAATACAAAATTTTATTTGGTTTACATTACTTTTAGGTTCTATGTAAACATCAGGCATTTTAATATTGTTTTAATTTCAGTTGAGCACTAAAATAATTAATAATCCGTAATCCTTGGGAATTTCAAATTTATTTAGAATACTATCAACAGTCTAAATAAATGCACTGTTTTAAAATTATTACAAAATCCTTATGTATTAACATATTGAACATTTTCATAGCAACTTACATCCCCTAATTTTAGAAGCAGAAATCATTACAATGTTATAATAAAAAATAGTTGTTACTTCATAAAAAATTCGTTAAAAATAATTAATGACAAAACGATACCGTAATAATTGTAAAATACTATTAAAAAATAATAATTAGTTTAAAAAGAACCCATAATAAAAAAGCGAAACTAAATTAAGGTAACATGAGTCCCGGGAAATTCCGGGAAAGGTACAGCAATTTGAGAATATACGTTGCGATGAACTTTTTCTTTATTCGGTTTAATAATCCGCTCTGTATTTTCCTGATAAAGATGAGGACACATCAATCCAATTGCATTATTGACATCACGTCTCTTAAATATTTTCCTCTTTTGATATTTCTTTTTTATTCTTCTTTAGAGAATATGTAATTAAATCGTATCGAGAGCTAATTAAAATCTATCTTCTTTTCACATTTCTTCTTTTTCTATTTCTTCTTCTTCTTTTTCGTCTTCTTCCACTTGTTCTTGTTCTTGTTCTTGTTCTTGTTCTTCTTGTTCTTCTTGTTTTTCTTCTTCTTCTTCTTCTTCCACTTTTTATTTTTCTTCTTCTTCTCCTTCTTTTTCTTCTCGTACTTCTTCTTTTTTTTCTTAGTCTTTTTCTTCTTCTTCGTTTTTTTCCTTTTCTTCTTTTTGATATTATCATTATTCTCATTCCTCCTAAATATTCTTCTTTTATTATTTACTTCGTTTGCAACAGACCGAACGACAGGAGGTGGCTCGAAAGTCGACCCCGGCAATAATTATTTACTGAAGACGCATGTCAATTTGGCCACGGAACTAGAAAAAAAGGAACGAATCGCGCGGACGGAAAACCCCGCCTTAACCGTGGGCCGTGTAAGTGGAACGGTCCCACAGCTTTTCTTTACGCAAAATTGAGGTTAAGACACCGCAAATGTCCTATTCATCAAATTCGTTCTAGCAACTCGCCCACCGTCTGCATTCGTGTCACACGGACAACCATTGTGCTTCGTTAACACTTAATGAGACGACAAACGCATATTGTATTGGAAATGTAAAAAAATGACCAGTCAAATAAAAGGATAAATAGTCAAAAATGTAATATAAATATGCGGGTAAAAAGAAAGAAAATTTCTCAGAAGTATATATTTAGATGGAATGATGAGGAGAAGAGAAAATGATGACGAGAATAGAAATAGAATTGAGTTACATAGAAACAGAGATGGGATATATAAGCCAATAAATTGAATCATATGTATTCCATATAAAACATAGATTAATGTTAATTCTGTATATGAATAAACATTTAATTAAAATCGAAAAATAATTCGAATGAGAAATCATGGAAGAGTTATGTTTCAAATATCAAATTGAAATACACTTTATTGAACAACTACTTTTAAGTTGCAAGTTTACTTTACGGTTCTATTTGATAGTGATACGTTTCAAAGAATAATAGACGTCGTATATACTTTTCTATATTTCCTTCATCGGATAAAATAGTTGCTTATCTATAAAAATTACTCTTGCAACTATGGTAACAGCTTTTATTGCCCGGCATTCAATCCAGAAATAATTAAAGGGATACATTTCAGCTAATATATATATATATATATATATATATATATATATATATATATATATATATATATATATATATATATATATATATATATATATATATATTCTAGCAGAGCTACACAGTATTGCCCAGGTTAGAGAGTGGGATAGAATCATATGCATCATCATCGTACGTATAGTTTAATGTAACACTTACTTGGATGCTGTCAGCTAGATATCTTACTCACTTAGCTATTCATATATAGGTTAATGCTCTTAAACTAACGCTAATAAATAGATTAATTTTATTGTGTAACATGTTTGAAAATTGTCATTAGCTTCTTTAAAGGGAAGCTACAGAAACAAAAATACTTCCATAATTTTCACATGCAAATTGTGCAGGTAAAGGCAAATACATTGAAAGGACACATCCTACTATGTCTTTGTTTTTGGAAGCAGACATGCACAGGCAGATCGGTATTTTCCTTAATGGTGTATATATATTTCATTTGAATCAAAGGGACAACAGTTTTTAATGGCTGGGGTGTGCTCCCGAAGACCATCTTATATTATCAAACTTCGCTGAGAATAAAGATCATTTTTGGCAATTTACCTATGGTTTAAATGTAATTTGAATCAAAATGAATACAATTCTCAGTGGAGGGGCCCTCTTAATATCATAATAATTTGCTGAAATGTTAGGAATATACATCATTTTTTGGTGATTTACCTAAGGTTAAAATTTGATTTGAATCTAAGCCAAAACAGTTTACAGTTAGGTAATTATCCCACCCGGGGAATCCCAGCGATGAAGTAATATATTTCTCATATAGCCTATCACCTTCACTGATAGGTCAATCTGCATTCGTGTTACACGGACAACCATTGTGCTTCGTTAACACTTAATGAGTCGACAAACGCCTATTGTACTAGAAATGGAATAAAATGACCGGTATTTTTTATGCCAATTTTCAAGCAATTCTGTCCAGCGGTTTAAATTTACATAAAACACAGAGATCAGGCGGACA
>OY744526.1:101274551-101312051 GCA_963556195.1 Sepiola atlantica
CGTTTTCTGCGTTCCTACTGCCAATTGTTTTTCCCCTGTATTACGATGATCTGACACCGGTTTTTTCACGTTTTTCCGACCCTCTCGGTCTTCTATTGTTGTCTTCTGATAATGAAAGTTGTTCTTTCGAAAATTTAAGATTACCCTTTGCCGATCTGTTACTTACCAAAAAAAAAAAATACTATTTGGTATTTAATCAGTTTTCGTAAAATTATTAATAAATCCTTTTGAGTTTCACTCTCTCCCTGCGTTTATTTCTTTTCACTTTTCCATCTCACGGCAACCACATCGCATTGCTATAGCCTTGGACGACTAATTTACACTTACATTTACCAGCAATGCTTCAAGCAAACTACAATCTCCTTTTATATATATATATATATATATATATATATATATATATATATATATATATATATTTGATATCTTTAATAAAGTGAAGACTAAAAATACATTGAAAATTTTTGGAATCTGTCTCTATCGCTATACGTAAAACTTCCTTGTGCCGCTAGAATGACATCGTTCAAATATTGCATATATCTGGGGAACTTTGAAAACCCCACCTTTTTCATCTGTTTCATCAAATGCTGTGTCCTTTTAGTCGTTGTATACGTACATAAAATTTATTAATAGACACGTGTTTCTGGTTCACGACCGCCATCAGCATGACTAACTTAGACAAGGATTGAATCTTCGATATTGATGTCAATAGGCAAGCTGTTTATCATCGGACCAATACGCCCTGTCTAGAAATATGTACTATTTTTATCATCTATAGATGTAATGTATTTTTATGTAATTATTGTTATTGGTGATTGCAGCGTTCGTTGTTTTTTTGCTTACTACTACTTCGATTGTCTTACTTCCTTAGTGCATTATTTGTCGACTTTGACTTTATAGGACTTGTTTCGTTAATATATATTTTTTATATATTTTATACGTACATAAAAGGACTCAATGGACACGTGATTCTGCCTCACAGTCGTTAGTAGCATAGCTTATCTAGACAAAGATCGAATCTTCGATATTGATATATGATATATATATATATATATATATATATGTATATATATGGATATATATATATATGTATATATATATATATATATATATATATATATATATATATATATATATATACAAGAACATATTTTTAATTTCTGTTTAACTTACAATATTCCCTCTTTCCTAAGTAAAAGAAGAAAGTGTATATTTAAATAGTCTCATCTGTATTGTATTTATATTACAACATTTTAATTATGGTATTTTACGTTATAAACAATTCTATCCTTACTCAACATTTTATTCTATTATCTATTTTTTTACGAGACAATCTTACGCGTGATTCCTTATTTATTAGTTAGTATGTGTGTTCTAGATGTGTGCGACTTCATAGTACATTAGTTTATTATACGTTTTATTATAATGTATGTAAATCTATTCAGGTGTGTCTGCTTTTATCAATATTTTAGTCGTTTTCTTGTATGGATTTGTTAGTACAGAAAAGGTGGTTTTCTATTCTTCCAAATTCTTACATATCTTCTTTATTCAATTGTTCGTTTTCGAATTCTGCTAATAGGTTCTTTTTTGAAAGACATTTTATAACTTTCAATTTGATGTTCGGATGTATGTTGTTGTTATCATTATTGGTGGATCGGAAGTAACATATTTACAGTGCTGTTTAGTAAAGATTTATAAGTTCTCAATTAAAAGCTTATAATTATAATGACTATGCACTAATTAGTGTTGTAATAAGTAGTGTATATTAATCATTTAATATTTAATTATAATATAAGCATAGCGAAACGGGCTAAACGGTGTTAATCACACAGCACGCAGGAGAGATAGATATGCAGAATATAGGCTAAAACCAAACTTAGGCATCATATATCTCACAAATAAAGAGATCGAAATATTTTGGATATTTTTAAATATCAATAAAAATGCACTTAGCTGTGACATTGTATTGCAGTTTATACGGTATTTACCAACTAGGAGTAGAATACCGTGTGTCAGTTGGTTTCAACCAATGCACAACCAGACGAGATAAGACTTATCTATCCCCATATACTCATTTATTTATTTATTGTGTTTTTCTTTGTGTTCATTGCTATTTGAAAACTTGCTCGCTGTTCTGTTTTTATTATTCGATCCCTAATGGGAACACTATTTTATTTTAGAATACTAACGTACTTGTTCGTTAAGAACTAAAATAGATACATTATAAGACAACTTATTGAGCATTGACATACATGACATACTTATATCTTCATACAATCGATCTGCACCTGAGATAACACTATTTAAATCAGCAGTTTTCACTCGAATTTATTCACAATAAAAGTTATTTTGGATGTTATTGAAGAGACACTGAATAGTTAGTGCCTTGTACCGGGAGTGAACTCGCAACCGTCAAACTATGAAAGTGTGTGTCTAATACATCCTCAACCTGCATAAATAAGACCGACAAGATTGGATCCTCACTAGTGGTAATCAAACGGAACTACATCATCGCCTTGCGTCAGAATATATCTCAGCGTTTATATAGTGTACACAATTGCTAGTTTCGACTCGGCTTATAAAAGTCTAATTATTACCAATCTCTGTGAATAATATGCAATTATTACATTCGATAATGAAGTAGTGATGCCATCGATATCGGTTGTGACGAAGAATATGTTATGTTTGCGTTCGTTCGTGTGTGAGCTAAGATTTTCATAACAGGACATGCTCTGATGCACTTGCCTTCATCCACCACATTTCAATTATCATTGAAAAGCTGGAAGGTGACTAAATTACCTGCGACACACATCATGTTTAACCATCAAGAGAGACGATAGAATTTAAAACCACTCTCAAAGCGCATCCATGGAAGAAATCACAAAAGAAGACTTATCCATTCTAGCGTCTAATCTTATAGAGGCTAGATTTTCAGATCTTTATCTTGGTTAGATAAACCTGGTCGGTTGCGGGTCAACCTTAACAACTGAGGCGCTTTATCGAAGCAGGTTTTCGTAAATAATATCCTATTCACCCTTTTAGTATCCAAGTTAAATTCGCTCTTCTATCAGTTTCGATTAAATTCTTAATAGCTCCGATAATTAACGGTCGTAGATTACAGAGTATAACTTCAAAGTCTTAACATTCTCCTCTTCAAAATAAAGACTTTCATTTTCGCAGCAGATGTAATTCCTTGGCAGAGTCAATTTCGAAACGATTCACCGAAGTTACAGCACTATTGTGTGTAAAGAGGTCGATTATTTTGCACCTTTTGTGCGACGTTGATGAGCAAACTGCTTCTAAATCTGTCTGTCTTTAGAAGTTTGAACTGCGACGAGGCCCCCTCCCCCCAGCACACATACACTGCAGTGTAAATATATGCAACTAAAATAAACACTCACATAAGTACTTTATTTTAATCATTCTCCTAAAACGTTGTACTCGTAAATATGAAAATTGAACTTCAAATTTAAAAGAGCAACCTTAAATATATGAGAAATACAACTAAATATAATATACAAACGTGTATTAAAATGACATTAAGTTCCCAAATTAAGTTAGTGTATATGATGTATTAGTTCGTAGTATGTTAGGGTGGTCAACCATACATAACAAACAAGTCATAAATAAACTTCAGGTTTTAATTCCCCGTGCTTACCATGTAACAATATATAGACTCACTCGTCATGAAAGCGTTTCTTCTATCATGTGTGATATGTAAAGTATAAACTAAGCACACATATTGGAGCAGATCAGTGACATTTAACATGCACACTTCATAGTAAACAAATCATACCTCACATTTTTGATAGTAACCTATTTTAATTAAATTAAGACTTACCTAAACAGAAAACTTATTTAATCATTTATTTTACAGAATACTGGTTAAATAAATAACAATATGAGACAAGGAATCTACTCACAAGCAATAGACGACTTTCTATACGTGCCGTTTAATGTATGCAATTATGTTGAACTTAATAGAAGTAGGCCAGATTATATTTAAGACGTTAAGTATTATTTGCCTGAAAATATACCACTTATTTATTGGTACCCTCTCTCATATAGAAGTTATACAAAACTAATTTGAATAATGCCAAAATGTAATAAGAATTAAAACAAACGCATACAGTTTCCTATTTAAACAATGTTGTTCAAGTTCAAATACATGAGAAGTTCCTTAATAGAAAGTATCATTCAAGAGAACGGGCCATCATAAAACACAGAAAAATAGTCCCCAAAATAATATATTTTGCAAATAAAAATGAGAATGCACAGCAGATAAAAAGAATAGTCGTTGAAACATAAGATAATGATTTTATTTACGCGGTTGACCCATAACTAATCCAAACAGAATCATATTTTGGAAATATCCTAATAAAAGTTGTGGTAGCCTTTTTCGTTGGCAGGTTAAAGGTAAGTCAAACACAAACTATTTAAATACAATTACATATTAACTCGGAAAATACATTTTTAGACTGCAGGAAAGATTGTTAATGTTATTAACGATTATATGGATGTCATTCTTTTTTGTTATCGACTATAAGCGGAGAATAGGTCGTGTTTCACAGTGGCAGCTGAGTCTAAATATGCCCACGTAACACTCAAGTATGCCACATTACATTTCAGTCAATTATCTGATGGTGTATTTCTACGTTATAATTTGGTGTTTTACTATACTTTAGACATGCATTCAAAGAATATGCGAACATTTGAACTACACCACCAACACCATGTGTTATTTCCAATTTGACTGACTACTAATATGAATTGAGAAAAGAAATATATTTCCTAAATTGAAATGATCATGCAATGTATTAAATATTTCGTACAAATTAATTTCACATAAATACTCGTGATGTTTTGTCTTGATTATGCGCTTACTTAGGAGTTCATGGTCTTACACATTTGTAGTAGTCTAGCTTGAATTTGATGGTCGCCACACTATTGCTTCGGTCGTTGTAATCCATATTCATTGTTCAAATGTTATTTTTGCGTGTCCAAGTAAGTTACAGAAATGACAAAATGTGAATACATATGCAACAAGCGCATATTCAGGAACATCACCAGAACATTAACCATAAGTTTTTAAAAAAGTGTTAAAAAAGTAAAACAACACAGACAAAATACGAACAACAGAATTACACATAAAAATACAAAATAATAAGACACATAAAAATAGAAACATTGATGATGAACAGAACCACCAATACTAATAAACATAATATATCCAAAAGAAAGTATGAATACATCTAACATATCGATATCGAAATAGCGATAATAATGGTGTTTGAAATGAAAAAATTCCCGCTGGTTATTACGCATCATTTCTTCGAATAACTGAATAAAGTTATCTATCTATCTATCTATCTATATATCTATATATATATATATATATATATATATATATAATACAATGCCTACAGTTTAAGGGGTCTAACAAATAAATTGTAATTAAGTGAGTTTTGCATGATTGGTGCCACATCGCTATCGATTAAATGTAGTCCATAATCTAAAATATTTCAAATTCCAAATGAAAATTTGTGACCATATTATGTCAATATAATGATAATCATAGTTAATACAAGTCTCCCGGGCATGTGCGTTTCCAAATATTTTACAGGTGAATTATCTGTTATAACAACACTATGTATTTCTTCATCCACACGGACTACTACAAACTTACGTAACTATGATTACTTCTCACCGCTCCGAAGAAGCAGGGTTTGTTTTTCTTGCGAAATTATTAGCGAAAAGATCAAAGTAAAAAATGAAAAAGAAAAAAAAGAAAACAAATCTGTTTTGATTTTTTTGTCATTATATTAAAAAATAGTGCATCTAACAATGCTTCTATAAGCTTTTCGCCTCATTTATTTTTAAATTCTTTAAAGATGATTTTCAAAGAACAAAATGTACTCTCGAATGAATATATATATATATTGCATTTTAGCGCCTTTATAGTATATCACTGGGGTTTTCTGTTGTAGGTGAACTGATTACATCGAGGTGTTTGTATTTCTGCTAATGTTCTGGCTAATAAATATGGCGTACTACCGATACTTGATATTATGAGTCTAATGGGAATGCCCGGTGCGTGTGTTTTTGTAAGCTTGTGGGAGCTTAGCAGTTTTTAGGTTGTGTTTCAAAAAGTGTTTACCAAGAAAGGTAACCAAACAACATCCTTCTGGCCGTGTTTGAAGTAGTGTGTATCTTTAAGTCTCCACTGTAAAGTGGTCTATGTGTGAATGTTCTCATTATCCAGTAGGAGTTTTATTTTATGTGGTATTCATCGGTGCTCATGATGACGACGCCGCCTCTATTTACATCATGGCTGATGTGGATTACCTTGTTATGGCCAAGCTCGCTAATGGATTATGAGTATCTCGGTGGTTAACTGGTATCACTTATTCGGACGAATGAGGTTATCATAGGTTCTGAATGTAGTTTCTTACAATATAGGAGATGACATGTGTGTAGTTCATGGTGACAGTATCAACTATGTCACCTTGCAGAATCTGGTGGCGAATTTGAGGAATAGATGTAAGGCCTTCGGATTGTGTGAAAGTGAGTTTGTGTTTGTTTATATATAATTTGAGAATAATATATTTGTTACCTTATTATTTCCATGCGCTTTTAGAAAATATAATTTGTGTAAATTGTTATTTTTATTGTGCACTTGTTGGTCGTGTTTGTACTTAATATGAGTGTTTATCTGTGATAATCTTGATTACTTAAAGTCGTTGGGTTGTTGTAGGGGTTTGAAGATGTCGTTGGCTTATTTTACGGTGAGAGAGTACTTTATCGTATAGTTATGCACCAGTAGTCTGTAGACAATATTTCATGTAGTTTTAAGTAGGGAAAGGACAATTATGTACATCGTTTGTAGCTAGACGAGTTTTTCTTGGGAATGTTTTACAGAGGCAAAACATATATGTGAGCTTAGTCCAGCAGCCACTATTTAAAAATGTATAGAGTAGAAAAAGGCTAGCAACCAGTCAAATGTGAGAAATCGGTTGGAAGAAAGTAAAGACGGCATCCCCACTTTGTATTATAACTGTTATCAGTTAAAGTTCATTTTGAGAAATATTGGCCTGAACTGTTACCCTTGATTTCGATTCTCATAATTATTTGGTACGAACATTTTTTTCAATTATGATAGATTTATAAGTAAATATATATATACATTAATAAAGTAAAGTAAATGTTCACCTATAACTTAGGTTACTATAAACATTCAAACACAATGGTATATAGAAGTCTCATATACGCATGCTTCATGCCAATAAATGATGCGTGTTTCGGGAAATCACTAAACAGATCCATACGATTTTATAAGTTCCTATATTGATTCCGGCATACCTGACTCTCTTAAACAATCATACATACAGGAAGTCGAAGTAACATTTACTCGCACAGAAAAAGCTACTACCAACACAACTATCTATGACCGGGACTTCTTCTTCATGAGATACATTTTCTAGTTCCGTCCGTCATTGTTTTATTTTATATTTATGTAAAATTGTTTTCACCCATTTAACCTCCTGAAAATTAATACGGATCGCCTCCATGTAGCTTAAAAAACAAACTTTTACGGTACTTTGATCGGATGGTAGCAATCCTCTTCTGAAATACTCACATATAATTGGAAAACACTAAATAAAAAAATTGAAATCAAAACATTGCGTCTTTTAAGAGTCTATTAGGTAAACTGCCTTTATTTCCAAAAATATTTTTGCTACAATATTTTTTCTTTATACAACAAATATCACTTTAAAAGAATTATGCTCATATAATTCATGTTATACAAAGTAAAATTTCTATTTAGTTATACAATAAATTAGGTAGATCTTCATGCTCGAATATCAAGTAACCAGGATTATAAGATTCCAGAATATAGCCGAATAAACACATTACCAAACTCATAGTGTCTTCTTCTCTCAATATTTGCTACAGAAATTAGTAAGTATTTATATTTTCTGCTAATAACACTACACTTTCGTACTATTTACATTTAAAATACACATCTCTGTAGACAAGGTGGAAACAGGTAACATGTATTTTTTTCTTCGTAATAATCATGTTTGAAATTTAGACGTTTTTGCTAGCCGGGTTACGTTTTAACGAATACCAATCACGCACAAGTACATGCCTACTTATAAATACGAATAAACGATTACACACACGATGATAAAACTGTAGTATTTCCTGTTTCGGGAGATACAAACGGAATAATACCATTAGGGATAAACTGCAGATAAATAAAGTCAATTCAGATTAGCCAATTAGAACTCGGATTTAAGTCGGAATGGAGGATTACACTTCAGTTTCTATTTTCGAATGTTAGTAGTTTAGGTTTTATGTACATACGAATACTGGTGGTATTCGGAGTAACACCTTCTTCAGTAAGGTTTTTGCTTAGTTTTTTAACATTTTCTTCTTTTACTGGTATTTATTATTTTCATTGTTTACTGTGAGGAAACTCCAACAACTCCAAAGAGTGTCACGGGATTAGAACAAAATAATAAAATGCCGTTTGCTGTTATTGTTGTTTTAGTTTTATTGTCTTTACCATTGCTTCACATGTGTAACATAAATTTTAAAAAATGGAGACAATCATAGCGAAAAGAAAACAACTGCTATTAATTAGCTTGGAGTTTATTCGAACATTATTAAAAAATCAACAACAATGAAATACAACAGATATTCTATAATCTCTATGCTACAATTTACACTTCATTCCTCTCCCTCTTTATCTATCTCTAATCATGTGCACTCTTCTTTTCTTGTACCCATTTTTTTTTGTCGTCACGTAATGCTTTTCGCACGTGATCAACACAACCTTCAGTCCACGCGTTAAACTGTTCAATAACACAATTATATTCCGTAATCAAAGAGTCTCACTTGAGTTAAAACTGATTTAGGCATTTCCGCTTGTCAAGGCCGAAAGCTACTCAAGGGCAAAGTGAATGTGATATTCAGTTGGCGATGACATCACCAACAACATCATACCTATTGGAGTATCACATTTGATTAAAAGAAAACAGGAAAAGGGTTTACTCTCAGTAATTTACGTGATTCAAAAATGATTTACATTGATGTAAGTAATTTACGGTAATCTACTACGCCTGGCATAGTTTACTAGCTCAAAAACTAAAAAATTCTACTTTTTTGGCGATTAGATGAAAGCAGTCTGTAAAAATACACCCCAAAAGGAATTTAGAAAATAAAATCTCATATTTTCAGGTGGTTGATAACTATTATATATTAATTTAACGTAAAATGATCACCCACCTCTTGCCGTTTAATTGAATGGTTTCTTAATTTTGGGTCGGAAAAATAGGGGTTAGGGTTGATTTCTGTTTTGTATTTCATTACTGTTTTTCTGTTTTAAATATAAACTAAGGAGAGATGAATTTTGTTTTATAATATTTTGAATTTTTTAGATTTTTTAGAAGGGAGCATTTTTTAAAAATTCTGAAATAAGTCACAATTTGACAGAAGAAAATCGACCATGATTGAACATGCTTGTGTTTGGCTAAATAAAAAATACGATAACGAATGTTTACGAACTTTACCAGCCACTCTACACAATACGGACCTAACTAGTTTTTTTTTAAATCGATACCCTAACTTAACCTTAACATAACCGGAAACTTACCCATACCTGAACCGAAACTAACCGTAACTTAACTCTAAACAAAGTTTCAGTTTTAGTTTGCAAAGCCTGTTTAGTTCGGTTTGTATTGTGCAGACTCATCTGAAATTTATTCGGCTTTCTACGGAAAGTCGAAATTGCTTGCATAACGACTGTACATTTCTGGATACCTATTCTTAAAAAGCACCCACCGCCCGCTATACACAAACACACATTTTGGGGAAGGCTAACTTTACTCTAAACAAAGTTTGAGTTTTAGTTTTCAAAGTCGGTTTAGTTCGGTTCGTATTGTGAATAAGCATCGGCACTTGATTGGCCTGTCTTCGGAAAGTCGGAACTGCTTACACCGCGATTGAAAGCGTGTGGATACCTATGGCGAAAAAGCACCGACAAATGAAATATACCCCCATTACAAACAGGGATCCTCCGGAAAAGGCCTGCAAGTATATATAGGAATGTGTGTGTGTATATATGAGTGTAAGTTTACGTAGAGTTATGTGTGTAAATATGTATATTTATATGCTCTCTCTCTCTCTTGTGTCCTGCCAAACACTAAAATATGGCCTGCTCACTCGAAAAGACGCAAGCCAGTAAGGCGCAAGCGAGATCTGTCGAACAGTCAAATTGTCGATAATGAATGAGAGCTTCAGAAAAACATCGGAACACTTTAAAAATTGCATTCAAAAAAGAAAATATAGGAACACTATTTAATTGATACTGAAACTGAACTTAATTTAATATACTTTAAAAAACAAGCATTTCAAAAAAGAATCGTTGTTGCTGTATTAAATTAATAAACATCATGATGTTTCGTGGACTTTAGAGACTAAAATTCGTTTCATTGTTTTTTTTATTGTGAACAATCTGAAAGTAGTTTTCTTTACAGAAGTTTTAAAATAAAAACATATTAATTCAAACAAAAAAGATTGTACTTTTCTAAGTTACAATACCAACTTATTTGTTTTGTAAAAATAGTGTTGGTCACGATGTAATTACGTGTGTTCCTATTTACTTGATTCTTTACGAGGGCAAAGTTAGACACACGGTCAATTTTTATGTGGAGCAATCCAGCTCTGGAAAATGGGCCTGCTAGATTGTCACAGTCTAGATTTATATATATATATAGATTTATATATATATATATATATATTTATATATATATATATATTTATATATATATATATATATATTTATATATATATATATATATTTATATATATATATGTATATAAATATAAATCTATATATGTATATATATATAGATTTATATATATATATATATATATATATATATATATATATATATATGTATATATATATATCTATATGTATATATATATATAGATAGATTCATATATATATATATATATATATATATATATATATATATATATATATATATATATATATATATGTAGTAATATTTATTAAAATATATATTAACATCTATCTATCTACATCGCCGGCGTTTCAGGTTTCCGCTATCATCAGTGTAAAAAATTATAATTTCAGACAGTTGTAAAATTCTAACCCAGTTACACAATCACCCTAGAGTCTAACAGAAAGCGCCCTGTATGCGTTTATTTACTAGTGTGAATGTATATATATATATATATATATATATATATATATATATATATATATATATATATATATATTTATGTATGTATATATATATATATATATATATATATATATATATATATATATATATATATATATATATATATTAGAAAATATATACAGATATTAGGACACATATACAGAAATAGAGAAACCTATACAGAAATAGAGAAACCTATATTTATGATATTGCTTTTTCGAATAGATATTTTTTTTTATTCCGGGCTTTAGATTTAAGTTTAGTGGAAGGAGAAAAGTTACAGGTGGAAGGACCAACTTATTTTATAAAATAATAGCTTTTACAAACAATTACTAAGATAGCGTATTTCTTAGCGTTGTACACGGGGAGGTTACTACTCTAAAGTGGGCCACTTCTCAGTGAAGAAAAGTCATTACCTCAAAACGTTCTATGAATTCCGAATGGTGGGAATTGTCTCAGAAATGATAGCCTGCGAGACTATCTGTGTCCATTCCTGCCAATTAACACCGTTTGCAGAGACAGGTGTAGGGGAAGTAACTATAGACATTCAGCTTTGCCCGGCCTTTGCATGGTACAAAGTAGACAATTCATAAACCTTTGATGGCCGTCTACATTGTTAGTAAAAGTAGAGGTGCTCGATTTGGTAGAATGTATATATCTTAGGTGTTCCACCTCTCAAGGTGTTACCTTCCTTTTCAGAAAAGGTTTGTTTATCGCTGATTGCATAAGGCGTTTCTACCGCGGATCGCCTACGAGGCTGCTTAGGCTTTTTTGTTGTCCAGAGTACGCTAATATTAGTGCATTGAGTTTACGACTTAACACCGGGCATGGGTCTTACTTTGTGGTAAGGTAAATAAAAAAAAGTCGACTTATTTGAAATGGCCTGTTTTGACATTGGCGTAAAGGCGAAGAATAGGACTAACTTTCGCATCTATTCATTTAAATAAATGTATATACGGAGAGTGATAAATGTATATTTGGAATTATCTATTAAAAAAATCGACCGACTGTAGTCGCGTTTATATCACATATTCTCTGGAGTTTCGAATCCTGCAATAGGTTCATATTTCTCGATATGTATATCAAATTTTCTCAGACCTTATAGAATAAATATCAACATAACCATTAATTACATAAGAATAAGTGGAAAAACAAAGAGCAACAGTAATATATATATATATATATATATATATATATATATATATATATATATATATATATATATATATTTTATGAAAAAATATATTCTCTATATTATTGCCATTTCACCAACGTTTCCAATGTGTGACATTTCAAAATAACTTTCCCACGTTACCACGTGATACACACAGCCATATCAACATTGTCGTCCTAACATCAAGACGAATCTAAACTTGACTGTGATAAGTATGTCTTAGTCAGGAAGAAGAAAGAAAAAAAGAAGAAATATGCTTCTGACGAAAGTACTAAGGTTTAAAAAAAGAAGAAAGAAATAAATGTTTTTAAGGTAAATAAATAATTTATTTTTAAAAACAAATAATTTGCGTTGTGCAGATTTTCTAAATATTTTATTAAAAAAAAAATTCTTTTTATATATATATATATATATTTATAATCATCCGGTTATCGATGTACGAATTTCTTTTTCTACCCCCTGTGCCTACGCTTTACGTTATTTTTAAAGAAACATGTCCGGACATCATGAGAGCGGCTACTGGGGTCTTAAAAGGAAGCGACCGAATGAGTCCTTGTGTCGTCACGTTCGTTTGCGTCAACACAAGTTTAGACACGCTTCTCTCCCAATGTCCTGACGTCCTCTCGGTGACATGGACTTTACTGCACTGCCCTGGAAATATGAAACTAATTTTGAATGATTAGACTAATTGAAAAAAGGGAAATATGCACGGGAGTGCTATTGAAAGAGAGAGAGAGAGAGGGAGATAGATAGAGAGAGAGAGAAAGAGAGAGAGACAGAGAGAGAGAGAGAGACAGAGAGAGAGAGATACAGAGAGAGAGCAGAACAAAATGATAGATAGATAAAGTGACAGGCAGACAGGAAGATAGGATGGCAGTTAGACACATAAAAATATAATATATTCCCTTTTTTGCAAATATAAGGAAATCAATCACGTAGTTTAAAACAATACATCTGCATTACAAAAAGGCAAACGTTCGAACATGTCAATGAGAGTCATATGGAATGACAAGCTATTGCATTTAGGGTGACACTAAAAATAGTAATCCTGATTAAACTGTCGGTTCTATTAGAATCATGGAACATATATTTAACAGATCTTAAGTCTTTTTTTTCAGTGCGCACTCTTTGGTCCATCAAATACCTAAGTAAATTATTAAAATTAAATTTAAAACAAATACTGCATAAACGTATATTCCCTCACAAAAAAGTGTAATCGTAGTCATTTAAAATTATTTTTAAAGCGTATTTGATTAATTGAACATATACAAAATCTAATAATTTATACATATGTTTTGAAAATTCGTTTTCGACAAATAAGTAAATACTTACTAATATTTATCCGCATAAATTGTGTTTTGCGAAATTTCACGGTAGTTGAGAAATTATTACTTCAAAATAATAGTATTACTATTTTTGGAAACATTTATCTTTAAGAAAATTATTCTACAGAATAAAATAATACAACTCTCATTGCTAAAAGCTTATATAACATGGGACCATTCAAGAAAAATTAGAAGCCCATGATGTATTATGAGTTTAAAATCTTATCCGCAGCCAAAGCGACTCTAAAAATTCACTAAGATACTTAACAGTAATTACGATTATCCCTTGTGTTTATGGCAAACCCATTCTCCAAGCAGATACTTTTTGAGTGTTTTTTTAAGATAATCCTGAACAAGCGTACGGTTTTAGACAACTGTACATGTAACTGGGTAATTTTCAACATTTCTGAAGTTTGTAGTACTAACCTTGCAAACTGAAAATAATAAGTATAACCTATACTATAGTGTATTTAAACATAGAAAGTGACATCTATTTGCTAATTATTTTGTTAGAATTTGTCATTTATATATATATATATATATATATATATATATATATATATATATATATATATATAAAGAGAGAGAGAGATAGAAGCAAAAAGAGTAATAAATATGCGACGATTGTCCAAATTTATTTCAAATTTCAATTGTTCAATGCAAGGTGCATTCAGTAATAAACTAGTGTTTATATATATATATATATATATATATATATATATATATATATATATATATATATATATATTATGACTCCGTTGTGTTACGTATAAGCATCTTTAAGTGAGCATTATGAAATCAAATTGCAAACTAGATTACGAGATGCGAAATTTGTTTCAAATAAATGAAACCATTAATTGTTCATATGAATCATATATTTTGACATGAAATGTCATCTCTAGTTAAGTGTGTACAGCAATGTTTTGTGTAATCTTTTTTATTGTCGAGATCTCCCGATTAGCGACACTGGCGAGAAATCACGATATCTGCCCCACCAGTATGGATTTAGGCAAGAACGGTATAATGATGGTATCCTAACGAATATCTTTGAATGCATATGCCATACACTGGGCATAGCAGGTGAAGCTAGGGCAGTAGCGCTTTATATATCCAAAGCCTTTAGCAACGTCTGACATAAAGGTAGTATACTAAGAAATATTTCATATAGTATTATTGGACGAATTGTTTATATAGTTAGATCCTTCCTATCACACAACTAGATCCAGAACGTTCTCGATGGCTGTTCATCCAAACGACTTGTCATAAATGCTGGTGTTTCTCAAGAATCGATCCTTGGACCTTTATTGTACCTGATTTTTATAAACGACTTCCGTGAGGTGATTGTGTCTAAGATAAGTATATTTGCTGACAACGCCACGCTCTATTCTCGCTATGTAGGGAAAATAGATTCGCACATATTCGAGGCAATGGCGAAATACTTAAAAAGTGAATTCTAGTTGGATGTGGAATGATGTCATAAACAAATGTAAAATTTAATGTTTCTAAAATCATTTATTTTCCTTCATTTCCTTCAACAAATCCACATAACCTCTTCAGCCACGTATTTCCATGTCAAATAATACCCTAGCTAAGAATCCATCATGCACACCCTCGGCACCATTCAAAGGTTACATAAATTGGAACAAATACATTGCCAAGGCTGTCGCTAAGAAAGTGGGCTCTATCGACCGTGCTAGAAAACTGATCACGCCTGACAGCATCCTATACCACTTCAAAGCCACTATCCGCCTGCGCATAGAACACTGTTGTAACATCTGGTCTGGGGCACTATCCACCAGTTACTCGCTTTTAGAAAAGGTCCAAAACAGAGTATCTAATATAATAGGGCCCTCACTTACACTTACCTACAGCGAATGTCCCATCGTCACAAACTTTCACCATTGTACTTGTTTACATATAGTGCAATGTAATGTGCTCCGATGAACTTGCTGCTCTGATGGCTACTCGACGTAAATTCACTCGACGAATCTGACAATCAGCTAAATCGTATCCATTCACAAGGAGAGCACAAGATGCCGCAGAGCCTTCTACTCCAATAGCTACTTTCCTCGAGCAGCAACCCTTTTTGCTACCTGTTTCCCTGACTGTACTGATATGCAGACCTTTAAAACTAATGTGAACAGCATATCGTTCCACAGGTCCTAATTTAGGATGACACCCTAAACTTTCACTTTAATTAACAGGAGCCCCCTACGCCTAGAGTAGTAACTTGCCTTTTTGGGGTTAACTAAATTATATATATATATATATATATATATATATATATATATATATATATATCCTGATAAAATGGAGTGCTTCTTAAAACGTGTTATCAGGCGTAGCTTCACGCTAGCAGGTGGGGTATTAACTGTGTATTTGTTATTCTATTTGTGTGATAATGCGTTCTTAATGGGAAATTATAATGAATAAAATTGTATGGTGGGTTTGCACCACACTACGATTCAATCAATACACATTCTTGATAAAGAACGCATATTTAAAATATTGAATTATAACAAAACCTTACATTACAACGAAAGGAGTGTATGCTTCAAACCCCAACAATTCCTGATGGAAATACTTTAAGAAGCACACGGGGAATAGCAAACTACTATTTCCTTTTATATATATATATATATATATATATATATATATATATATATATATATATATATATATATATATATATATATATATATATATATATACATACTTGTTTTATTATACTCTTTATATTGTTACGTAAATATTTAATTGCCAAATAAAAGGTGTCTGTATTTATTTAGAGAAAACACATTTTATGTTAGCTAATTTTCTGGTTATATACATGTTTCGAGCGATGAGTGCAATAGTATGAATTACTATGTTGGATAGGTGTGACGACTTACTGTGTTTTTGTGTAGTGTATTTCCTGCTAGAATTTTCAAACTGTTTGGCAGATGTGGTGCGTTTTAATCGCTATTTCTACGAACACTCACAGCAGATGCGTCATGTGAGCTCAACTCACTAACCATTGAATTTAGTCAGCTTATTTTGTCGCGCAACCCTTCCCTGTTTGCCTTTTGGAAACAAGTCCAGCAGCGTTAATCCGTTCATTTAGGAGATCTTCACATAAACGTCCCCTGTTCAACCTGGTTGGAACTCGACTCAAATTACTTTCTATCCGGCAATCGCTCTACTTAGCAAATTAAGCATAAGGTGTGCCTAATTAAAACGTCTGTTGCTCACGTTCCGTGGCTCAGAAGAAGTTGATCCGATGTATCATGCACACGATATAATCTTCTGCAAATACATTCGCAAGGTAGGGGGCAAGATGTGCGGTTTGACAGTCATGTTGTTGACAGTGGTGTGCACGAGAGATAGCAATTATTGAATTGTTTTACATTGGTTAGGAAATGGCAGGAGTTTGTGTACATTATCTCAGATTGGAAGGACGGAAGATTTACGCTAGGAAGTTGTCTTTATAGCGATAAACATAAAGATGGCAATTATTCTATGTGTCTTTTAGCGGTAATAAAATGTATAAAATACGAAGACCACTATATAGAATTAATATAGTTTAAGAGACAATAACAAACTAACAAACATACCTTTTTATGACGGGATTTTGCCATGAATTTTTAGGCAGTTTATATCTGCACTATCTCAGACATAACAATAATACTATATCAACAGAAACAGTTGTTTAGTTCGACTATTATATATAAATATGCAGCTAAACAACCTCACAGGTTATATGACAATAAGTTTGTAAATATAAGAACTAAGATGACAACATATTCTTAGTAATCGAAATACTGCAATGAATTTACGACCCCGTGAACTACGCGTATTTGTGTTTATTTAAAATTATCAACCAAAACATGTTTATGTGTTTTGATTGACTAGTTTTACATTAAAAATTAATACGTACCAAACAGAAGCGGTACCTTTATGTATCCGACTATTTTAGTATACATAAATATTTTATTAGTTTATAAACATGCTATAAACATGCTATTAGCAGAGAAATGTATTCGGCAGTAAATTTACCAAATTTAAATCGGTACATAATTATAGTTGTGTTTATTTGCTTTGTTTGTTTTTTTGACTCGGGAAATATTAACAGTGTGGAAAGACAAATATTGTTTTAATATTTAATTCAACAAAATCCTCCAAGGGCTTACAAACTAAATAAAAATGATATGGTAAAATCTCTTAATAGGTGCGTATTAAAGTCAAACTTGTTAGTTTATATGTATTATGAGAATCTTAGTCATGCCTGTTGTGTAGATTATTGCTAGTCTGTAAGGAAGTTAAATATCGACATGAACATAAAATAATATTCATAATTTAATTGGGTTAAACTAAACATGTTTGCAATTAATGTGTAAATGATCGCAGTAAATTATTTAAATAATTGACAGATTTTCATAACCGCATAGCAATCTGTATGAGTACGAGAATGAAGATGGCGAAATGTCATGTTCTTAAATCTAGGCTTAATAGTAATTAGCAATAAAATAACAATACGTATGTGTCCACACAATAACCAACATGTGTTGTTATGTTAATTTAATTTATTTGTCGTTATTTATCAATAAATACATAGAATGTTGAAGGAGTCAACAATCTTTACAACTTTTAACTGGTATGAGACGATTCATTGTCAATTCATTCGTTTTCATAAACATACGGGTTCCTCTTTTCGGAAAAAAGGTTAGATCGCAATTATATATGCCCAATCGTATTCTCCACATCTATAAGTATTGATTATGTGTTTTTGATTAAGTTTTGTGTAATGGGCGTATGTTTTGATAAATGATATATGAGTCAATACTATTAGCGTTATTATTTAAAAGAAAATGATAGCTAATTAAATAGTAGCAATATTATAAACCTGGTTTCGAAGATATTTATTACTTTTGATACAGAAACTGGCTTTTACTGACTTAATTGTCATTTATAAGAATACAGTTGAATTATGTGTTATATTACGTATATCTTAAAAAAAAACTAATTTCAATCACGACCAAATCATACGATAACCTTTTAATAGGACATTTTAATGACTCTTAAAACCTGAGTATAAGTGGACCGATTTAGATTTTTGTTTGCTTTTTTAACAATATTTCAAGTAGATGACATGGTCCATATTAATGTAAAGAAACCGAATACAAATCCATCGACCGTTGATTGATCGGAAGGATTAAGGATTGACACCGACGCCGAAGGGTAAGACGTAAGTGATATTAAGATACGTGACTTGTCGGCACATTTTTCGAAGCATTAGATGGTAGGTTGCAGCGGGGAAGGAGGCAATTTCGTGAGCGAAATAAAGGACAAGTGACAAACAGATGTGGAACTGAGATAGACTCATTAATGACACTTAGGGGTAAGGGCGAAATTGTTCTGCCGTCTTCGTCGGTTCGGCGGGTCACGGTCAGTGTTCATCTCTTAGAGGGCGGCGAGGTAAGAAATGAATAATTAATTTTGGAAACGATGGTCACGATATCTTTACAGAAGTCGCCTAAAAAATAACAGATTCTATTATTTTAATTATTTTTCGTGTTGGTTATAATTGTAGTCAGCGATTTAAAAAAAGTGACTCCAACATATAGGTATATATTTGTACTATTTGTCAGCTGAATTAAAAACGACCATATTAAACTAGTTAAGTCACTAAAACTAAATAATGATGTAAAACTATAAAAAGGTGTTTAATGAGTCATAAACAAGAGATATTAACCATTTATATCTAATCAACACCAATAACAGCCCCAAATAAAACTACTTTATTTAAACCATCCACAATAAAGTATATCCAGAGAAAAACACATCTACAAATACAGAAAAATTCCTCTATTCTGTATAAACCTAAAACATATATAGAGCCTATATATATATATATATATATATATATATATATATATATATATATATATATATATATATATATGTGTGTGTGTTTGTGTGTGTATGTGTGTGTGTGTGTGTGTGTGAGTTAGAGAGATTTAATAATTTGTAATATAATTGAGATTGAAAAAATGCGTATTCATAAATTTAACTTTAATGTATTAGATGACAATTTTCTTTTATAATGGTTGAAATTATGTGATTCAACAGTGGTTTGATGGGTTTAAAAATAAATGAATGTTATTCGTATCCAAAGTATTACTTTAGTAATGACTTTTCATTTCTTATCTGGACTCTGCAACTTTTCTGGAGTCATGAAATATTTTTCTGGAGTCATGAGAAATTCGCTTTCCGAATTCATGAGAGTATTTCTACCAGATTCACGGGATAAGCTTAATCCGGATTCATGAGAAAATCGTTTTCCGTATTTAAAAGATAATCATTTTCCTGATTTGTGAGAACATTTTTTACCGGATTCGTGAGATATTCATTTTATGATGTTCATGAAATCATTTGTTTATGTTGTAAGCTGGGGGAATTGTGTTTCACTCTCGAATACTGTTTGTATCGCTTAAACTAGTGGAAAATAAGTATCTTCCTCAAAGTCATATGCTTACGGTTAACAAGAACCCTTATCATTTATGTAAAGACTATTTTGTTTCATTTGAAAGAGAAAATACTCCTCTCAATACACACTATAAGAAGACTACGTGCCTGCTTTTTTAACTTTGAAATAATACCATTGTGAGCGATTACTAAAATATATATTAAATCTAATTAAGACGATATACTCTGTCTCTGTCTTTTATTTAAAAAAAAAACTCGATAATATAAATCTTATGTCATTTTTTTTCTGTTTACTTTGTATTTCTGTTTTTATTTTTTGTATTTGTTTTAATGTATTTCTTCATACAAAATGTCGTCATGTACACCTATATGTAACTCCCTCTTATGTGTTATCACATTTGTGATATGTGTATTTGTTTAATTTATTCTAATTTTTATAATGAATCATTTTTCTATACTATTATTCTTGTAGTTACAATATCGTTATTATTTAAATAATTATAAATATAATTTATCGATTATCATTATTAATTGTATTATTTACTTATTACTTAATATTGACTTTTGAGTTCTAATACATTATTTACTTTTTCATTTTAAATTTATTTTATTATTATTACTGTAATTATTATTAGTATAATTATTATTAATTTATGTAAATGTGTTTTGTTTTACCCTGTAATAACTTATATATTCTTTTAAAATAATAATAAATTCAAATGTTTTTGCCTGAATGCTATTTCTGATTTTCTGTAAAAGGCGCAGAAGAACTACGCACTTTAATAAAAAAAAAATAAAAAAATAGAAAAAAATAATTATTATTTTTGTAACACGCCTATCCCTTATTATTTTTGATTTTTGAATTCTTGGAATAAAAATAATATATATATACCATTGACTAAAAAAATCAAGATAACTGATATACCTTTAAATAATAATCACCTATCGTGATTATAGAAAGCGCAATATACTGGACAGAACAATGAATTAAGATGATGAAAGCTGAAAATAAAAGTTGTACACATAGAATATTTATTAAATCATCATAACTTCAAATGCATGATTCAAATAAGGATAATCGGACCCCTCCATACATTTGGACTCATGGTGATTTAATTAATATTGTATTTGCACAACTAAACTTTTCAAGTAAAACTTTAAGTAGAAAGAACCAATAGTGAAATTGTAAAAGCTGAATATACGAGATAGAGCAATTATAAAGTTAAATGGACGAAGAGTGATAAACATGCACGGATGTCCAAATTTAATTTGGACATTCGTGCATATTTATCACTCTTCGTCAATTTAACGTTTAACTTTATTTATATATATATATATATATATATATATATATATATATATATATATATATATATATATATATGTATGTATATATATATACACATTTAATTAAGTGATGATGATAATGCGTACTGAGTGTAATTTATGCTCCGCTGGCCCTGTTTTGTTTTGATTTTCTTTGTTTTATATCTGAGCACAAAAAATAGCCATATCATTAAAATAAATGCATAGGATATCGGAGCATTTTACAAACATCTTTGTGCTAAGCCGAAACAACAGTATGCTGAAAATAAATACATTTTTTTGTGAAATAATGTGAATTTGTCTCTCGTAAAATTTGGCATAGTTTAAAATTAAATGAAAAAAAATTGCATAGCATGGCTTTAGCCTCCCACATGTATTTCAGTGTTCATTGAAAGATATTGACACCCCGACACATAAAGCCTGTTTCAGATAACTCATGCAATCCGTTAACTTATTTATCGGAACAGTTGAATGGAAGGTCTACAACTACATACATGGACCAATTTAGGAAATAGATGTTGATCAACACGTAAAAGTAATTCATGCGATAATTACGTGATTACAAACAAAGAGGAACCCACTATGTAT
Organism: Sepiola atlantica; assembly: GCA_963556195.1. Taxonomy (NCBI): domain Eukaryota; kingdom Metazoa; phylum Mollusca; class Cephalopoda; order Sepiida; family Sepiolidae; genus Sepiola; species Sepiola atlantica. The sequence continues at coordinate 101,296,688 of OY744526.1, forward strand.
TATGATTATAGAACACTTAAAAAATAACGTGTCGGACTTAGTTAGGAATATTGACATTTTAGAACATGGGACTTTTAATAACCGATGTATTATAAGAATATACAATGTTAATAAAAACATCAAAAATGAACCTTAGTTGATAGACCCTTGTGATGAAGGAATTAATACTTATAAATTAGACTCACACCCTTATAACATATTCATATATCAAGAAACTGCGTAGTAAATATAATATAAGAAAAGCAAAACAGTGGAGACATTTGTTTAACAAAATTAATGTACTACATGAAACAGATATATATATATATACATATATATATATATATATATATATATATATATATATATATACCTAGTGATATTTAATTTACACGCAAAAGACACAATAAAGATGTTGATAGAGACTTCAAGATAAGATTAATTGCACATAGTATAGATGGCATAGCAAATGTTAGCAAAACAAATTGGGAGAGATTTTACCTATAATAATAGAGCAAATATTACTAATAAGATTTTAAAACAATTCACGAACATAAATATATTTAATGAAAATAAACAATGTTAAAATGATGCATCAAACAGATCGTGTTACAACGTAAATGTACTGTACATAAAGTATAATGTTTGAAACTAAATATACTACAAGAAAGAGTAACATTATATCGCTTTTAGGAAAATATCAAAATTGTTAGAAAGAATAGCTCAGGATTTAGTGATAGAAATTATGTTAACATTGCGAACAATAACGATAGTAAGGGAATTGAATATACTGGAAAACTTAAGGTGACATATGCAGATAGCAGAACGGATAGAATATAAGAATAAAACAAAAATGAAGAAATAATATTGATAAGGATAGTGATAATAATACAATAAATAGGAGGTGTATAAGTATTTGGTTTAATCCCTATATAATATCTATGTAAAGACGGGTATACATAGGGAATCCCATAAAATAATCGATAATATTTTTTTAAAAATAACACATTAAGTGCATTACTCAATAAGAACACAATAAACATATCCTATTTAACTATAAGCTCATCGAATATAGCTAAAACTTTACAAAATTGAATACATGTTTTACTAACTCTACAAGCTCGAATAAAACAAAAAGGTAACTGTAGACAGAACTGTGAGGTCCTATTAAAAGGAGAGTGTTTTACTTAAAATATAGTTTATAGACGTAATTTACATAAGGTCGACCGTTCCATTTTAAATATAGGTATAATAACCATGTATCAGAAAAGTCTGTTCGGTAGGGGTTAATGAAGTTATCACTTATTTAGCAGTATATATAACTGGAACTCAAAGAACACACGCTAAGCTCAGTATGGAATGTTCAATTCTAGTTAAAGCTAGTACATATTTACAGAATAAGCAGAAAAGATGAATTGTACGTGTGAAAGAAACAGTTAAGATACTGACATACTGAGGAAATATTATAAATCTAAGAAATGAGACAGTTGAATGTTGCTTACACCAAACAAAATATAGATACAGTGAATGTGACAGTGGAATAACCAACCAGTAAATATATTATATAAATAACAAAGGTATATATATATGTGTCGCTATTAGAATAAACATAAAGTATAGCACACTATCTGTGGACTAATAATCTATAAATTATAAATAAAAGAGTAATAATAAGAATACAAACAAGTATATAGGAGAAATATAGCATAAGAATAAACGGGAAATAAATAATAAAGAAATAAATATTGTAAGTAGGATAAAGTTACCTTGAAAGCAATAGAAACATAGGTCAATACCATCACTAGTTGATCTTAGGGCGAATCACACTAGTTTTGCTCAATCAGGTCAAGCTTTTGAGCTGTCGCCACATGTTGTTTTTCACGTTTTTGTTCACAAGTACGTATGTAAGTGTTGGGGTTATATGTGACTAACTTATACGTATTTTTGTTTTGCAGGTGAATGAGATGGCTTCAGCAAGACGATCGTACAGAAATAAGCCCGACGTGTTCTGCTACATATGTGGGGAATACACTATTGCTCCTAATAGGAAGTCAGTCACAAGTTTCATAAGGTGTGCTTACCATGCTTATTTTAGTATTAACACTGGTGACCAGGATAAAGCTTGGGCACCACACATGGCGTGCAAAGCATGCACCGAGAGTCTGCGTTGTTGGCCAAATGACCAGAGGAGGATGCACGTTGGAATTCCGACGGTTTACAGGAGTCTGCCTAACCATGTCACAGAATGCTACTTCTGCACTGTTGATGTGAATGGGATCAATGGAAAATCGGGGCAGCCTCAAGAATCCTTATCTTCAATCAGCACGTCGTCCTGTAGCTGCTTGTGATGAAATTCAAGTTCCTACCTTCGTAGAACTTCCTGACATTACTGGCGAAGATGCAACCAGTGTTGAAGTACATGAATAATAAGAAGTGGGTGGTGGAGATGATGCTGCACACCTATCTTCCCAAAATGAGTTTAATTATCTAGTCTGCGACCTAGGCTTGCAACAGGACTCTGCCAAAGTGTTGGCATCCAGATTACGAGGAAATAAAACCCGCTTTGACAGTGCTCACATCAGCTACTTCCGTAACAGCGATAAAGAGAAGGACTTGTGTAATATGCTGATATTGCGCACCTTCTGCTTAAGCTTGGAGCGCCACAGTACGAAGCCAAAGATTGAGGACTGTTCATGAACAACAACAAGCGATCACTGAAATATGTTTTTTACATAACGGCAACCAGTCTGCTACTGTACCCATCGCCACACGATCACACTGAAGAAGAAGTATAAAGCTGTGAAGTGTGTGCTGGAGAAAATTGGTTATGGGCAGCATAAGTGGTTTATTTGTTATCACTTGAAAATGGTAAACGTTCTGTTGGGATAATTGTCTGGCTTCACCAAGTACCCATGTTTTCTGTGCATATGGGATAGTAGTGACCGTGCACAGCATTACACGACTGTGCGGGAAGAATTGGTGCCTTGTATTACGCCATCAACTACCCGCTGGTAAAATAATACTCTTTCCACCGCTTCACATAAAGCCTAGCTTATTTAAGCAGTTCACTGAGGGAATAGACACTGATGGTAACTGCTTCACTTACCTGTGCCAGTCTTTTCCAACATTGAGCATGGAGAAGTTGAAAGCTAGCGTATTTGATGTTCGTCAAGTCCGTCAGCTCATCAGAGAGCCAGAGTTGTAAAAATCAATGAACGAAGTGGAACTGGAAGCGTGGAAGGCATTTGTTCTTGTACTGAACAACCTTATTGGCTACAATGAGATCAGGAACTATGCAAGACTGATACACAACATGCTGACTGCTTTCAGAAACCTGGGTTTCAACATGAGCATCAGGATGCACTACCTATTTACACATATGGGCCGGTTTCCTTATAACGTATGGTCAATGAGTTACGAGAAGAGGGAGAGATTCCATCAGGACATAAAATATATGAAAACCAGGTATCAGGGTCGCTAAGACGCAGCCATGATGGCTGACTACTGTTTGAATCGTTAGAAATACTCCCTGCTGCTGAACATTTTAGGAGTTCGAAGAAACGGAAGTTCAAAACCTGAACTTTGAAAAAATTGTGAAGCAACATGCAATTTAAATGTACTCACCTTTATTAATGCCAACCATGCAGTTAACAGTAATCTATGTTTCTATCAATAAATCAGTATATGTTGTTGACAAAAATGTTTCTTTATCTTACAAAACATATTAATGATGATATGTCCTGACGATAATCAGATGATAACACCACAAAAATGTAATCGATTTCTTCACAAGATCTGATTTTCGTACAATCAACTTAACACACCTATCTGACCTGATGGAGAGAAATATATGCCATTTCCTGATTCAGCATTGCCCAACTACCGAAAATTAGTTGTAGAAATCTAGACAACATACAAACAGAAAAGAAAATGTTGATAAGTGTAATAATAAAAAAATGTATATATATATATATATATATATATATATATATATATATATATGTGTGTGTATTATTGTTTATTTATGTTTTCTTTATTTTCTCTTCTTGTTTTTTTCTTTATTTAATATATTTCTTCTTTATTTATTCACATATTTTATTTATTTCATTCATGTTATTTATTTATTTTTTATTATTTATATTTGTATATTATGTGTATACATTTAACATGTATTTAGATGTGGGGTAATAGAAGGCAATTGTTAAATTAATTAATAATTCCAGGTTATGAGGTGAATTATTTTGGTGGGATAGAGAAAGTAGGTCAATTATGTTGTTTGGTTGTTAAAGGTTGTTATTCTCATGTGGCTGATATATATGTTTATATTGGGAGGGGCGTACTTGATATTTCGGTGGGTGGTGCTTGTAGTAGTGGATGGCTTAATATAGGCGTTAAGTAACGATGAAATTGAGAGTGGTGCAATGGTGGAATATAATGACTGTAAGATATGAGGATTGGTCATTGCATTAGAGAGTAGATTATTATAGAATGAACGGTGAGTTCGTGACGCTGATTGAGTGAGGGGTTTAATCTGGAAATGAGGATTGATTTTGTGATTCGCAGGTCCCCAATGTTTCTGACAGAGGAAAATGAGAGTTGTGAATGTCACGTTGAGTAGTGTGGCACAGGGTTGTGTGCTTGTGGAAAGATTGTATACGGACGTTCATATGGTATTTGATGCGTAGGTGTAGCGTTCTTGTTGTGTTTCCTATGTAGACCTTGTTGCATTTGGTGCACTGTAATTTGTATATACAGTTGGCGCGGTGGCATAGATCAATGTTGGGGATAGGATTATTAGCCAGGGAGCAGAGTTCGGGTGCGTGGTTAGTATGTTTCTTAGATAGATGTTGGCGTAAGGAAGTGCCAGTGTGGGTAAGTTGGATGTCAAGGTATTCTTTGTGTATAGCCTTGCGGATGGAGTTGATGAGTTTATCACTAAAGAAAGGGAGTTTTAAGAATCATGTGTTGGATAGAGTTCGGTGTCTCCGTGTTTTGGACTTATTAAGGCGGGCTATGATGGAAGCGGGGTAGCCATTAGTTTGGAGGGGTTGATGGAAGTTTTTACTTTGTGTTATTTTGTCAGCAACAGAGGAGCATTTGTCTTGTATACGGGTGATCTTCTTGGTGGTATAACTATTTTGACTTTGATTAGAAATGCAGATATAAAATGTATAAATAGGTTTTGCAGGCGGGCTTCATCAAGAAACCATGTAAGGATTAGTATGTCATCTATTTATCTGGAGAAAAATATATAGGAGAGGCAGGTGATGTGTGCTCATTGCTCTAGCCGGTTAATGTAGGTGATGGCTAAGAGACCGGAAAGGCTAAAACACATGGGGAGGCCGGTTATTTGTGTAAGTGTGTATTGCTGGAAACTGTAGTATGTGTTGTCGATGATGATGCATAGGAGCGTATGGATGTCAGTAGGTATACGTCCGAAGAGCTCTAGGTTGACTGAGAGAGATATGTGGTCGGTGATAAGCTCTATAGTTGGGCGTGCTGGTATTGAAGTGTAGTGAGAGTCGACGTCGAGGCTAAATATGTAGTTGTTAGGATGTAGTTGTTGGCATTGGAGTTAGTGTAGTCTGCTAACGATTAGTCGGAGGTGCTGTCATGTGCGCTGAAGGTTAGGAGTAATTAATTTAGTAGCCGAGGGAGAAGCGAGGAAATTTTGTAGAGTGGTCCTTACATGCTGAAAACTATAGGTCTAATGTGTGTGTGTATGTGCTGGTCTTATGTGTGTTTATGAGGTGGTAGAAAGTGGGGAGTTTTCTGTTATTGGTGGTGAAGTTGACTTTTATTTTTTGGAAAGTTTACGTGTGATACAGATTTGAGACCAGGTGTTGATAATGCAGTTTTGCATCAATGTGGCTGACATTTTAGGGGTGGGGGTATATAGGGTGTTGTTTTTAAGTTGTTCAAGGGTGAGTGTGTTTTTAGAGACTTTGAGATGATGCAGAATTCCTTGCCTTTATCAGAGGGTAAATAAACTAGATGTTTTCTTTCATTTTTTTAGAGTAAGGCGTTGGGATCTGGTGATGTTAAGGGGGACGTGGGGTTATTCTTGTCAGAGTATATCAACTATACTCTGTTTTAATCTAGAAAGTGTTTGGTCAAGTAGGTGGTTACTTTGTGCAGTGGGTGGTCAAGTTGATAGACAGGGAAATAATTGGTAGAGTTGGTTGTATTATTAGGATTGTCTTGGGTAGGTTGAGTAAATGTTGTTAGCCATTTGAGGTGGGAGACTGTTCTACAGAATTGAGTCTCGATATCAGGTTTTGTGTGATTGTTCAGCTTTTGGGTAGGTATGAAGTTGGGGCCAATGCTAAAGAGGTCAGTCTCGGGCGTATTAAGGGAGCCAGTCAGGTCAGTGATCAGAGGGGGACTAGTGAGGAGATTGTTGGGGTTGTGGGTTCTGGTGGTACTAGTGCTCCTGGTGGTGTGAAGTTGAACGTATTTCTGGAAAAAAGCACGCAAATTTCTGTTTAAGTTTTTTTTTTTCAAGGTTGAAACAGTGGTGATAAGCATTATTGGCAGCTGTAGTTACATTGTGTGTCGATTGTTCTGTGGATGTGGAGAGGGAGTTGATCTATGTGATGGTGTTGATGAGTGGATAAGGTTTACAATGGAAGTATTGGATAGTCTTCTGGATGCAATAGGTATGTATGAATGTTCGGACTGGCTAAAGTATGGGTACGTAGAGACAGGCGGGTAACGAAAATAAAACAACAACACACAGAAATAATATATATCATTAAAACAAACAGTTAATTCATCACCATACAATACCTATCATTTATCTAATATTACACACATATTTTGAACACTACATTGATGTACAAAACCTACCTTTACAATTTATTAATTTCTATTTTCTGCGAGAGTGATTTGCCCCTATCCTACTCTCTGGCATCCATTTTCGTAAATTGTCTACACAGACGAATTTTTCCTTTGGTGTTTATTATTTTTGACAAAGGGGGATTTCCACGAAATAGTATATACATGATTTTTAATAATCATCCGGACAACACACAAACAGCCAACACCACATTTGATGTTATGTAAGGATTTAAGAAAAAATAATAGTTCCATTTCGTTTTTTTTAAATTTTGGTTTCTTTCCAGCTTACAATCTACGCGACACTTTGCACTGCCATCAACCTTAAACATACTATATATATATATATATATATATATATATATATATATATATATATATATATATATATGTATATATATATATATATATATATATATATATATATTTCTATTAATGTGTGTATATGTGTGTGTGTGTGGATCTTCATTTACATATATAAAAATAGTAAATAAGTCCTAAATAAGCTAAACCATTTATTAGATATATTAAACATTAATAATATTGTAATAAATCTATGAAGTCATAAAATATAAAATGTTAAATTTAATAAACACTAGTATCTTAATGAACATTTTCTGTCTCAATCAGTATCATAATACAATTGTAATAAGGTTTAAATAAAGATTAATGAAAGATATAAATCGAGTAAAGATAAAAAAAAAACATCGACTTATAAACTTTAAAGATTAGTATTAAATTTAAGAAACGAATCTACATTAAATTGTACCTTATCATACTAAAACACCGATGACTATATTGGCTGGGATGTGTTATAGATCACAGAGAAAACTTACGAAAATCATAATTACGACGAGTGTCTATATAAAAAAAAATAATGTTAACTACTACATAAAAAAGTTGTTGTAAAAAGTTTATAGATAGATTAAATTAAATAAAAACAATAATAGGTGCTATTTATTTTACTTTGTTTATGGGACTATTGTAAGCGTGTTGGTCAAGGTCATAGTACGATACCTTACGGAAAAACTACAAGTAGTATATTGAAGGCATATACAATAAAAGGCATAGACAATTAGGTAACATCATTGACTAACCCCGAAAAAAAGAAGATAATTAAGTCGAAACAACAAAATACGGTCAGTAAAAACACATATTTTAATTAATGGGCTTTGGGATTAAATATACAAGCTGACGATGAACGATTAAAAAAACTCACACCGAAACGCACATGAGGTGTGTATATTGAGAATAAGACCCATGGGAGATGATAGCTGCATAAGGAAACATGTAAATGATTATGATAATGATTACGGATTGTAATTAAGCCTTATCTTGGCTTGGTTTTAATTGTCTTCCTTGGTTTTATGAGCACTGATGATATAAAACCAAGAAATAAATGCAGATAGTAAAGGAGGATTTAAAAAATATACTGGTGGTAAGCCGAAACAATTGTATGCTGAAAATAAAAAAGAGTATGTTGGTGAAATGATGTAGATATGACTTTCCTTACATTTTACATGGTTGAAAATTAAATAACCAAATATTTTACAGTATATATCTAGCCTCAAAGGTTTAGCGATTACAATTGCCTTATGTTATAAAATATATATTTAAATAAAAAGAAATTAAATATCAATACAAATACATTATATATATATGTATATATATATATATATATATATATATATATATATATATAAATATATATATATATATATATATAAACGAAACTATACATTAATATAGAAAGGTAGGTAGGTAGATATATGGATAAAGTTTGTTTACAGTTTAAAAGCGAATAATTCTTAAAAGCGAGATAGGCAAAGCATAATATAAATTAATTCGCTATCCCTATTCAATACTGCTAATATCTTACGAGATGCCATATCTTGAAAGCTGATTAGTGTATTCTTATTAGCAAGTAAATATTAAAAATACTTCCCTCAACTAAAACCCAAGTAGATAAGAATTTAATTTGCGCTTGCACTTCTAGTTCACACCCAGTTCGTTTTTATGTTGTAATCATATATTAAATAATGAGTTTGGTAGAAATTTAATGTTCACCGGCGTGATATACCTGTACCACCTTCTCTCGCTTTGTTTCGAAAATAGTAAGTGTTGTTCTATGTAATTCCCTTATCCTATGCATCTCGATCATTTGTTGATATATTTATGTCTTGATAACGCGTTTTTAAAAGCGTCAAGAAAAAATATTGATACTTCACAGTGTCTACACTAAGAGTAACTACACGTCTATGTCAAATACGCGAATGTTTAATTGTCGTCGTATGAAATACATAATTTAGAATGAGTAACCAACATACCAATATATATATATATATATATATATATATATATATATATATATATATATATATATATACATATATATATATATAAGTGCACACATTTAAAGATCAAGAAAAGTTTGTAAGTTTGTTTTAATAATTTTTTTTTTTTTATTTCTCTATGCAAGCAAAACAAATAATATATGCATACGTATACACATACATTACTATTCCATGTCGATATATATATCATACTATTTGGTTATATAATATTTTGTATATATATATATATATATATATATATATATATATATATATATATATATATATATACATACATATTTAAAGCAGTAAAGTGTTTTATACCTACGGACGACGCCGTTTCGGGAGTTCTACTCTTATCAATGCAAGAGTGGCGGTTGCTAGCGGTCGCATAGGCTCGACCGCAGTGCGTACATTCAGCCTAAAACACGAGTCTGACGCCCAAGCTCACACGGCCGCGGGAAATCAGCATACACAGTTATTAAAATGAATGTACACTTACCTGAGATGCGCATGCACGCGTCATGTAATCGATAGTATTTAACGCTCGAGCTGAACTTTACTAAATCGTGGGATAACAACAATCTGATAATTTAAAACCGGGCTATTAAATCCTTAACTATAAATATTTAATTAAACATTGAAGTGGTTTATACTTACAGACGACCTTGTTTCGGGTGTTCCTTCTTCATAAAGGCATGAGTGGCGGTTACAAGCGGTCGAAGTCAGTCAAGATATACACCTAAATTGTCCGTCATATATTTATATAAAACTTACATTTTCTCAATAATAAACTAATGTCGTTTTTCCGGTACAACTTCCGACACTATATGAACATAACTGATTATTGTATATGCTAATCTGTTCCACATTCTAATTACTCCTGAGTGTTTCCAGAAATTCTGCATTCAATTTATCTTCATTCTATATTCATCATATTTTTCCGTCCTTCCGTACTCTCCCAAAGAAACATTTTAAAGATAAACTAGTATCAACTTTCATATGCTAATATTGTTCTACTAACACCGCCACCAAAATCAATGTGTGATACTTTTCAATCGTTTAAAAACTACATAAATCCGGTTCATCCAAGACAACTACGGAAGGATAAAAAATATAAAATAATATCATCACTAAAAAACCACTACTGTTTGGACTTCTGCGACATTTTACCTTTTCCCTTACTTTCTATTTCATACTTCTAGTTTCTTTCTCTGAATTGATACTCTAATATAAACTCATTTTAAACAATAACATGATGATTTCATCTTTTAAACTCACTATGGCGTGAACCTACTACTGTAGCGCGCATACAGGAATATCAGAATGAATGTTGTATCTTCCAAACCGTCATTAGCAGTTAGCTAAATGATTGTTCACGTTTTCATCGAGAGAATTTACGCATTACTTCAGTATACAGGAATTTCGGATTAAATGTCAGCTTTTTCGAACCGTCAGTAATTGTGAGTTAAATTATTTCATAATTTTCGTACAAATTGCTTATTTACACAAACAAGAAGAATTTCACCTTCCCTACCCGATATCATAACATGTTTACCTTTCCACGAAACTATACAATATCATTGGCATTTATATGAAATTATGAATTAAAATTCTTCGACTTAGTTACACGCGTATTTAATTTAAATATTATTTACAATATTTTGCAGTGGTACAGTTTTTGAACCAGACGTAACCGACGTTTGACCGACGCAAATATATGTAAACAGTCAGAAAAGCCAATTGAAAATGAACCGACGTCAAAATAACAACACGTCAACGTTTCTACTTAAAGAATTACGGAAAGAAAAGCACTCACGTTTTGCTTTTTTTATATGTCAATTTTTTTTTTTCACGAAAGTAATTCAATGAAATTATTTTTTTTCACGGGAAAGTTGAAAGTTCATATCATGTTTTTTTTCGTGAAATTGTACGTCTTTTCTCAATATATTAAACATTTGAAGGAATAATAGTTTCGGCATTTCCACGCTATTTACGTTAACGGCCGGAACATGCTGAAAAATATTCGCTTTTGTCTGGTTCAAAAGCTGCATCAGTACACAATCTTTTACTAAAATTAACAGTCACGTATTATCGTGGGGGTAATTCATTTTTAAAGTGTGTTCAATCTTCTACATTCGACTGCTCATTATTATGATTTTTACATTTAAATATGTTTATTTACTTCCGGCATAAATTCCGTGTGGAAAAATAGCAACCTAATTTGCACAATTTGCAATCCATTATTTATGGTTAATACTTATTTTAATCACGTGACTCACTTACAGCAAAACAGCGACATTAGGGAACCTGTATAAGACGTTGTTTCACTTCAACACGGTTAAGACTTAACATTATTCTTATATATAAACTCGGGCAACGACGGTATACGGGCCCAGTTAGTTTATAATAAAACTCAGTAACATTCAAATGTTATAACATAATAAATAATTCGTAATGATTATTATTATGTACATATGTTGAAGAAATCTTATTTATAAAAACCTCTTAAGCATCAAGAAAATGCGTATTCTAGTCAAACTTTCATTAATGGACGGTGCCTTTATCGAAAATATTAGGTTGAATATCCATGTCTTGCAATATTCAAATATTTTGTTTTTGTTAATTCTGCCCTCAGCGCTATTTCAAAGTGGAAAAGTATTTACTGATGTATTACGAATCTTTTTCAGAAGAAATTACGCATCATTTAATAAAATATCGTATATAATACAACATTTTATAAACTATATTCGTTGATTTAAAGAATGAATCTATTTTTAGTATATACATCAGCCTTTTGAATTTCATTATCATAATGTTCAATAACATAGGAAATAAGTTAAAAAAATAAAATGGGGATTCTTGATGTTGTTGATGATTTTCATTATAGGTGTATTTGATCATTTCACAGATCCTTTGTAAGTTTGACCTGTTACGAATCGAATAAAAACGGTGTACTGATAAGATGAAACATAAGTATTGATACATAGTTACACTAATCTTACTTTATGGTTATTTTTTGGAGCATGATTACAAAATAGTGATTATGTTTTAAATTGGGTATTCTACTGAATTATAATACATGAACTCTATTGGGCTGCACGTTTTAATTATTGAGCTAAAGTTAACCTGTAGTATGCACTTGTATCATTGAGATTTAGAATGCTTCAATTTTTTTAATATTCGTAGAAGTAAATCGCTCTTTTTGTCTCTTTATGTTACAATTAAAGTTATGATGTAAAAACTTGTTTTTTTCTAACAGTAAACATGTATATATATATGTATATGTGTTTATGCATATATATATATATATACATATATATATATATATATATATATATATATATATATATATATATATATACACCTCCTTTGTAATATACCAGGAAAAATCCCAGCTAAGTGCTCGATTAATTAAGAATTAAAGTTAAAAATTAAAAATTAAGAGCGTAATATTTATTTATTTTGGTACAGAAAAATAAGTACAACATTCGTACTGACAACAGAAGCTGAAGAGAGCAGGATGGATAATTCCTTTCGTGCTTGAAACCGACGGTACGAATGTTGTACTATTTTTTCTGTACCAAAATTAATATATATATATATATATATATATATATACTGATATTAGTGGCCATATATATATATATATATATATATATATATATATATATATATATATATATATATATATATATATATATATTTACAGGGATATTAGTGGCCATATTATGCACATAAAATAAATACTAAAAAGTGCATATTATGTCTCTGTAAATACTCGAAAATCCTTTACATGATGATGTATTCACAATTTGAGCAATATTTGTAAGTAACGTATACTGATTATTGTTAAACTTAAACATATGGGATGTATTTGAATTTTTACAAGACGCTTCCCATATTTCGTTGTGTCTTCTGCATACAACTATATTACAGTAATTGTAGCCCACATTACTCAACCTTACGCATAAGAGGTATATCCCCCCCCCAAAGTATCGGTTTATTGGATTATACATACACATATATACTATCATATCATACAAAGATATCCACATATACACATACGTTACTTCATAAAAAAAACAGATAGTTCGGATTCACCGAGAAAATCTGTAAGAAAGATTTGAAAAGTAAAGAATCATTATGATATTTGTACATCACTATTTATGCCAACCTTATTATTCTTAATTTGTACTACTCTTTGATCCTCAGAATTCTAAATCCTACATTAAGAAGGTAGTTTTAATGGGTGAGGTAATGTTTAGTTTTAATTCTTAAAATAGAACACTCAGCTCGGCACTTCCCACACAGAGGTATGTCGGTTGTGATAGGGGCATATTTCTTAGATGCGGCATCACTCATTAAATAATTTTATTGAATTGCCGTTTACCGTAAGAGTCACGAAACTTACTACATGTGCTGTAAATGTTACAAACCTACTTCAAGTTCGGAGAATACACACCTTCTCCGAACTAGAAGTATGTTTTTAAAATATGTATTCGTATTAATATATATTTTGATAATTCAATCTCTTCTGATGACAGACAATATTTGCATCTCTTTCAAATTTTAGCAATGGCCTGGGAGAAAAAAACACCTGTCACTTAAACTAATCTCTAGAAATACCCAAAAGACATTATCTTGTGTAAAACGAATCCGAAAGCTTTTGCGGCTTTCTTTAAGACCTGAGCTTCAATGCATTTTTAGCGCCATGTGCAATTTTATTGTATGACGAGATTTTGTAATTTTATGCGATTATACGATGAGTCGTGTAAACATAGATAGGAAAGAAATGTCGGATTTGCTGTGCATTATTCTAGTACACACTCTAAAGTCGATCTTAGCGCAAATGTCAAGGTTTATTACGGCTGATGGATATTTCAGCATTGGTCCTATACAACAAAGTTTTTAGAACAAACAGACCTGTATTTTCATGATGATGCGTCTATTAGATAACAATTATACCTAAGGAATATAAGTGCATGATAATAAAACTAACACATTTGATGATATAATTATACAATTATACAAATATATATATATATATATATATATATATATATATATATATATTATTCGATTATTAAATAAAGCACTTATGAAATGTTGTTATAAAGATATTGAAATTCGTACACTTTATATTGCTAAGAATCAAGCGATTTACTAGCAATCGGAAACCGAATTGATCCCGTAACTTAGTTCTATATGATCCTTCTCTCTCTCTCTCTCTCTCTCTCTCTCTCACTGTCAAATATATATATATATATATATATATATATATATATATATATATATATATATAATTTATTTATGTATATATATATATATATTAATTTAGTTATGTATATATATATATATATATATATATATATTAAGTTTAAATAAATACTATTAAATTATTTTACCTACATGCGCTAGCGTTTCGTGCTTTCGCTCGCATCAGCGCAGAGATAGTAATCTCTGACGGTCCCACAATTCGAAACCGTGCAACAGAAACAACTTTTTTGTCTTCATTTAAATGTGTGTTTCGCACGTGCGTGAATTTCTTTGCGATATTTCAACTTCATTTTACTTTTTCATGTGTTTACTAATTCGAGATTTCTACCCGCGAATTTTGCCGATATATACGTCCCTGGCTAGCGAAAATATTGCATCCCATTTTTGCTCTTATCTGTGAATATAGATCGACATAATTTAAATTCAAAATCTACACACAAAAAGTAAATGGTCCCAGAAAACAAAAATTAACAAAACATTAGAATTGTCAATTAATATTTGGTGTCAATAATCTCTACGATGAGTTATAGAATGCCTAATTTGCTATCATAAACGAAAGGAAAAACAACACCGCTTCATTTATCTGTTTGAAGTCAAATGGATATAAATTCTAAAAAGTCCGCCGGGTTTGAATTACGAATAAAACTATTAAATGTTATTAAATCTAAAATAATAGTAACTAATGTGTTTAACTTTTTTTTTAAATATTAAAAAAAAATGTATAGGACCTGATAGAGAGAGCCGACAAGGAAACCCCTTGTTCTAATTACACCAGCTAAAATGATTACACTATAGAATATCTAGGTTAATTCTCTATTAAGGCATTTTCGTGTTTTTCTATCTTGTATTAGTGTTGGTGTTTTTTTCAGCCGGTAATCAGAAGGGAATGTCGATTAAACCAAGATGAGTCTAATGCCTGTTCTTGACAATGGAGC
>OY744526.1:101314551-101499551 GCA_963556195.1 Sepiola atlantica
AAATTGGAAGATAGGAAATGAAATATATTCAGCAAAAAGAAGTAAGCTTTTAAAAAAAAAATGCATTTAAAAAAAAGCAATCTTAGAAAATAAGTTAAAAGAAAAAGTATTAAAGTAGGTTAGATAAAAATAAAGTAAGCAGCAAATAAAAAGAAAAGAGAATGAAAGTAATGAATGCATATATATAGATAGATGTATAGATAGATATATATGTATGATGCGTTTTTGATAGACAGAAAACACATATTCTAAACATAAAAAAGTGTTAAAATAACTATGTTAAAGAATGAGATAGCAAGGAAAAGAAAACGGAAGTTCAAAACACCGAGCAAGTAAACGAATGACGGAAATATCTATAAAAATAACAGAAGAGGGAGAGGGAGAGGAAGAGATAGCAAGGGAGATAGTTTGTGTTGGGGATAGAGATATTCAAAGGTGTGTAGAGGGGACTAAGCGTTGAAGTGAATGAATCGATATAACCCGAGTGCCGAGGGTAATTCTAGTTCTGTTCCTCCTTCGACTTGACTTAGCCCGGACGCACAAGAGCGGCGCATTATTCCTCAGTCACGTTCTCTGCAAAGCTTTCTATGTGACTATTGTGCTTTGACCAACACACAACTATTGTACGACAACACGCACGTGGTTGCAGGTGTTGGGAATGCAACGGGCGACACCGAACTTCGCGCGGATGCAGTCACACGGTTTAGCGCGTGCGCGTCGAACGTACGAAGCCCTCGAGGTGAGGGGGGGGGGGGCTCAGGATGATCGAGTAGAAACGAACAACAACAACAAAAAAAGACATATACCACTCCCTCCTCACTTTCTGTCTGGCTGTTTTTCTTTCTGCATGCCTTTCTTTTTTTAACATTGCTCTTGTTTATTTTCTTTCTTATTCGGTCCCCTATGAAAAACAACAATATCTGTCTAACTTTCTATTTTTTTCCTTCTTTTCTATACTCCATTCTGCGATATGTACATGTGGGTGTCAGGCATCTTTTCTGTTTTTTTGCGTCAGGGAATCTGGAAAAAAACTTCAACATTTAAGTTAAGGTATGCCATTCGCAGATATAATGTATCAGTATGTATAACTAGTAATGGTTTTTCTAATACTTGTATCAAACGTTATAAAATCTATATTTACATAATGTGTATCGTGTTATATATAATTACATATAGGTTCACTCTTGGAAACAATGACCGCTAATTATGTATTTTGTAACTAAAATGCTGGGCGTAAGAGCTTGTAACGTGGGCTATATTTTGTTTAATTGAGTTTAAGTGACAGCGTGAAAAGATTATAGAAAACGTGCATAGATTAACTGAAAGTTATGATAGCTCCGATTGTGTAGAATTTTAACACTAGATATGAGTCATAAATTGCTATACATAAAATATACCCATCAGATCTTAGTTGTTTTGTTGTACTTAACAGTGCACTTTGGATACACATTTAGTAAAGTCGGCTGAATTTTAATTTCTTCTGAATACATCTCGAGCTTAAGACGTATATTTCAGTGATTTTCTAAAATGAATGCATGTAATGGATTGTAATTATATTGGCAATGATAATACTAGACAATTATTTTATAACATTTCATCATGATTTAATCAACGTAACATCAAGTAAAAGTGGTGCAAAATGTTCTATTCAAAGAAATGATTTCACCCGTTATCAGACGTTTATTTTAGTATGTTTTAATGAATAAATGCCATATATTTTTTCATCTATCACTCCAAAATTAGCATCAACCCAGTTACATTCATTTACATCAATAATATAACACATAACTTTGAAATACATTATATATAGTAGATACGAACTATCTAAGGACTGTTATTGAATAGGTTAATTTTCGAATATAATTTTAAGGACATTTAATGACTTCATAATAAATTACAATTTAATATTATTTAGTTCCAGCTATATTGTATTATTTTATCAACAGATGTGTTATATGTTCGTCAATATTATTAAATGATTTAATAAAAAAAAATGGATAACTAAAGAAAACTATTCCTAACATCGCGTGCAAGAATTCTTACCGATCTGCACAAGCGAGAAACGAAAAATGGGAAAAGGGGAACTAACTAGCTAGCTAGTTTCCGAGTGATATCCTCTCTGTTTCATCTTGACTAACTGGCTATCTATATGTATTTCTACCCTATCTCTTACCTCTTTCATATCTTTTCTCTCCCGTTAACGACACTGTAATATTTTGTTTTTTAAATATCCCGTTTTATGTCGCTAGAATTATGTGGACATATACTACACTCTGATATTTGACAAAAAGTCCATATAGTATTAAAATGATTTTATGACTAGGACTTTTTAAATAAATGAAATACATAAGTAAATCTATTAGTGTATTATCTGTTATTGGGAGTGGCCAGTGTAGTATACGGATTGTTGTTATGAGCCCGTCCTCCCATGAACTAATTCCTCCTTTTTTCATGGGGTTGCGGTAACCCAACCAGGTATTACATCACCCATTGAAGGGTTAGCGTTGCATCTGTTATGTTGTCATGTCACAATCTTCTCAAGTGTTACCTTCTTCCTTTTTTAAGTGGTGTGAAACGGCATAGTGTAGTAGTATTTATGTTGTTTCTTTCTCATTTCATAGAGACGGTCCACTCAGGTTTTTCGTCCTCTATTTTGAAGGACGTATTGTAGGATATGCACTGTTGTAATGATAACATAATCCAAGTAATGTCCTACTCCTTTGAGGGTCAATGTATCAACTTCGTTCATGATAACATTCTCCCAGCGTGGCAAAATATGCGATGTGGAGAGCATATATTTGCTAGTAAATATATATATATATATATACATATATATATATATATATATATATATATATATGATATATCTAGAGCGTATAGTTATCATGGATGTAGGCGATATATTGACGACCTTGTTTGCATTAATGATAGCGAAGAGTTTGCAAATACTAAACATTTAATATATCCTAAAGAGTTAAAATTAAACTGTGAACATAAGGGAACACAAGCTACTTTTCTTGATTTGGATATAAAAATTGAAGATAAAATATTTATCTATAAACTGTTTGATAAAAGAAATTCATTCCCTTTTCGTATCGTGCGAATGCCATATAAAAATAGTACTAGCCCTGTGTATATATTTTACGGGAGTATTATGTCTGAATTTCTGAGAATTGCTCGTGTTACCTTAAAATTAGTAGATTTCATGCCCCCAATTTCTGATCTAATAATAAGAATGATTAACCAAGGTGGCGATCAAAATAAAATATTTGGACAATTAAATAAGGCAATTACTCGCCATCCTGATGCTTTTAAATCTTATCATATTAATCAAAATAAACTGATAGAACAAATCATAGTATATATAAATAGAAATTATATAATATGAATAAACGTATATATAACACATCTGCTAATTATAATAAGAAAAACAATAAAAATACAGTAGAAAGAAAGAAAGAAATGTTAAAAAAGAAGAAGAAGAAGAAGAAGAAGAAGAAGAAGAAGTAGAAAACCGTTCATAACTATGAACGCTGATTTTTAAACACCGGCAGTTGGTAAATAAGAAGAAGAAAAAGAGAACAAATTAACGGTTAACTTACAGACGCAGATTTGAAACAATGAGAAAAGAAAAAAGTCGACAGTTGTGAACGCAGATTAGTAAAACTATAGTGAACAAGGAAGATTAATATTTATTTGCAACGGGGAGATGGACAACAAAGTAGGACGAGGGAGAAAAGAAGGAACTAAAGGTATATATGTGTATGTGTGTATGTAATATATATATATATATATATATATATATATATATATATATATATATATATATATATGTATATACATATTTATTTATTTATCTTTTAATTTTTGATGTGTTGATGTTTTTTATATTTATAATATAAAACTAAAAATAATACATTAATCACTTAAATAATAGTGTCATGAATTCGTCCAAACACTTTAAAATGCAACAACATTTTTGTGAGTTACGGATAAATTTTATTAGACAGACGAACAGCGCAGGTAAACATTTTTTTTTTTTTTTTTTTTTATGTTTTAAATAACTAATATAAGTTAGCAAAACATTTATATGGAACAAAACGTAGATTTAGTATAAGGAACGTTTATGTTTTTGTCTTTTAAGGGAAGTGGGGTCTGATCAACTCTGCTGGGAAGCCATGAAATTAAATACTGTCTTGTTTTTTAATTCCCGAAACAGTTTTTCATGGTAAACAACTGATGATCCCTTAAAATAGTGTTAGAAACTAACTAATATAATAACTGTAAAAAATAAATTGACTTACATGAGTGATTTTCCACTGGAAGACTTGAGACTATAAGTTTTTTTTTTGTTGTTTTTTTGTTTGTTTTTTTATATAGTTTTAATGGTTGAGAAACTTCCGAGACTATATATATATATATATATATATATATATAATAATGTTTACATATATCTATAAAAAGTAAGGTACACATACGCGTGTATATTTCGTTTACGTGAGAAATCATTAAATATTAAGAGTTTTAGTTAATGATTGTTTTTCTATATGAATAGTTCGTACTTAAGTTTACTCACTAATTGAAAATCGTTATTATTACTTCCTCTCGGGCTATTAATTGTATTTG
Source organism: Sepiola atlantica (assembly GCA_963556195.1). Classification (NCBI taxonomy): domain Eukaryota; kingdom Metazoa; phylum Mollusca; class Cephalopoda; order Sepiida; family Sepiolidae; genus Sepiola; species Sepiola atlantica. Next base: position 101,319,178 of record OY744526.1, read on the forward strand.
CTATTAGGGCAACTCTCCTCCAACTTATGTTTGATTGTACTTTGTTTTAAATACCTTTTTCATATGAGGATGGTTTTGGCGCAGCCAAGTCATGATCTGGTAAAATTAATACATTATAACACGCGAGGGGCTAAAATACTATATGTGTTCTGTTTATTTAGTCAAGCATCCATATTTTAGATTCATCATTAAGTTTATTTTTTGTATTTATTAACTTAATTTATTTTATTTATTTACATATTTTCGTTGATCTATTGTAGAGTTTATGCTTTGTCTAGAGTTTGTTTTTGATTCACTTCTAAAATGTGTAATTTTCTAATCTTTAACATTCTCATACAAGCACTATCTATAGAAATTATCTAAATGTCTGCATATAATAGTTACTATTCTATTATTGGCCAGCCACAACATTCTTTGAGCTACTAGTAATGGCACGCTAGTTATGTTGTAATCGTTTTTTTGTAATCGAATTTGTGCTTGTGTTTATTATTGAAATTATATAGACCTTTCTCTTATAACGTAGTGTTTGTTATTCGTGATTTCATGCGCGCATGATGTGGCTTCATAAAATATCACTTGAATTATGTAGTTATTAGGTGATGGGCAAATTGCACAAGTTAACGAGTAACAGTTTGTCTCATTTTCATTAACTTTCTTTATTTAATCATGGGTGATGGCTATTATTAGTGAATTATTACAAATTCATGCGATTATATTATTTGTAATCTCGTTGATATTGTTATTGTTGTCATAATTATCATTTTTCTATGCATTTCGATGTTATTTACTTTACTAATATTGTTTACTATATTTTTATCATGTGCTTTAATTATAATTTCCAAAATACTGCATCAATTGTAAGACAGTATTAAGTTGTGTTATTAAATATTAAGCGTATAGTGTTTGGCAGTGTTATTCGATAATATTTATGAAATATTTTGTAAACTTTAGATTTTAACATCTGATTGTAGGGTTTTGTGACTAGTTAAAATTAAAATTAAAAAAACAAGAAAGAACAACGATAAAAAGAAAGTCCTAGAAAATGTATACTTTTCTTAGACATGTTCTAGGACTTTCTTTTTTTATCGTTGTTCTTTCTTGTTTTTTAATTTTAACTTTTATTTTGATTTTATTTTGTTCCTCTTCTCTTCTTAAGTGACCTCAACTATTGCAACGCCACATTGTGTATTGTCGGCAGTTGAAATCCTTATTCCAGACATTTCATTTCCTTGAGGATCTGCCAAGCAAGTACCTGCTTGGTAGTGAAACACGCGTAGGAAAAAACATTCAATTTGAATAAATAATATTTGTAAGAAAAATATATTTAATCGTGATCATTGGTGTCCTGAAAGGAATGCTTTGGTAAGCCTTCATAAAATCGCATGCATATATATATATATATGCGTACATAAAACTAATCTATGGGAACGTGTGTTTGCTGCACAGTCGTCATCAGCATGGCTAACTTAGACAAGGATCGAACGTTCGATATTGATGTCAAGCGTCTTAACATAAAATAATTCCATAAACATATATTAAATATGTAGGTTATGCTAATCGTACATATTTTCAGACATGGCATATTCGTCTAATAGTAAATAGGCTAGATTATAGACACCAATATCGAAGATTCGATGCTTTTCTAAGTAAGCCATGCTGATGACGGTTGTGAACCAGAAACACTTGTTCATGGATTAGTTTTATGTATGTATAACATTAATAAGAACATATATATTAACAAAAAATACGTTCTATTAAGTTTAGAGCGACTAATAATGAACTGTTTTGCATCTTAATCACTTAGGAAGTGAGACAATCACTATTATTTAGTGAGCAAAAAACAGCGAACATTGCAATCACCAATAAAAATAATTAAATTAAAATACATTACACACACACACACACACATATATATATATATATATATATATATATATATATATATAATATATATATATATATATATATATATATATATATATATATATGGGGTGATATGTGTGTAGATTTGATCAGATTTTTAGTATATCGTCCCGTAATCATTTGCCATAACTCCCCGATTGATTGGCGGGATTACATTCTTCAAAGTAGTTCGTATAGACGATCATTACTCTCTCGATGTTGTAAAGTAAATATCACTGCCAATACAACCTTTTCTCATGAGCCCAAAATTATTCATCCTCCGAAATGCCAGACGTACTTCCTATTACTTTTGTTCGGTAATGCTTGTATACAATGTGCTAACCATGTTTGTGCAGTTGTACGTGCTGTTATAAGGCTTCGAACACTTGAATCGGGTTTTCTGTTCGAATTTCTTAGAATCCGTGCACAACTATGGTCTCCAACCCTACCATATTAGGACTAGTATTCACATATTCAAATGTCGGTGCGATGCCTTATACATAGGTAAGACGGTGCAAATGTATGAACCCAGAATGAAAACAACACACACCTGTAATACACCAGGGTCGGCTAAATAATTAAAATCCTTTAGTCAACACATCCGGGGCAGCTATTGATAACACCATATAATTCGACCCAAATGAAGGTTGACTTACACTAGCGACAGTTTTGGCTGCCATAAGTTGATCACATTTCGTGGTCTATCTAAAAGTCCTGAAAACATTCTATATGAAGTTATTAAAATACCCTATGTAAGCAAAATGTGTGACTTCAACAACTTTATGTGATCTAATTGTCCCCCACGTTACATATCTAAACTTGATTTATTTATTTGCCGTCATTAATACCTTGACTGAGTGAGTAAGAGAGGATATATGCGAACCCATGTAAAACATATTCTTACATTAAGGCACATAAAAGTAAAAGACAAGTCATTACACCTTGAAAAAGTAAAGGACAATATAAACTCTTCTTCTGAAGATATCTGAAAATATTGCAGCTAAAGTGTAAATTTACCAAACAAATTTAACAGGAAAAATAATTATTAGTTAATTGTTAAAATATATCACTGTAAGGACTAGATAAATGACTCACTTATATTTCTCAAAAATAGCAGCAGTGTATTTGACATTTTTACCGCAGTGAATTCTTCCTGTGATAAGATAAAATGTTTAATTTAAATATAACAAGGGATGATTCTAATACAGTAGACTATCTAAGTGATAATACATGCTTTATTTGACTAGGTAAATGAGCGACAATTCTAAAAATCGAATCAAACAAATGTTAAAGTTAAAATATACAAAAAAAATACATATCAAGAAGAAGTAAAAAGTTGCTCGTGTTAATGACACTGACTTTAATTAATAGGGAGGTTTAATTAAACTTTAATGACTCAATCAATTGTAATGATAGATAAACACGAATTATAAATGCTTAATGATTATATTTTATATTCTGCCAGAGATAAGAATAATCGCTCCACATTCTTATGTGAAGTGAAATATATTAGAGTTTGTCTAACTTGACAGTTCATCTTTTTAGTAAAAATTATTAACTCTTTAGAAAAAGATACTTTTCCCTAATTGTGTCTACTTTAGATAGTGAAAAAATAAATTTAAACAAAAATTACTTTTATATTTTGCTTTTTTACTTTTACCACATTAAATTTTGAATGTTACTTCATCATATACATAAACATACTTTGATATTCATAAAAAATGCAATCATAAGATGCATTGCTTTTAGTTGATCTCACGCCATTATTTTATCAATAACTAAAAGAAAATAATTTCAGCGAATTTAAAAAAATATATTTTCACATAAGTTAATACATTATTATTAATAATACATTTTAAATAACAAATTAAAAAAATCATAAATAGTATTTTTCAATAAATAACATTTGTTTTGAAAAGAGTAATCTGTATACACACACTAATTAAAATATTCAGTACACACTAGATAACTTTCCCTACAAGTCTTTTTTCTAGTCCTTTTTAAGTGCTTTGTTAACTATTAACTTTTAATAATTTTTTTTTAGTTTGATAATGTGTTTACCAAATTTAGACATTAGCTGAAATATATAAAAAAACATTTTTAGAAGAAATGTTATTGTCTTTTACATTTTCAGGGGTAACATCGTTTCTTTTATTTTTCGATGTTTATAAATTCAAGAACATTTTTTATATACGTCTGCAAATATTTAGACACAAGTGTATATATAATGGGCACTTTATAATAGTTTCCTTTTCATTTATGTTATCGTAAATACAAGTATTAATCTAAATTTATCAGAAGTGGGCCAAGTTCAAATCCAGTTCGTTCCACATAATCACTTTAACATAGGATGTTGGCAACCTTCACGTTGTCCCTCCAGTAAGTACCCGATGTATTTCCAGAAATAATACTAATTATAAATGTATGTGAGAAAGCACTGCTTACAATAGACTCATCTGATTTACACAACATGAATACATTAATTAATGTTTTAGAGAATTAATAAAATAAACATGCATATCAAAATGTTAGTTTTTACTAATGTAAAAGTAAATTAGTTTATCACTACAAACATGTCCTCTTCCATGTAAACTATTAATGTTGATTAAGATGAAGTAGCTCATAGTGTTCAATTCAGTTCTAAGGACATACTTATATGAACTATTTCAAAATATTGAAATCCACTGACATATGACTGAATAAATTATTCCACTGATTTGCATAGGGAACAAGTTTAAATATAACAACTGAATCTAAATATGTTTAGCTTACTGTTTAATAGATGGAAAACTAAGGTTTTCTTATTCTTTTCACTAGTTGTTAGATTGAATAGATAACTTATAATTCTGACATGAACTAAATGCGTAGTCTATTCAGTTTTATTAAATAACTTTATCATAACATTGTCTAATGTAATAGTGTTTTCATATATATATATATAAAATGACGTTCAGTAGAATTCTGCGAGATTGAAATGATTGCCAATTAAAGATAGACTAACCGTCTTGAATTAAACAATTGTATTCAGAGTTTTCTTGCGATGTAAGCTTTACAAAGTGTAGTGTTACACTGAAATCTATTATTAAAATAGTTAATGTTTTATGAATACTCAATAAGAAGGCATGATTTATTAGGATACTCGAAATGTGTGTAACTTGTATACGTAAGAAAGCATCCTAAAATCAACATTATTAGTAGATACGGGTGTAATACGTAGCATCTCATCACTTCTATTGGAATATACAAATTAATAAATTGCTCCCGATATTCTTCTGTTTTTTGACATCCAGCATATGTTCGCGAGTTTCGCGATCGTGTAATATTGTTGAAAGATTAGGGTCCTATATTGAAACTATCTACTTTTCACTTATTTGGAGTTTGTTCGATAATCAAGTGTGCATCATAGTGAATAATAAAATACGTCGATAACATTTGTATGTTATTATAAACATTACTTTATTCTGTGTTTCTATATAGCTTTCCAAACGTAAAAGTGTTTTTGTATTTTTAAAAACTTAAGCTCAATCCATGTGTTTGCATAAAGCATAATTTATGTGTCTTATTGAAGTGTAACGTTTGTCTGCGTTTACTTTTGAATTATTTCACCCGTTATGTAGGATACCGAGAGCTACTATTTCAATCGGTCACTTGCAATAGATTGGCATGAACACGCTTTTTTGACAACGTACGCCGGGGACGACGCGTCAGACCCTCACCTGGGTAACCACAGAGTAATTCGAGACAAATGACCTTTCTCTGCTATGGGTCACATGGCTTCTTGCTCTTTCGTCTCGCGATGTAGGCACAGTAAGACAAATTAAAGACGTTGGGTTTTGCTGATTGTGTTCGAAGGAAGACCCAACAAGGCGGAGTAGAAACGAATTAGAAAATAAACGTTGAGTAGGACAGGTGTTTGTGAAAGAAAGTGATGATAGGTACGTCATTGTTGGAACGTGTGACGCGTTGCCTTTAATAGAACGCGTTGTAGACAGCAAGAAGAATGAAAAGGATAGAAAATGACTTGAACCAACGACATTGTATACCCGTTCCCCAAAAAAACAAACTTAGTTCCGCCTCCTGCCCCAAAGAATTAGAGAAATTAATTGTTACTTGGAAATTCATCTACATTTATTTTATTTATATATTTTTCTTTTGATTACGCGTCACTTCTTTGTGTTATTTTATTTAGACGCTCAACTTTTTCTTTAGTTTCTCACTATTTTTTTTATTAGCAGAAGTAGTCGTGTTGATTGGATGGAATAATTATATATATATATATATTCTTATATATATATATATATATATATATATATATATTAAGAAAACAACCAGAACTGTTCAATGTAAAAGCTCGATTAATGTAAACATTTTACAATAGATCATATATAATTAAACACTGATATTTTAAATACATTTAACAAATCTTTTGATTTATATTTTAACTTGCCGAATTAAAAAAAAATATGATGTAATTCTTGCCAATTGTTTCGTACAGAAGCGAACAACGTGGAATAAACACATACTTACCAGGATATTTCGCTCATCAGAAAATGGTCAGATGACTTACAAATGAAAAACTCTTCAGCAAAAAATAAGGAAAACAACTTTTTATGCAGTTCCCACAGAAACGTGTCCCCTAAAAGAACCATACTGTCCGTTCATAGAAAACCAATCATTTTGTATTTTCTATCCGCGGGTTATTTTGTGATAAATAGTTTGGTTTTATTATTTGTTAATTAATACTTGCCGAATAAAAATAAAAGCAAAAGATATGCAACCGTGGATTATTTTGCCCTGTCACAGCTTTGCAAATTAGACATAACTAGTCGATAAAAGTTGGTAGCTATTTGGATAGCTACCTTTTTTTCACTATAACCCTTTACAATGAAAACAAATGTTGAATAAATTAGTTTCAAATGAAAAAAAAACTTACTATAAAATGACGGCAGGAGAAAAAAATACAGAACAAATAAAATTAAAACAAATGATTTCAATACAAACAACCTATATATCCCAAAAAATAAAACTCAAACTTATGAAAACAATATCTGTAGTTTATTTTACAAGCCCGTAGACAGGGACTAATATTGCAACGCAGGTTTGTCCGAGTAGGTTTCTCTAATGTTCATATATTTGTATTTATTATATATATATATATATAGATATATATATATATATATATATATATATATATATATATATATATATATATATATATATATATATATATATAAATATGTATTATATATATATATATTATATATATATATATATATATATATATATATATATATATATATATATATATATATATATATATATAAATGTGGTTTGTTATACATCTGATGAGACTGATCAAGGTCGAAATAAGTTATAATGTGTACAACACGAATGTGTGTCTAGTTTAAAATGTATGCATGCTCTGTTTAAATGTACATTAACCAGAATATTGAATATTGTAAATTATTATAAAGAAGTTAAAATGGGGTGTAAGATGTGTGACAACCTAACCAGTGAAGAGATGCAAAGGGTGACAGTGCACGTGGCAACAGAGAGATGGAATGATAGAAGTGGAACAGTGGGGAGTATACATCATACCAGTTTCGGAACCCTTAGACTGTGTAAGAATTTTATATGCTTTGTCTATAATTTTTTTTTACAGTTGCTTACATCATTGAACATTTAGTAAATATTTTGTAGTATCTTCATGTAAGATTTTGACAGTTTACATATATATATATATATATATATATATATATATATATATATATATATATATATATATCCATTTAAAATATGTTGCTATAATTTTCAATCATCGACCCTAATACCCCTTACCATTAAATAAATAAATATATATATATATATATATATATATATATATATATACTCATTGTTTAGATGTTGCCCGGATAATCCAATATAAAAAAGTCAAGCTCGAAAAAAATATAATTCAAACAATAATAATAATAATTTTATTCATCTTTAACGATTTCTTTTCATCTGTAGTAGCATAAAACATGTATTGCACTTTGATCTAATTAGATGGTCAGTTAGAATATGCATTTGAATATATATAAATATACATAAATATAAATATATTACTATTTCATGTATCCAATTGCCATTTTATAAGGAGCTATACTTTGTTATGTATCAATGTTTAGTATTTACATCAACAGTGTTAGGCTAACGATACCTAAATAAATAAATAAATAAATAAGTAAACAAACTAAACAAAAGAAAACCTAACAATTTAAAAATTAAAACCTGAAATAGAAATACAAGGAACTACGTGTTAAAATAAATGCACCCATTATATTGGCCCCACAGATAAACGCAATATAGACCAACCCATAGAAAACATACCAATATAACAGGATAAAGGAAGTACCACGAACCAGCCCTACGATTGGCTGAGAGGACAACACAGAGTCTTATTTGTTAACTGGCTGTATATACAACACCCGGAAACAATAACTCCATGCGTTTTAGCCTGACGATTCCCCCGGGGATGAAACGCGGTAGCCTCTGTGTAGCTTAATTGCAATACATATTTTCGTAGCTTACAACTATATATAAATGTATATATATAAATCTGTATATATATATATATATATATAAATTTATGTATATGTATAAAATATATATGTATATATATAGAGAGAGAGAGAAAGAGAGAGAGTTATATAATTAAAAAACATTCGAAACAGTCTACGCAGATTAATCGACGTTTCGATGCTTATAAGAATGGTACACGACTCTGAAAATACTCTCAGAGTCCTGAACGAGCGTGTAAGGGTAGGCATGTTGGTTGGCACGCGAATACCGTTTTTATTGTTTATTTTATTGTATTCATAAAATTTTTAACTTGTATTGAGCAATTTTGAAAAACGGTTGGGCTTAATTCATGTTATCAATATATTTGAACGTTTTTTATTTTATATATATATATATATATATATATATACATATATATATATATATATATATATATATATATATATATATATATATATATATATATACCGAGTCTTTAACTCAGACTATAAGACTGAAAAACCTTACATATATTAACTCATACACACTAAGACACACAAATGGTTGTGTATCGTGCATGCCGGTGTTTCTCTATTAAACAACATTGTCATACAGATAAACATACACACTGATAAGGTTTGACAGTTATATACTCATATTTAATATCGAGGTTTATGTCGCTGTTTTGTTTTTGTTTTTGTTTTATAACCATATTTCTTCCAATGGAAATCAATTTACACATTCTATTAAAGTCAAATATTAACCCGTGTTACGATTAAATTGATATATTGTCATGTAAATCATGAAAACATGAATAAACCAACATTATACAGAAATTCTGGAATAATAATGCACTCTCCGAAATAAATATTAATATATATATATATATATATATATATATATATATACATATATATATATACATACATATATATATATATATATATATATATATATATATATATATATATATATATATATATATATGGGTGTAGGTGTGTGTGTGTGTGTATCTATACATATTAATGTACAATTTTAATATATGCATACACGAATAATAATATCCTCTGTGGAAGATAATTTCGTCATTGTTAACCGTGGACCACGTGCACCGAATTCTATTCAACAATTTAATGTAGTGTCAATGTGCATTTTGAAACCAAGCTCTGGGGTGTTGCTGGACAAGACGATATTTATAAGTTCAAAGTTTATCCTATCAATATACAAAGCAGTTAAATACCGCTATCAATATTGAATTTTCTATTGCATATGCTCATATTGAACACATACACAAACTGTAAGGAAAATAACTGATATGTATTATTTCATTCACTTTAATTTCATTTACTTTGCGTGTATTTCTGAATTACAAAATAAAGGGGATTTCTCTCCCGATTTTACTATTTCAAATGCAGTTTTCTGAGAAAAATGTTACTAGTTGTTGTGGATAGTTAAATAAGTGCAACATTTTATAAAAAATCGATAAGAATCTAGAACTTAAGAGTAATGTCTTCATAAATATAAACTCACATACACAACACCATTTTAACAAGAGTTATTCAGAAAACCATTCTATATTACTTTCAAAACACTTTATTGCTAACTATTCCAATGAGATAACAAAATGTGACTGATATTCATTAGCAAACTTCATTAGTGTATAAAGTTCCACCGTCTCGATTCAAAATTAAAATGCATCCGACATTTATTTAATGTATTCATATTTGCTTTTCACTCAAAAATTTCAAAGAGAAAATTTATTTAAATCCTGTTTACATTTTTATATAAATTGTGTGTCATTGCTTTCATGATATTGTTTTTCTGTCTTAATATTTTATTATAATATATATTTATATAATATGTATATAATTAAATATATATATATATATATATATATATATATATAAATACATATCTGTATAGTTATATATATATATATATATATAAACGTATATATGTATATGTATACATATATGTATGCATATATATATATATTTATATATATTTATATATATGTATATCAATAAGTATATATATACATATTTATATACACACATATATATATATATATGTATATATATACATATATATATATATATATATATATATATATATATATATATATATATATATATATATATATATATATATATACGGTACACGTAGTGCATTGGTTTCTGTAGATGTAAACCCGTTGAAACTCAAGTGTTTATAAAAAGTACTCAATAACAAGTAGAGTTGTTCTTAAGTATAAATGTGTATTTATACAAACATTATTGGTTACATATGTCCATACATGTTTCGGTTGTACTCTTCACACAGAGTCACCATTTACTAACCAAAGAATACAGATCAGTATGTGAAGAGTACAACCGAAACACGTATGCACATATGTAACCAATACTGTTTGTATGAATACAATTTCATACTATATATATATATATATATATATATATATATATATATATATATATATATATGTATATATATACGTACATGCATCTTGTACTCTCTAGCTCAATTTACCAACATCTACAAAAACATACGAATAGGCTATTTTGCCGGAGCCGGCAAAATAACGACCCCTTCATTATTTTAATAGAATAACGATGGGTCTGTTATTTTGCCGGTTCATGTTTATTTAACCTAACTGTTACAGTTACAGTGAAGATTTCGCGAGTCAACTTAACTGCCGGTGTATTTTTATTTCAACATTTTTCCAATAAAAAAGAAATAATTAAAACTTCTGACTATTTTTAAAAAGTTAAATAAATAATTTATAGGGCGATTTTACAAAAAAGATAAGTGTTATTCCACCATTTTTCCGATGAAAGAGAACTAATTAAACGAAGATAATGAAACTGAAAAAAATATACACATCTATCATGTGTATGTATTTGTTTCTATCTACTCGACGTAATAAAGATAATTTTTATTTCAACATTTTCTATTTTTTTTAAAATTTTTAATTGGATAAATAATTCTTTAATAATGTACTATTTTATAAGATGAATAGTCAACAGTGATTTTTTTTTCATCATTTAAAACTTTATAAAAACGAACAGCTTGTTGGATTTTTTTATCAAACAAATAGTCAGCATTGATTAATTTTGTATAATATTTATTCGAATGTTTGTGTATATTTTTACGATTTCCAATTGTAAGTTACTGAACTCTTTTTTCTTAATCATCACCACACATTTTAACATATAAATTTTTGAATCCAGTGTTTTTTCTTGATATTTTAACATCATCGAAGTTTTTCTTCGTAAAGAAAATCAGAATTTTACATCATCAAGTCTTTCCTTGTAAAGAAAATTTAAAAAAATGGAATTAAACAACTTAATAACTTCATTATTTGACGAAACCTGAACCGAAACTAGTGTTGGACAATTTGATTAAAAAAACGACTTTACTTATGCCTTTTTTTAAGACAACATCTATTATTCAGTTATTAATTCTAATTCAAAATCTTATATTCGAAAAAGCTTACAATGGAACTTAGTTGTGGATACATATTCAGTTCATATGCTGAAATTGCTATTAAATATTTGTCGTAATTTATTTCATCACCCATAACAGTTAGGTTAAAAAAACATAAGCCGGAAAAATAACGACCCCCTCGTTATTTTGCCGGTTCCGGCAGAATGACGAGGGCTAGTTATTTTGCCGGGAACGACAAAATAGCCTCTTCCAAAAACATAACTGCTCTCCCTCTTATTTAAGACAAACTCTAGTTAATAACACTAAAATCATACATTCCGAAACCAATTTAAACTAATTAAAAATACTGGAAGCTACAACTAAAAAACACAACAATTTAAAAATGATAACATCACATATGATACCAGTGGTCACATTTTAAAATGTTTAACGTACTGTCATTTTGTTATATGATGCCATCCAGCGTTGCTGAATTTAAATCGTCAACGACTTCCTGAGCAATGCTGAAACGTTTTCTGCGCGTTTCTCCGCTGCCTTTTAAAAAACTGATCCAGCTTTGTTTGTACATTTGGTGGTAACACCTGAGGATGATTCGACGAAGAATCGAAAACGTTCGTGAAACAAGTGAAACCTATGGAACATTTTATAAGAAAATTAATATCAAAGAAGACTATAATAATAATTTAATAAAAGCATAATTAAACAGACGAATTCTATTATTTATAACAATGTTTGCATTAATATATATATATATATATATATATATATATATATATATATAAATATGTATATAAATATATATATATATATGTCTATATATATATATATATATATATATATATATATATACATATATATATATATATATATATTTAATATGTAATAAAAACCTACCTGAAAACCCATTATATGAACGTGGTGACTTGGGAAATGGTGTCTCTGGAGGAATTGTGTCTAATATGGTTGCGGTATCTATAAAGAAAAACGAATTGTGTACGCCATTTTAAAATGAAAGTAGTAAATACCGAATATATTACACTCATATGAACCCTACTATATGTGTAGTTTATGTAGCAGAGCATGTCTCTAAAAGGGGTAGTTTACTAAGCAACACGGGATCACATTGCAGCAGAAAACTAAATAAGGCTCATACATACATTCAATATAGCTGTGCATGAATGGACACCAGTGGTCTTATATATATAGTATATGCAGCAAGACTTGTAAAAGTAAGTTAGGGCCGCTAAGCCAACTCGATCAGCCTGGGGAATGGTTTCCGAGGCTATGCAGAGCGCATGCCATTTTCGCTTTATGACGTAACATGTTATTGATCATATTGCATTCGAAAAGAGAGCGAGCATTTTTCTACTTCGCTACTAGGACGGCAGGTTGCCTTCAAATATATCCATCCGTGTAAGTTTAACATTAATATTGTATCGGTAAACATGATATTGTTCTTAAACCTTTCAACTTCTGTTAGAGACATCATAAATCGTGCGATAAAGATATAATTGTCTCAAGAAATATTTCAATGTCGATACTACATAAAAACCCGTCAAGACAAACATCCTAGAATGCCAAAACTGTGATATGGCACAGACGAAATTCTTCTATCAAACAAAATACTAATGAATCCTTTTACTTCGTATTTATGATGAAAAATAGTCTTGTTGTTGAGTGTATATACTACCCAGTTCATGAAGTGACGCTGAAACTATGGCAGTGAATCAACCAGTGTTTATTATGGATAAATAAGCCTGGATATTAAAAAGGACTCTCACGATACGAGTAGGTGCATACTCTTGGTGTGTCGTAACAAAAGCAATTATGAAGCGTAGTCATTTATAAAAAGTACAAAACAGAAAAACTCGTCTCACCGGAAACAAAACACGTATGGGAAAATATATGGGAAAAGCGACAAGAGAACAATATAAATGATAAATGGATAAAATACATGAAAGCTGATCTTCAAGAAAATGGAATAAAGGGACATAATCTAAAATAAACCAAGAAACAATCAAAATGACCCTTAGAAAAAGTGGCAACTTCGAAGCGCCAGCATATGATAGAATACATGTATACTATTTTAAAGAATTAACAACTTTGCGTGAAATGCAAACGCAAAAGTTGAGATGTAAACTGAAAAATACATACCAGAGTGGATTACAAGAGGAGAACAACATTAATACAAAAATACAGTTGAAAGCATAAAAACCACAAGCAATTACTCACGATATAGCTGACTCCCAACCATTTAAGAAATCGTAACATTGTAACGGCGCAAATGAGGGAACATATATACAACTCTATTAATAGCTGTAAAAGTATCCACGAATAACAGAAAAAAGGCCGGCAAGCCAAACATATGTACCCATAACTTATAGATAAATGAACATACACTAAAAGAAGAGAAATAACAGGAAACAAACTGTGCATGACATAGATGGGCTACCTGGTAGCTAAATACAACAAGAATGGATACTTTAATGCCGATAACTGTACACAATATCCGAGAATATCATTAAGCTGATATAGAAAAAATTGAAACATTGATACCTTGAGTAATCGATGACAACACCTGACTGAACCGAGAGGGACATTTTCCAGGGACCCTCTTTATCACAACTATTGTTTATCATAGTCATAGTGCTACTCAACAGAATACTTCTTGGCCTTTTGGCTAAGATCAAAGTGTAGTATCTGTTCCGATGGATACTGCACCCCCTACTGGTGTTGTCTTGACCTTCGGGTCTAGATTTACGCCGGTCAATGGGTCTGTCCTGTGCATTTCTAGGAGGTCAACCTTCCCAGGCTTCTCCTCCCCTCTTTGGGGAGGAGTAAGTTTATTTCTTACTGCCTGAGGCACCTCTACCGGAAAATGCCGACGGGGCTGCCCAGGCAATTTTTAAACCCCACTTTCCCGACCCGACCTTGGGTCACATCTTACTTGTGGGAGTAAGATAAAACTGGCCTTGTGCCTAACTCCTGGAGAGGAGTAAATCAATACTCAACAAAATACTCATGAAGTGTAATGCTAAAGAAAAGTTAACATATACATGACAATAATAATTCACCCCCCCCCCGCCCCGTATATAGACGCACTGATGCTATTTGCAAAGAAAATAAAGAAATAGAAGGACCTAAAAATGCTGATAAACACACTCATATTCCACAGTCAGGGCATTCGAATGGAATCAAGAATGGTAAATTTTGCGCTACTAGAGACGAAAAAGGTGTGCAAAGATAAGGATAAGGTATAGAACTACCCAATCAGGAAAAGAGAATATAAAACTTCGCAAAAATATATCTACAAATATATGGAATTTTGTGAGGTAAGACACAATAAAAACAGAGAATATTGAAAGAAATACTGGAGAAAAGAGCAGAAAATTTTTAGAAATATATTATGTAGCAGAGACTTGATGAAAGAAATAAAATATGCGTAGTGTTCCAAATAAGATAGGTTGGACGAAAAACGATCTAGGCAACTTTACCCGAAGTTACAAAATAGTTGCTATGCACAATCCACTACACCCGAAGGATGCTACTGGCCGTCTCTACTGTAAAAGTATAGACGAAGAACAAGCCCACGCACAAGTATAAAAGATGGTGTGGATTACACAAAACAGACTCGAAAAATACATAACTCAGTACACAGGAAAACTAATCATCGGAGCAAAAAGCAACCCCAAAAGAAATACTAGACAAGGCGAGGAAAAAAGAAACACGGAGGCGAGACAGAAAACAATGGAAGAGAAGCAGACGAGTGCCCAGTTTATAAGACTGGCAAAAGAAGAAACTTATTAACACACTTTGACAACTCTATAAAAGTAGCAGCTAAACAGAGTAACTGACGTTCCGAGACAGATGTACAGAACAACGCAATCGGAACTTACTATATCAAAAAAGAAAAACAAAAAAAAAACAGGAAAGCAATAAATGCTGGCAAATATTAATAAAACGCAAAACCAGATAATAAGTGATGCATTAAACTTATTCTAAAATAATAAATAAACAGACACGACTGCGTGAGAAAGACTGTCCCCTGAGTCATATGAATACACTTGCACTTTAAACATGCAAACTAATTGTATAAGCACACCCCATAGACAATATTTAGAAACGACACTTGTAAAATCTTCTGGGACATGAACGTATAAACAAACAAATATATAAAAGTAAATAGAAGAACGCTGAAAAACGAAGAAAATATATTGAAGGGGCCACATAACTAAAAAGAATATAAAGATAATTACTATAATATCAATTAATATTAAGGCACTATAAACATTCCCGAAAGTTATTAAAATAAAATTCGGAAAAATTAGAATCGAAAGCGAGATCGAGACTATACAACGAACGAACAAGATGAAAAGAGCCGAAATATTAAAAGAAAAGTTATTGAATGCGAAAACCAACCGACATAACCAACAAACACCTTTCAGCCACAGATAAATAGGAAGAGGGAAAAGAGGACAAGAAGACACATACACACATTTTATGCTAATAATAATGTGCAAGACTTGCTAAAATTAAAAGCATATGTATATACGAAACTGACATATCGAAAGGGTAAAGCGCATTTAGTCAATAATGGAAGTATTCCAAACAACTATATGCCGAGTGTCTTCTTACTAACTATGTAGGGAATCAGAAAGGCCACACTCAACAAATAGACTCTAAACTACTACGTACAGCTAAACTGTGGAACACCTGAGACACAGACGGCTTAATGTAAGGTAACCTGCCATAAATTGACTAAAATATAGAAAAGTAAGCAAAACAGGAAAAGCTCATAGCTGTTGCATGAATTTATTACATGGATCGACTGCAAAAAAAGGTATACAATATGATTCCCTAAACGTGGATAACTGATTGTCTAAAGATCAACACAATTCATTAATAAATGATTAACTCGATTGATATTACAATGGAAACATGGATGAATGAAATTGACAGCAATTAAATAATAAATGATTGGCAATGATAAAAATACGACTAATCAATTTTAAGGGAGACACTATATCATTACTTTTGTTTAAGAAAACCATCATGCCATTTGACGAAATACCCTAAAACTTTAATTTTGGATAGACATCTACATAAAAAGACAGAACGATCCCACCTCATGCATTTAGATAGTTTTGAATGATTTGAAAATAAATGAACTGGATACACTAATTATTACAAACATAATATGAAGACAATATATAGGCATGGGATTTGAAATAGAAAACCATGCACTACTAGAGATGAAGAAGGAAACATTTATGCTACGGCATTAATAAATCAGTAATATTAAATAGCTTTAAAGAGAAAACATACTAGAACTATTTATTAGAAGCACAACTATTGGTGCAACATGCTTATAAATACAAACGAAAAATACAATTTAAATGTAAAAATATGAAAGTCGGGAACGAAAAAAAAGAAGAAAAAGTTGAAGGAAATTAGTCGTCAACGTGAATAACACACATTCTTGTAGTATACGTTTATTTACGTTATTGTTTCTTCAGTGTTGTAAAAGTACATGCCACAAATATGTCGCTAGTATGTCATTATATATGTATTGCACTCCATTTCTCTTTATCCGAGAAAAATGTATGGATTTAATTGTATTATAAGTAATGTTTACACCTACATAATACAACGTTTCACTCATACGAAAACGTATTTCGGACTGTTTTATTGTGACACTTCTTGAAAATTCGTAAAAGAAAATGATTCGTATTGTAGTTAGCCTACACGTAATTGTTTATCAGCTTAATAAAGATAGACACATGAAAATCAGTGTATTTCCAGATAGCGGCCGTAATTAAATAATATAATAAAAAAATGTGATAACACCTGTATCCAAGAAAAAAACAATATAAATGATTTAACTCTAGTAGCATGTAATAGTAACACGCGCTTACGTGTAATACATATATATATATATATATATATATATATATATATATATATATATATATATATATATGCATACATATGTATATATATATATATATATATATATATATATATGCATACATATATATATATATATATATATATATATATATTATTTAGGTTGGGAAATAATATATTAGTTAAGATTTACTTTAAGCATATATAGTCGGCAGTTTAGTGTGATCAATGGTTGGAGATGTCTTGAGTAATACTCTTTTTATCCGTGTGGTGTTGCAGATAAACATTTTATATGGCTGACGAACAAGGGCAGTCAGGATCCAGAAGTACATTTATTAGAGCGAAATTATGTTATGGTTATTTTGTACGTGACGGATGTTGTAAAGATATAGTTAATTGGGATTTTACAAGTATCATTTTTACAACATTAAATTTACTTTGAAGTCCATAAAATAATAACACTAAAATATTACGATAATAACATTTAACATAAATATAATAGGCTCAATAATAATAATAATAATAATAATAATAATAATAATAATAATAATAATAATAATAATAATAATAAGAAGAAGAAGAAGAATGATCATAATAATAATAATAATAATAATAATAATACTAATCACAATTGCCCCAGCCTCGGTTTCTGCCTCTCCAATTGATCATGAAAGGCCAGATAAAATGTTAAGCCTAAGATGGGTGAATGGCTTACTGTCTTCCAGTAATATATCAATGGTAAACGACTGTTGCGAGAATATCATATGATTAGCAACGGTTATTTAAAGATACTACGTTTCCCAGAAATCTGTAGAGACTTGTTGTCACTCAAACTCCGAAGAATAAGAATCTGTGTTTTTTTATAAACGATCAATGATAATGACTCCTGTCAAACACCCTGGTGAATAAATAAAATAAATAAAACAAAAACAATGATGATGATAATAATAATAATAATAATAATAATAATAATAATAATAATAATAATAATAATAATAATAATAATAATAATACAACAAAAGCCAAAGAATGTCCTTATACATTTTGTTTTCTATCTAAAAAATTCTACATTTCGATCATGTGCAAAAAGAAATCGCCTAAACATTTACAATTTAGTAACATCTGTACTATTTCTTAGATTAAAAGAGGAAGAAATGTTAACACAACAAGGACTAGGATAAAAAGGCGTAAAAAGAAATAAAGTGATTGCAAGCAATTAAACAACGAAAAGAAAGTAGAAATTAAATAACTCGGAAACCAATGGATTTCGCAAATCGATAACAAATAAGAACACAGAATAAAGGAATGAATGAAAAGGTATTAATGGAGAGATAACGTAATTTAATGACAGACATAATGTATATAAGAAATGAATGATAGAATACAAAACTAAATGAAAAGAAAACTATAAAAAGTAGAGGAAAAATAAAATATGAGAATAAAAAAGACAAAGAAATAAGAAAATAATGCAAAATAGAAAATAAAAATAGGTAAATGCTAAAAATAAAATGAAACAAGAACAAAGCAAATATCTTAAAATTTTAAAACGAAGGAATGAGAAGGAAATACATGTAAATAAAACAATTAAGGAAATAAAGAACACATTTGATACGTTACGTTAGTGTATGAATCATACACAGCGATCAAAAAGAAATGAATGACAGAAGCACACAGCGTTAATGTTAGAAAGAAGTAATGAGAGATAGAATGAAAACACGTAAGAAAATAGTAAACTCAGAGGAGGTAAAAAGAAATATTAAAATGCCTGACGAAATGATATATAAATGAACGAACGAAAAATAGAAGGTAAGAATGAGTTAAAAAACGATAGGATATAAAGATAGATACACATCATTAGCAGCAACAACAAATAAAGGAAATAAATGATACTAAAAATGGAAAAGAAATGAAATTGATTCAAGTGATGAAAGTGCGAGATAAACAGAGGGAAGAAATCAAACTAAAGTTGTGTAATCGGAATGAATGAAGTAAATAGAAATGCAAAGACGAATGATACAAAACAGGCATGTGAAGAAGTACAAAACAAACGATACCATTACTGAGTGATATAATTAATACGCCAGTACAGTAACACCGAAAGTAGTAAAAACAAGGGAAGATAGAGAGAATTGTTTTTTTTAATTATTAATACATGATAAAAACAAAACGAAATCATTTTAAAAAATGAATGACAATCGAATTGTAAGAGTTTTGAATGCAGATATTGAACATAGTAGTTATGTTCGAATATTATAATATATATCAAATACAAAACGAAAAAATCAATATCATTAAAGGGACATGAACAAAATAATTTACAGATTAAAAAAGAAATAAAGTACATCGATTTATAGAATCAAGAAACTTTAAAATAAAAGCAACGAAACAAGCAATATATATGATTACTGAAAATACGAAAATAAATAAAATATGAAAATACGTAGCAAAAATACTTGAGTTTAAAATACGAAAATATGAGAAAAAATGTATATAATTTATGAAAATAAAATACAATTTCGCAAACAAACAACACTGAAAGGTGCAGGAAAAATATTAAAATAATAAAAGATGACGAGTGAAAGAAGTCATAATGGACATTACATTTATTTTATTTGTATTCTATTTTATTTCACATATTTATCCAATCCTATTTTATTCCTTTCTATTTTTGCATTGAAAGGGACACTTAAAACATAGTATCTGTTTATTCCTGGATTTTCGTCATTTCAATGAGTGCATTTTTAGAATTCAATTTGTACTAAACGACCGGCACGGTGGTATAATTTTGGTCGCGAATATATTGAGGGGTTGGGCTGTGTTGAGCAGTTCTGCTTCTTTCTCCAACCAATATATATAAAACACAAGGAGATATAAAATAATGAAATAATAATGAACCAAACCAGTATATATATATATATATATATATATATATATATATATATATATATATATATATATATATATATATATATATATATAGGTGTATATGTATATGTGACAAAAGGACCTACCCCAAAGTTGTTGAAAATTAAATCAATAGGATTTATTGAAAAGAGTAAAAAAAGTAAAATGTAAGAACTATCAGAAAAAATGAAGTAAAAACACAAGATCAATACCACTGTTATATGTTCGAACTACTCTGCATGTGTGTATACTATAGCTCACTCTTTCTCATTTTACCTGGCTGTCAGATAACGCGACGGACTTTATTATAATTACACTACGTGAATATCCCTATTCTTTTAGCTTATGTATGGACCATATGCTGTACAATTTTCTCCAGCTCATGCCTGTAATCCTTATCAAACAAATGAGTATTAATGATACGAAGAGTACATATTTATAAAATGTCATTCATTAAATAGCAAATATATAAAAGATGGATATTGTTATTCATGCTTTTCTATGAATTTCCACGATCATAAATTTACATGAGAGGATTTTTATTAGCTAATAATTATCTACTAGATTATTTTATAAAAACTACTCCGACCCTACGAAGGGTTCAAGACGATAACACACGCTAGTATGTATTTTGAAAATTCTACAAAGTGATTGCAATGTATTATTCACATAAGTAATGGATACCGAGCCGAGGATACATGTGTGTTTAGAATGCGTGACGATTGAATAAAAACCCTTTGCAGAGACCTGCAGGTGTGTCATAAAAGAATCAGCTAAGGTAACTATTTCTAGAAGAGACACACAAGGAGGCCGAGAAAATATTAATCAACCAAATGATTGTGGTGACTAATCCAGGGGGATCAGCCAATGGAGTCAGCGACCAATGAGAGAGTGTGCTGGTCAAGGTAACAAGGTTTTGTTCGGGCAATTCCAGGTCAATGATAGACTAAGTTGGGATGTTCACTTACTCCTCTCTTCTGAATAAAACGGATTTCATTTTTCGAAAACTCGTAGATAAAATACGTTTCGCGTCGATCGTCCACTGAGTTCAGAAGTCGCAAGTTTAAGAAACAGACACGTTATATCAAGGAACAAACATACTACACGTATCTATCTACACATAATGAGTTTATACCAGTTTGAAAGGGAATACATATTATTATATAAAACAATGACCAAGAGCGTTGTTGTGCTTTGGAGTGGTTCGGACTGTCTTTTGAATTGATTATTATTTATTTGTTTTCATATGCCTGTCTTACACAAATTGACAATGCACCCGCGTATATCGATGCATTCTCCTTGGACAGAGCAAAACACAACGTGGCAGGAGGTTATATCGGCGGACGCTGCATATCCTCTTCCGAAGTTGAATTTCATCGAATACGCACCACGTGAAAGCGCGTAGACGCTACATAAACTGACTCCGAAGTTAACAGCCCGGAACGATATAAAACATGTCAGAGCGTGAACGCGACAGTATCTGTTTACTAATCGAGAACACGGTGTTACATTGTCTCCGGAGTTTTTAGGCGCTATACGATTGTCTAGCATAAACCTAGAGAGATGTCAGCTTTCGGAAGATTAACATGAGTGTGGTCGTCGCAATGGCCAACCACATTGTCTACATTGGCTGGGAAATGCCTGAACCATAAAATTGGAATACAATATTTGTTTTACACCTCGATTTGAATGAATATACTACAACTGCTTCTGATAAAAACAAGCTACCTTTAATACAACTCGATACATTGACACAGAATTGTAAAATATACAGAATAGTCATACATAATTAGTAAACATAACTCGGGTACGGATAAGAATTGAAATAATTCTCGTATCCTCCGTAACGTTTTTTTTCTTCTTCCATGATCTTATTTTTTTGAAAAACTGGCGTTGTTTTCGTTATTTATTTACATTAACTCGACTGTACTTGATTAATCTAAACATTTAACATTATAATGCGATGTTCATATGAACTAGCATGGCATGAGATACATTCATCACGTTTCGTGTTGTCAAAACATATATATATATATATATATATATATATATATATATATATATATATATATATATAATTAAAAATAACCGACAATTTTTGTCTGGTTATTTTAGTATTGATCCCTTTAATTTTCCGGATTAAAATCTTAATCTTGGAAGAAAATTGGCTGATGAAACATTAATTTTAACACTAGTACTAATATACTTAAATACTTATAATACCTAATAAATATAGTTTCATATTTAAATTTTCCCGCCATAATTAATTATAAATCTCACTCCAGGTCTTTACCTGTTTGTCATTATTCCACTTACGAGGGACCCAGACGGGTCAGAAAGTACTCTGGATCAACATGTACATTACGGCAGTTTCATCAGCCAATTTTCTTCCGAGATTAAGATTTTAATCCGGAGAATTGAAGGGATCAATGTTAAAATGACCAGACAAAAAATGGCGGTTATTTTTAATAATACGTGTCCTAAAGAAAAAATGCTGCCTCGATATACATATACATATATATATATATATATATATATATATATATATATATAGTTTGATTACCATATAGACGTGTTCACATAATTTAGTATAATATAGCACAACCTCAAATAGCTTTCTACAGTTAATATATTACACTTGACTAAACAATGAATTATTTAGGGTTGATCAATAGAAGGTGCAACTTGTTATTTACAAAGAGTATGTACACTCTCTTATGCTGTGCACGTGAGCAGACACGTTTATGTATAGGTTCAATCTCGAAATCGTTTACAGATTACTTGAAGCCAGTAATTGCAAAATTATTAACGTCAAATAAATATTGAGTGTACCTTTTCAGAGATATTGCATTCAATGTATGTCTCATACATATTGGTGCTAAACTGCTTAACTCATGTGATTTTAATGCATTCCAAAGTAAATCATTTATACTAAAATTATTAGTAGCACCCTTTCTGATATAAATAACACAATCATCTGCTAACCCTTTTGTACAGTAGCACCGCTAATGTGGTTTATCATGCGGTTTTATTAGAGTAATCAGTCACAATCAAAACGTCATAAAAGACTATACCTAATAACTTGTGGTATTCTCTCATCTAACAACACACCTTTTGTAAAGAATTGCTGGAATTTGGTCATTCCTCTAGACTTCGAAAAAATACGAATGTTGTGGATAAACCAGTCGTGCACAAATTGAACACATATTGTTCAAAATAATAAGGTTTTATTTCATAAATTATGGGCTTAATACCCTTTCATTGCTGATTTAGTTTTATTAATAATAAATGCAATTATTGTCGTTTTTTTCGAATTTTTTGTATAAAATAAAACTGGTGCGGTAAAAAGTGAGATCAACATATTAACCATATGGTGACTGACCAGTTGATCAATGACGAAGCAACACTCACAACGCACAATTATGAAAAGAGAAATATATCTTGTTAGTCTGTGTAAACGGTAAAAATATTTGAAATATCAAGTAATTTGTGTAAAAGTTGATTCAAATGGGTTATACTAGCTTTAATTAAACAGGTTGATATATTGGTCATACGTATGCACTCTGCTGTTTTGTTTACTTGTGTGTCGTCATCCCTAGTCCATGGCGATAACACAGTTAAAGTGATTATGAATGTTCTATCTTGATGTTTGCTCATTTTAAATCAAGCTTTTCTTAATTGAACACACCGGAACATAAATTCGTTTGACGATTAATAAGATATCCTAAATTTAATCCTGACCAAGAGCATTAAATATCTAAATACATAAGAATGCTTGTCAAATAATTTATTGATTCTACTTATAATCTTCAAAAACTTATAGGTTTGTATTTATTACGGGTATAATCGATTAATATGATATTAGTTTACAAGTAATGTGTATCTTTCTTTGCGCTTTATTGTATTGTTAGATAGCGAAAAGGGATATCGGTGAGAGGGCGCCGGACAAAGTAAGGGGGATAATAGCAAAAGTAAAGAAATAACGTGACTTCCGCCAAGAGAGCGGTTCTTTTTCATAGTCAACCGACCCTAACAGACGCAAGACCTGCCCCCCCCCCCCCGTGTTGCCTCCGTACTTTTCGTATTTCCCCCTCTAATGTTTTAATTCATATACACTCTCTCTCTCTCTTATTATTATTCTCTTACTCTCTCTCTGTCTCTCGTTCTCGTACACATGCATTTTAGTTTATAGTTTTCTGGCTATTAAATAAAACATTTAAAACCAAGCCAACGATCAAGAGGTGTTTAATGACACGCGGTGAGGGGCCGGGTTTCGAAGCGCTAACGGCCTGGATAAAACAGACAATGGATTAGTGTATAATGCTATACATCCGACAGTAAGCGGTATATAATGTATTTGATTTGGTGCTACATGATATAAGCTTTCCCCAAGGAGTCATGTAAAAGTCGGATTTCAAGAGTGAAAACATATACATACAGGGAGTAAAACATTAAAAAAGCAAAGAAAAGACAGAAGGGGTATGTGTTTAGAAACAGCAACACAACTATTGTATGAATATTAAATTGCAAAACACCTCAAGTGTATAAATTTGGAAGTGAAAATAAGCTACAGGATAGCAACTTAGATCTATAAAGTTGATTTAGTATAGAAGGTTTGAACTGCAAAATGAAACTCGTTTTAGAATTCGGACCAGTAGAGATGCACTACAATAGTTATTAAGAAAAAGATGGAGCAACTGCATCTTTTTAGAACAGCAACATCTCTATACTGTAGACACTTGAGACACAAATATACCTCACACATTTTAAACATAAAAATACATTTAGAGTAGAAATTTGAAAGAAAATATTTCGCTAGTGTAAAGATTTTAACAAATCGGTTTAGCAAAATATTCTTACTATTTGGATTTGGAACAGAGAAATAGTGTTTATATCGAACTCGCGACAAAATACGCCAAATGTACAAATTACAAACATAAAAGTAATTTTACTATAGGCATATATCTAATGTAGAAATGTTGAACGAAAATAATCTAGTATAGAAATGTTAATAGAACATAGATCTTGTGTAGAAAGTTAATAGCAAATGAATTGTATGTATAATAATAGAGACAAAGTGTACATGTCTAGAACAACAGCATTATTTAGCGTACAATTATGAACAGAAACATTATCTTTGCATAACATCTAAAAAATATGTCTGGTCTAAGAATCTGGAAAGTAAAAATAGCTCTACAATAGAAACTTAACATCTCTACAAATCTCTTGTGTATTAATTTGGAATTGAGACATAGTGGAGAACAGAATACTTGTTCTAGTGTAGCATCTGGAACGGCTAATCAAATCTAACAACAAAACAGCTATACAATAGATATTTCGATCCGGAAATAGAACTTGATATCTGTAGCAGCGACACAATAAGATCTAGATTTCGAATAACCACATAGTTATATTCAATCAATTGGGAATTAAAACATGTCAATTCTACAGAAATTTGAAACATGAAAATAGTTTTTCGATAGGATTTTTAAGCAACCTAATTAACGTAGTGTAGAAATTTGGAAAATCAAAACAAATCAAGTGAAGGAAAAAAAATAATACCCAGTAATGAATGCCCCAATCACGTCTGTACTAGAAGTGTGCAGACAAAGAGTGCGACTAAATAATAGAGAAGACCATATATCGTCGCGAGTGATTAATAGATGATAAACGGCTGTTGCAATAAGCCAAGGATAGAAACACGTACATATCAACTACAATGAGACAGGAAACTAAGTCAATCATTGTGTTGTATTTACTAGCGCTAACAAATATTTATGTGGCCGTAACCCCATTCGATGCACCTGTCAACCCCGATAGTTTGACATCGAATCTGTTTTAATAAACAACCCAACCCCCTGATTAAAGGCTGACCTTTGAAGTGCAGTGTAATTCTACGTTTGCTAATACAATAAAAAAATTGTTTCAGTTTACTAGCCTCCCTACGAGGGCAAAGAAGTTCAGGTACAAAGCTTTCAATGTGAGAAATTCCAGACGAGGCGCTCATACTTGTACCCCATATATATATATTCCATATTCACGTTTTATGCTTTTTTTCTATTATTATTTTTAAAATTCTAACCTATTTTGCTGTTTGCCAATTAAGAATGTGTGTACATTCTCTGAATGTGTCTATCTTATTAGCTTGCTTCATTAGTTTTATTTTCTCTATGTGTTTGTCTACCAAACAACGCCCCGACAGTACCCCACTAATATATTCAATGTCCTTCCTGCCCTCACTTTGGTCCGGTCAGCCGCCGGCATTTCGCTCATCTCTCCTTGCTGCTAAAATTCAATACTGCAAGCTTACTCCAACAAATCGATGTAACAGGTTAATAAGCAAGCGCACAAATACTCCACTTCCGCCTACCGCGTGAATGACGGGAAATTGACTTATTATTTTCTTTTTTTAATTTACTGTTTTTTTTTAATTTTTGTTTTTGTTTATCTCTGTGCTTGTTTAGAACCAGGTCGTCGGTAGTAATACCAGTTTCAGGTTTGGCAACGATTTTTTCCTCCGTTTGGTCTTTCATATATTATAGATCCGCCGATGTACCTTCGCTTCGTCTGCTGCAAGTATGTCCGTGTATTCTGTTACTATTTCCGTGTGTCGGTCAACAGAGTCGAAAATTGATTTGATGAAATCACTTGCTAGTAATTTCCCGGTTGATGTCAATTCTGAAGGTCACGTGTCTGCCCGTCAGAATTGATACATCTATTAATAATAGAGATCATGTATCTCTCTGTCTGTATGTATGTTAATCTGAAGCCGAAACTATATCATTAGTTTTGATCGTTTTTTTATATCTACTTATCAGCTCCTATATATACCACATTCCAAAACTTCCCCCAGAATCACGCGTCTTTCAAATTTGCATAATTAATTCGTTTTAAAGTTTCTAATAAATTAATATTCGCAAATATACACTCATGATTATTTTGTCAGAGTTCCAGATGTATTTAAAATATTTTCCTCGATAATAATATTCTTAATAAAAGTTATTAAGTTAATTAATTAAAGGCATTGTATTTTTAAATCTATATAATTGAGTTACGTAATTGAATTAGATTGTAATTATGATACAGCCTGCGTTCACTCCAACATTTGTTTAGTCGACCTCTGATTATTAAGTTTAACGTTCTATTTCAAACACACAGAAAGGTATATTTCAAGAAAGAAAGAGAAAGAGAAAGAGAGAGAGAAAGAGTGAAAGAGAGAGTTAGAAAAAGAGAGATTAGAGGGAGAATAATAGAGAGAGAAAGAGAGAGTGAAGGGAGAGAAAGAACTGCACACAAGACAGGGCGCGTTATTTCATTAATAACATGTGAATAATACATTGTCTGAGATTTATAGTACAAGTCACTCAAAATGATATATGTACTTTGATTTTTTATTAACACGTTTTTAGTTGTTTTTTTTTTAAATCTTATCAGGAATTATGTATTTTAGCACAACTTCATTTTATCAAATTGTTTAATTTAAAAACGATTGATTAAAGATTACTTTTTTTGTAAAAAAAAACAAAACACATTTAACTGAGCAATTAAATAACTGTATTTAGAATTGTGTTCACTCTATTTTATTTTTGTAATAGTTGATTTTATTTCATGTAAGTCTATTTTTTTTCGATTTGAAAAACTTCAAATATTATTATCTTTTTACGATCTTAAGTGAGTTTAGGATTTGTTCTTTTACATTTTACGCCGTAAAGTGAAATTTTCTTTTTAAACTATGTGTTTATTTTTTTTAAATTATTTTGTATTTTATTTCTTATAATAAAGGATGGGTCGATGTTGTTTCTTATTTTTGTGTAACAAAAACAAGCAAACACGTTTTACTGAGCAATTAAATAAAACAACTAGCAACACTATGCGACCGGAGGGAGGATATATCTGCTAAGATTAATAATATACACACACGAATACTGTATAATATATAGTTTTCAAAAATAATATTGTAAGAGTAATTGGATTTCAAGACAATTATGTCATTATATATTAATATTGATGTTAATATAATGAAACATAAAATGTTAAACAAATCGCATTCATTGAATGTTACACCAATGGTAGCGGAGTAGCTGTGGTATTTTTAGAGTATTACTATGTGCAGATAAACAGAACACTTATTTTGATCTATATATAAAATGTAGATGCATGATATTGTTCATCTATATTTGTCAGCACGATTTAGTGTTTTAATTTTTTGCGTTTCTGTGTTTCTATTGATATATGTTGATGTTTAGACATAGGTTATACTTGACTATAAAGCTATACACCCTCACCAGACAAGCAACATTTATGAAAATTTATGATTTACATTTAACAAAAAAATCACTACATTGTCAGTTGTCGGTCGTGTCTCGTTGTCGTTTCGTTTGTCGATACATGCGTCGCGTATGTGTTTTTACAACACGAAATCAGCTGGTCGCTAAATAATGATCCTGTACATGTTTATTGTGCACAAACAAGTTATCAAATAAAAAAGGCAACAAACTATATATATAAAGTTGATTGGTTTATATGTAGAGCATTAATACAATTTGTGATTATAGAGTAGCGGACATTTATTTCCTCGACAGTCGGTAAGGGACTTCAAAAATAGTTTTTATCAGAGACGACGATGACAAATTTGTAATTCTTTCCTCTCTGGTGAAATTTTTTTTTTTTTTAACATGATTCACCCCAAACAAGGCAGGCCGCCATTGTAAACGTAAGGGGCTACTGAGAAAAAGGAAAAGGGGAGAAGGATTGGTGGTTCAGCTTAAATTGGGATCTGAGCAGCGAGATGTCTGTTTACATAAGTTTTAAATTTCTGCATGTCAGTACTGTCGGGGAAACAGGGGGCAGGGAGGGAGTTCCAGAGGCCAGCAGCACGAGGAAAGAAGCTATTTGTATATCGTGGTTAAAAAACAAGTTTGTTCAAATGTGATATGTGGTTTACTAACCAACAATTTTAACTGTCCTCATTTTGATTGTTTTCAACAACATTTTGGCTATAGTATTCATTTCACATCATAAAAACAAAGTTCAAACTAAAATTTCAGTATCCAAATCTCTAGTGTTGTCTCGTAGTCGATTAATCTAAGCAAACAGATTCACTGAAATGGAAGATGAAATGAGATAAAACAATGTCCATAGATTAAATAGAGGGTTTAGTTTAAAATATATAGGTGATCCTATAAAATGGACAGGGTTCACAGCAATGAGTTACGATAACCAGAATGTTGTGGCAAAACAAGGATGGCACTACTTACACAAATATATAAGGAAAGTTCTTCACCTCAAAATCTGAAAGTAGTAATTAAAATTTCCGACTGAACAGTGGTATCCAGTGGAACTTTTAAATCAACACAATCTATTTCTTTCAACAACTTCCATACTCATGATAAAAAACAGTATAATTGAGGATTTCTTCCGCTGTAAGACCATCTTTTTGTGTGATATATCCTGCTATATAAAGAAACGATATTTTAATATCTTTGGAGATACCAGTTTCTAGGTCTGTCAGGTGATAAAATGTGTTCTATGCCAATTCATCCAACAGATATCCACATTGTGAGCAAGTATGGGCTGAATCATGGCTATACTCTCTAACATCAACTTTCAACTGAAGAAGTATTTTTGTTTTTGGAATATGGAATTTCTGAACATTTTGTACGGTAATAAAATAAGTACCACAAGAATATTGTCTCAATTTACCAAATTCAGTTTCAAGACAGTCAGTGGTTAATCTTCCAAGAATAACAAAATTGAACCCACTGTCAAGTAAATGTCGATTAAACAATTACATGTATGCTTGATAGCCATACTAGTGTCTCTTGTGAAGGATTGTATTCTCTTCCCTTGCTTTCCCCTTATTTGTTTTGCCATACTTCCAAAATTTACCGGAAATGTCAAATTTCCATAATTTCGATCTGATAATACGCTTTTCAATGGATCATTTGTCTTGACACTTTCATAAATATCTTTTACACTCACTATTTTCCAAAATTTCAAAACTAAGTAAAAAGTAAGTTTCTCTTGTATCATCATCTTGTAATAATGGGTGTAGTTTTCATTGCAGTTAATCTCATCACAAAACACTTTCAAACAGTGGGAAACGTTTTGTTTCTCTACTGGTTCTGGAAGAACCGCTACTTCTGTTAGTTATGATAACTAACCAAATTGATGTTTTCATGCGCAAAATGTTGTTTCACTATTTTCCATTGTGCTATCATTTCTTTACCATCAGAATAAAACAGCAAGTCTGAACAGGCCTTAGTTATTCAGTTATTTCGAATACTTTTAAATATATGTACATAATCGAAAAGCAAGTATATACCATTTTAGTAGCCGAAGGCTTATTTTTAACAGTATCACATTTCTTGAATAAAGCTTGATTAGTCGGCTTATTGTCACAACTAACTGCAATTACATTATCTTTCGAATGACTGACTAAATATAACATTTTGAAGCAACATTTTCGAATTTAGTTTGGCAACTGGTATCATCTTAATCAAATACTTTGGTCCACCATGTAAACATTTGATCATAATACCCAATACAGGAAATACCCTAACCCTAACTCTAAACCCTTACCCCTAACCATAACCTTTAACATAACCCTAACCCTAAACCCAAATACTCCCGAAAAACATTATTTTCACTAAATATTTCTAAAAAAACATTAAATAAAAAAAACACATACCGTTGCTCAAAAACATTATTTCTTGATAAAAAGAAGATTATTCTATTTTGTTTATTTTCTTCAATGAACATTTTTTTAAAGTTTATTTTTCAAATAGTCTGTATTATGTTAATTATTAGAATATGATGAAAGAAAAGTCCGAAATTAATGACAAAAAGGAAAGTCTGAAATTAATATGAATAAAAAAAATTGTTGTATCAGTTTCAGGCATCCGTACAAACTATCTTCAAGCTTTTTTCACCGGAAGCCAGCGGTCATCCATGTACTTCGCATTTGCCTATTGGTATTACCTTTAACCTTCTTTCTATCTCATCTTGATCTTTTGGGATACGAAACACTCGAACCTTATTTTATTCATTATAATTGCCTTGACAGGCTGTCACACAACACTTTTTGAGCATTTTGAGAAATATTCAACACATTATATCAAAATTAAAAAATATAAAAGTGATATTTCGTGAATTAACAGAGCTGTTTACATGTAAATAAAGTAAACTTCCTAAGAATATATAAATATTTGTAATTTAGAATGTACGATTTATTAACAAATTCTAAAAGACAATACTTTTTTAAACTAAAAAAAGTGATATTTCGTCAATAAACAGAGCTGTTTAGATGTACATAAAACGTTAAAACATTTATAGTGTACTTCCTAAGAATATATAAAAGATTTGAAATTAAGAATGTATGATTTATTAACAAATTCTAAAAGACAATACTTTTTTAAAACTTAAAAAAAAGTAAAAGTGATATTTCGTCAAAGAACAGAGCCGTTTACATGTAAATAAAAATAAATCAATTTTGACTTTTAACTCACGAACTTATGATCCAAATGTAAATAATGATAAAATAACAGAACCTCAGCTGAAATAAATTTGATGAGTTAAAATTAAGTTTCGGAATGAAATTTGCTTTACCAGTGACAACGAAGTGCTACCAGCTAAAAGTTAATCTGGTGACTGACTGGCCCCCAGTTCAAGCAGTCAGGCGTGTGTCTAGCTGGCCTGTTATTGGTATGGCCATGCTTCTAACATATTCGCTAATGTTTGGGTTCCCAGAGATTTTTTAATGAAAGAAAAAAACTGTCACACTGTACTAAGAGTTGTATTTGTTTAACAGTTGAATTAAGAAGATAGTTAAAGGGGAGATGCCCAAGGAGGCATAACAAACAAATAATAAGAATGATGATAATTATCATTATTAAGCAACCGAGTATATCGAATTGAAAATAAAAAGGTACAAGGGACAGGAAGAAGCAAATAGCAACAATAATTTATTAATTGTGATATAATTTATGGTTTTACCTATTCGTTATTAATTAGTTAATTCGAGTGTTTTTCGCTTTTGTTTACTTTTCCCAATACTTTACACTAACTATTCCATATTTGTCTTGCAACTGACAATAGCTCAGAATGTTTCTTTTGACGGCCTTCAAGCGTTACTTACAAGAAATAATAATTTAATGAAGTCGGTATTGCCGTTTGATAGTCTCCATATTTTAAATGAATATTCATGTCTGACCACAATATATCTTCTTCTGTCCGGCGAAGAAGCTTTTATAAAAATAAGTCAACAGATGTATTGCAGAATTATAGATGTTCCCCAATATTTCGATCTAAAAAATCAGGAAAACAAGTCATAATACCGGAAACGTTGATAAAACAAAATAGTAATAATTTGTCTGATAAACTTCATAATGCCTTTGTCTAAATAAATAGTCACTGCTATGTATACACAATTAACGTCCGTGTATCTGTTTGTTGCACGAATTGGCATTAGTCATCGATTATTTGGCTTGTGTCCCACTATAGGTCAGGTGACACCGGAATCTCAATGGGCGTCCTAATGGGCAGTCGCAAGTTAATAGTTAGAGACTGTGGTTAATGAAGCGGTAAGAAATTAGAGCAAAGTGTGTTATAATCAAACGGGATCGACAATATTTAGACGTTAAGGCGGATTTTTAACGGCGTCATTATCATTAAGGATCAAAGTGTATCAGAGAAAAGTAGGGGGTTTCAGAGGAAGATAGCATAAAGGGCAGACCGTGAGAAGAAAGTGAAAGAAAAATATCGATATTAAAGGGCAGGGAAAAAGAGACTACGAAATAGTAAAATCGAGATAAAAGAAAAAAATCGAAAGATGGAATGAGAAATGACATAAAGAGAACAAATCAATATAAAGGTATCGGTTTGAAAGCAACAGGAAAGAGGAGGAAAGAAGTAAAAATATTAAAAATATTATAATAAAGCAAAAAGTGTATATATATATATATATATATATATATATATATATATTTAAAGAAGTGAGGCTATCAGATATATTTTTCATTTAAAACTTTATATATATATATATATATATATATATATATATAAATTAAATTCCCGAAACAGTTTTTCATGGTAAACAACTGATGATCCCTTAAAATAGTGTTAGAAACAAACTAATATAATAACTGTAAAAAATAAATTGACTTACATGAGTTATTTTCCACTGGAAGACTTGGGACGATAAGTTTTTTTTGTTTTTTTTTAAATATAGTTTTAATGGTTGAGAAACTTCCGAGACTATATATATATATATATATATATATATATATATATATATATATAATTCAATATATTCGTGTATGTATGTGCCCTATATAAAAAAGATAAAGGAATCTAGAAACAAACTTAAGTTTATTCTCATGTAAAATAAACCAAGGACGATAGTGCCAGTATTCTCGAATGTCTAAATAATTTCCCAATGGGGTTATGAGTAGGGTTTCGCTCGTGGTTTCAAGTTGTTGGTCATTTTTCCTTGAGATTTCAACATAATATAATAATTATAATATGATAGGTCAATATCCTAGATAAATGAGCTGTGTTTTAACGCAGCGTTGTCCAGGAGAAATAGCGTATTGGTCTTTTGTTATTATGTTGTATACTAGACCAAGTACGTTGTGTTGCCCGGGAGTGATATTACTAATGATACAGTAAACATCTGGTAAGTGGTATAACTTAGCCAATCCAAAGTGGTCATTATCCTGGATAGAACAGGTATGTTTAAAATCCGCGTTGACCGAAAAAGGCAGGTACGTTATAACATAGCGGTGGCCAGAGGAAATTACTTATTAGTTTTTTTGGTTTTTCTGTTCTATACTAGACAAAGTATATGTTTTCCGTGAGTCATGATATTAAACATGTAATATAATATCCGGTAATTGATATAAATAGTCAAGCAGAAGTTATCTGTCTCCTGTAAAGGGCAGGTATGTTTAACTGTCGCCTTGCCCGGTGAAACCAACATTACTGTGTTTTGTTATGGTATTTTATATGAGAAAATATATTCGGCGTTACCCTGGGATATAATATAAACATTACATCATGTTATATGGGAAGTAGTATATATTAACCAAAAGTGCTCAGTATCCTAGATAAAGAAGCTGTGTTTAAACTCAACGTTTCTGAACAAAATTATATTATTTATGTTGTGTTATTATCGAAAGAGCAAGTATGTTTTAAGGCAGCATTGTCCGGAGAAAAAAATCATCACTGTGTGTACGTATACTATTTGATACAGAAAAATAAATTCGGCGTAACCCGGGTGTCATAAAAGTTACATTAAAGTATTACATATGAGAAGTGGAACTAGAACTTGCTCATGAGCGACGGGTAGAGGGTCTGGAGCTCACTCTTGAAGGTATTGAGGACCTCCACATACCGCTCCTTGGTGACTGTCACTGCTGCGTCAGATTCTTCGATGAAGATTAGTCCAATGATGTCTCCGACCGAGATTGCAGCCCACACCGTGCACTTAGGAGAGTGCAAGGGCTTGGTGGCTACTTCATTGGGTCTGGAGGACTCCAGAAGACATTTGTCTTGGAGTTCGCCTTTCTGTCAAGATGGAAGTGGGCTTCATCTGAGGTCCAAAGAAGGTTAAGGAAACCTGATGTCTCCTCGATCTTATCGAGCATCTTGACTGCCATAGCGCCCCTCTACTTCTTGTATGAGGCTGTAAGGGTCTGCAGCGTCTGTATTCTGTATGGGTAAGCCCTGATATCGTTCACCAGCACTCTCCTGCAAGTCTCACGGGAGATACCGAGGGGCTGACTTCGCTTAAGCACAGAGCGTTTCGGACTCTCCTGGAGAGGCTCTCTCACACTTTCGACCAGCTCGGCTGTCCGCTTCGTGGGACGTCCCGAGTGGCTTGGACGGTTCTCTACAGTCCCATACTTCTCGAAGTAATCCACCCAGTTCTGAATTCTGCTTTTGGTTGAAGCCTTTTAACATTCGAATTGATGCATAAAACTGTCCTGGTTTTTTTTAGACGAGCCTGTCTTGTAGTAAAATTTAACACAGTGTATTCTATGTCCCAGGAATTATCTTTAGCATAGGGCTCATAAGTATCTCTATTGAGGTTGAAGGTAATATCGAGGAAATTGACATGTTTAACATTTGATGTTATTTCAGCCTTTAGGCCTATTCGTTTCATTTCTTTGGAAATTATTTTTTTGCTTTGTTCACATTTTTGTCCGTTGGTGTTTTTAACGTACATTAGGCCATCATCTCTGTAGAGGCCGATTGAATCGACTTCGAGATCTTTTGTTAGGTTATATAGTAAGTACAGGCCAACCAAGTCTGTTACCTCGGCAGAGTCAAGAGAGCCCATAGATACATCGAAGGAAGAGAAATGGTCTTTCTTTGTGCATTGTTCTTTGTTATTTATTAGTACTGTGGTTCGACATTTTTTGATTATGTTTATTTCGTCTTCCGAGATATTAGAGAGGAGAGTGGCGAATTCTATGACATTTTAATACTATTATTATTATTATTATTATTATTATTATTATTATTATTATTATTATTATTATTATCATTATTATTATTATTATTATTATTATTATTATTATTATTATCATTAATATTTTTACAAACTTGTTATTTCTATTTTTATTCTAATTTTATTTATATCTATCTTTATTTTTATTTTTATTAAGGCTTTTATTAAGGCTATTATCACTGCGACTATCGTAGGTATGATTGGCAGGGGTTATCATTGTAATCATAATCGGTTTTGTTAATGCTAAAACTGGTAACACCATTAAACTTCTCTTATAAAATGATTCCACTCTTAGTATAATATAATCACAATTTAAAAAAATATATATAATCTAAACAAAATTCACTACAAATAATAAAGAAGACATTAAAATAGAATAAATAAAATGCAGAAGTAGCAATTAATACCCTAAATAAAAATTATCAAACATTTTTATCCACATGATAATTACCTATTAGAATTAAAATAAAATAAGACTGACGGTTATAATCATAATTTTATTCTCATTTTAAATTTAACTCACTCTGGCCGTCGCCCCCCCCTCCCCTCAACCCCGGCTGAAATTGAGATCATCACAGCACAAACACGTGAAAACCTCCCACGCAATAATTTGTAACACGACTTGTTGGGGTCCCCCCCTCCCCTCTCATGTCCCATGTCACCGTTATAGACAAAGTCCCAACTCTGTCCCCCTCCCCCTCCAATGTATTTTCAATTTTCAATCTCCCGTTGAGGTGAAGTTAAAACGTATGCCATTCGGATTCCATCGTTAGCCTGAGGAGTTGGACGCTATTTGCGCAAATGAAACAGAACGTGTTTTGTCGCAACTAATGGAATAACATCAAAAAATATATATTTTGCTCTGAATTTTCATTGAGCACTCGCATAAACCCGGTTTCAACTTCCTTCGGATTCATACCCCCTGGGTATTTGTAACAAGTTAATTATATATATATATATATATATATATATAATATTCTACAGATGGAAGATCAGAATAAAAATTGTAAAGATACAATATTTTTTAGAGTCAAAAGTTGAGAGTAAGGAGCTTCATATCCGTAATCCATCGATTTTAAAAGATAACCTATTTTCATCAGAGGACAGAGAAAAACTGACAATGTAATTGTAAATATTATCGGAAAATATTAAACGATAATTCAATTATCTTTACTTTAATTCAACATTTAAATATATATATATATATATATATATATATATATATATATTATATTTTTAAAGAAAATTATAATTATTTTTACCTACAGAGATCGATTTTTAATGCTTACGCAATCTTGTTAAATAATGTCGATTGATGGGCTTGAACCCGGTTTTTACAAATCGTCACTGATTTGCTGTCGGGTGTGAGAATCTACATTATAATTAAGAGTGATTTAAATATTTAAGCGCCAAATCAGCGGGTGCTTACAGCGAGCAGTTGAAAGTTTATCTACAACAACAACAAATGGGTTCGGAATCACGCTGCTAAGCGATAGTTTTACTGCTTGTTTTTAAATTCTCTCAGAGTGCACCAATCCTAGAAAAGGGGTCTATATTTATATTTTTAAAGTAAATATTAATTATTTTGACCTACAGCCATCGATGTTTCATGCTTACACAATCTTCAGTATAGGGGTGTTAATTCACATCACATAAGTATAGCTTATGGAGGGAGAAATATATTTTTAGAGACAGAGGGAACGATATTGATACGGACGAACGATATAATTTGAGATGCGTTTAAATGAATAAACAAATATAATATTACAAATTACAGAATTACAACAATGATCGATCGTTAAACAGTGCAAACCCAACAGCATTTCTCCGAAATGAGTGTCACATATGAAATAAATTCATGTAGTACTTGTTCTCAATTGCATGGTATATTTATTTCTATACATCTATTAAAAAGGCAAGATAACCTATTAATTGTTGTCGGTTGTTAAGTTATCCCAGATATATGTTATAAGTTATGTTGGTTATGATTTTATGTTATTTTGAAACAAACAATATATCTAAATGAGAAAATTACAGCTCTCCAATACGTGTCAACAAGCTGAGCAACTTACACGGAGCGACGATGTTTCAGTATACTTGAGGAACACTGTGGTGGCCAATAGATACCAAGCGGACTGCGAAACGTAAGACAGTAGAACTTGAGTAGTGTCATCAAAAAGAAGCAGATCATAAAATAAATAAACAAAACTTTGGATGAGCGTCCTTTAATCTTAAACGAACGAAAATTTAGAGGACATACTTTAAAATAGAAAATTGTAAAATGAAATCTCATATCCATCGTATAACGTATTACTTTTAATTGCATAACGTATATGTTAACAGCGGTGATTTACATGCACATATGTAACTATGTCTACGAAATTAGTACGTTAATATATTAATGAATAAGTGTATATATATAAATATATATATATATATATATATATATATATATATATATATATATATATATATATATATATATAAATTTAAATTCCCGAAAAGTTTTTCACGGTAAACAACTGAGGATCCCTTAAATAATGTTAGAAGCAAACTAATATTATAACTGAAAAAGTTAAATTGACTCACATGTATGATTTTCCACTGAACGACTCTGGACTTAAGGTTGTTTTTTTAATATAGTATTAATGGTTGAGAAACTTCAAAGACTATATATATATATATATATATATATATATATATATATATATATATATATATATATATATATATATATATATACTGTGCCTTGTTGCATCCACAAACAAACACTCTATTGGACTTTTTACCATCTGGATTCTATCTATTTTCGCCGCAGCTGAAGATTTGGTCTTTGGAGTTTAACTTTGAATCCTCTTATTTTATTGCTCGTGCCTTTTAACGGCCTACCTACCTACACATCATTTTCTCCGCTTGACTTCTTGACACTTAACTTTTTGCAATCGAACATTTGCTTGCATTAGGCAGCGTTTTGCCTTGTTTTCCCATCAACTTTACTTTATTTTTTAAAATTTAAAATCTTGGCCTTTGCCAACTTATCTATCTCAGCGATTTCCTCTTATGATAACATTTTGATCTTTGAAAAGCCTGGCTTAAGGTAAAAATTAATTGAATACATTGCCTTTTTGCGGAATATACCTTGCTCTGAGCAACTGAATTGAAAAACGATCTGCCTTTTGCTTTTCTAATTCCTTTTCATCCTTCTACCCATCTATCTGCTCTAT
Organism: Sepiola atlantica; assembly: GCA_963556195.1. Classification (NCBI taxonomy): domain Eukaryota; kingdom Metazoa; phylum Mollusca; class Cephalopoda; order Sepiida; family Sepiolidae; genus Sepiola; species Sepiola atlantica. Next base: position 101,358,610 of record OY744526.1, read on the forward strand.
CCTGTATATTGAGCTGTATACTTTTCACTATAGGTTTTACCTTTCCTAAAAGTCTGCTTTTAGTTCTCCACTTTATATATATATATATATATATATATATATATATATATAGAGAGAGAGAGAGAGAGAGAGAGGGAGAGATAGAAGAAATAAGAGTGATAAACATGTTACGAATGTTCAAATTTATTTCAAATTTCGATTGTTCAATGCAAAGTGTATTCTGTAATAAACTAGTGTTTTTTATTCTTTCCTTAAGTCAAGGCTTTTTAAATATCGAGATCTTATCATCAGAGTAGAAATACAGATAGATAAGTTGGCTGTAGAAAAAGCCAATGTTCAAATATTTGAAAAATATTATTAAAAATATAGTGAAAGAAAAGTTCGGAAAAAAATATGTGGTTTGTCTAGGTGGGAATTGTCCGTTGAAAAGGTGTCCAATGTAGAGGAGATTTTGGAGTAGACGAAACATTTTTTTTGTAGGGGCAGTATGGAGAAAGTGCTCAAAATGAAGTAGATCCAAGCACACTTAAATGGAATTGATGTGAAAAAAACTGGCCATTATTGATAACTTCCTGGGCCATAGAAAAAGCGAATGGTGTTATTGGTGAGATATTCGAGCAAGCATCCTCGGAAAAAAACATTCTTTCTTAATTAACTCCTAAATTAAAATTATATATTCATGATTTTGGAACATGCGGAAAAATAAATGTAAATAACCGCTAGACAGCCAGAATAGAGATGTATCAGTTGAAATGCGATATGATTCTAAAATAGAGAATCTGACTGACTTTAATTTATATATTATATATTTTATATATGAAAAGTATACCTACTTTAATGATATAGATTTTCATTTATTCTATGTTATGTTGTTAGACACCTATGCACCAGAATAATAGATGATCTGAGAGAGAAAAAATAACGTTTTCTGAAGTCATTGATTTAATCGGGGCAATAATAAGTGTTTAACCATTTTACAGGAAGAATAATTTTAAGAATAATATAATGAATATCTCTTGCGTAGAAAAAATTACGCACTTTAAGAGAACGTGGCCTTATTCGGACAAGCACACAGACAGATATGTTTAAAGAATATAATATATATAACTGATAATATGTGTGTATCTCTTAATGCAACACGTGTGAATGAGCAAGTGCTTTATTAGCCTTTAATGGCGTTTAATGTCCCTGTCCCATTCCATTATATTTTACAAAGTATAGCTTGACCTAAATAAGAAAGACAGTGAAATCAGACATCGCCATTACCATATGATACGTGCATTGGGGGTTGTCCCGTTTAGAGGGAAACAAGGCTTCGTTAATGGTATTGATATTTCGAGCTAATTATGAAATTGGAGTAAACCACCGAATGAGCTTAGGCAATAACATCAAACCGAGTCTCCACCTGCAAAAAGAGACAGCGGTAAATAATTAAAAACATAGACAGGAAGATGACCGGATGGAGATATTAACCATGACGATCACTTAGAAATGGATAGTAGAAATTACCATCAAAATGAAAATATCAACTATAAACCTAATAAGTTGATGTAATCCTTTTATCGACATGAGTTTAGAATGCTGAACCATAATCTAAAGAAATCATGATGAAGATAGAATTTAGACTAAGCCAATATATTTATATATATATATATATATATATATATATATATATATATATATATATATATAAATATACGTGTGTGTATTATCTCATGCTAAATGCCAAAATACTACAAAACAGGATCCACAAAGTTGGTATCTTCTTAATCAATGTTACCCTACATGAATACAATCTAAAATTAAAACAATATATAGTTATCTTTTAGCGCCAACTAGGCTAATCTTCGTCAAGGGTGAGTGGAGTTTCAACTATTTTATTCAGCTATTTTATGTAACTCTGTATGTACGTGTGGATGCATGCACATATGCACAAGGTAGTAGGGAGATGGAGAAGAAAAGAGGTTATAAGAGGGAGGGTGTAAGAGTAGCTGGGGAGAATGAGTGTGGATTTGTGAAGTGATGAAGAGAGAAGGATACAGAGACGGATAGACTAAGGTAATATATATTGTTCATGCAATATTTGGTTGTGAGATAAAAGACAAAGGTGGGCCCCTATTTAACATATTCGTTTCGATGTTGATACCTTCTTCCTGTACAATGGTTAAAAACGTATTATTGTCCCGTTTATTACTGTCAAAGAAAAGACTCTTGCTTTCTTTGAGGTCATTCTCAATCAACTTAGGTACCCTAAGCTTGTTTTTTTCCGAGCACTTTTCATCGATGAAATCGCGTTTAACTGATTCGGAACATCGAGTTAACAACACCCCGATTGACTTCACCCATTTTGTTTGAGAGACAGACCCATTCAAAGATTGTGAAATCGAATAACGATATTTATTTATATATATATATATATATATATATATATATATACATATATATATATATATACATATATATATATACATATATATATATACATATATATACATATATATATATATATATATATATACATATATATATATATATATATATATATATATATATATATATTATATATATATATGCATACCATATAAAAGTGACGGGGTAGTTGTGCTAACTCGTTGAAATTATATCAAGAACATGTTGAACATTCATGATGATCGATTAAAATTTTCCTGATAGGCCCTGTTGAGATATTTGGTAATACTTCTCAAAAATGCATAATAAAGTGGTCCCACTCACGCCTATTTATCTATGGTAAGGTTTGCTGAAAATTACTTCGCCAAATGTTTATTGAAATTTTTGCAACCGGTACGTTATTCTCATAATGGATGTTACCTTTTCGATTCCCTCCGGTTTGTTGCCTGTTTTTATGAAGTAAAATATAATGCCGACAATCGTTCATGTTATACTTTGACGCTGTCATTTATTTCCCAAATGTTCCGTTGCAAGGGATTGTTCTTATCTGTTGCAACACATTAAATGAGTGCTCCATATCCCCCTTGTTTTCCTCAATAACATTTGTTTGAATTAATCATGTTGTGCACAAAGTATGTTGAATTTAGTTGCAGCAACATCATGTATAGCCAGATTGATAGAGTGCCCATGGGGAGGCCATTTAGACCCAGCATTAGCAGATATTTTTGTTGACTACCATGAGGGCATATTGTTTAATTCGGTTCTCAAGCCTAGTGTCTATGTCAGGTATGTTGACGACACTTTTGTTAGTAAAGCTATTATTTTCTATAAGAACATGAATTGACCTAATAATACTTTATGGAAGTTGAGAAAGATAATTGCCTCCCGTTTCTATATGTATTTACTGAGAGATCCAAGTGAGGTTTCCTAACTAGCGTTTATCGCAAACACATACTTCTGAGTCTTTACTTGAATGTGTGCTTTTTTGCACTAAGACCCAGAAAGTTAAGTGTCATTTTTACTTTAGCACAAATATTATGGTGCTGCTCCAATATCAACCAGTGGTTATCCTCTCCTATATGTCTGTGTCAAAGCTTCACACATTGTATACCTTCGTGTTACTTTGCCGATTATAAATTTAAATGTTTACGTTCTGTATGTTAAACCGGTCCATTATGCGTGACCATCTGTTAAGGTGCTCAATGCCTGGGAAATTTATCTTTTAGAATCAAATCTTACACCGTCTGAACCTTCTTCTCTGTTATTGCGAAAGGTTCACACGTTTTCTTTTGCAAGTCTCCAAAACATATTATAGAGTGGTTTCACTGGGTGTCCCACCTATTCGATCATGGAATATGCATACTCACATTTCTGGAATGAATACTCAGTCATCTGCTTCGATGAGCGTATATGTTCTTTGTTTTCGACTCTGCACCTGGTAGATGTTACATTTTGTAAGACTGCTGCTTTCCTCGCTATACAACATGTGACATTAGTAATTCCTTCCAATGAGTTCGTATTTCTTATCGATCCCCAAATGACTGATGTTTTGTGACACTCTTCCAAAACGTCAAGTTATTACTCTCGAGATACAAATGCCTACTACTCTTAGTCTCTCAGACTTCCCAGCGAGACACCAGGGCACACCCCCATGTATCACTCACTGCCTGCCTACAATTTAGCTCAGTCAGCAGCGATCTAACTATTATCCTTGCCCTCGTTGATTATACCTCTCCAATAGTATTCACTTATCATTGACCCCTCGTTTCCATACTCAGTGTCCAACTCAGAGCGTTGTCTCAACTGGTAACAATTAATGACGCCTTTATGTAAGGCCCTATAAACAATGCCCTGTTATTACTCTACTGATTCTGACTCCACATGTTTCGGAATCCGGAAAAACAAATTTGCACATCGTATAAAATCGCGTATCCCTCCTTAATATTCGGCCATTTCCGCTGTGTTTCCGGGAGCCAATGCGACATGAAATACGCGGAAACTTTATCCTGTATCTGGCGATAGGTCTATTACTTTCGGGATATAACTGCGTCAGCACAGCAACAGAAATACTTTTTACTAGCGTATGTTAAGAAGACCATGTGTCTGCTTAAATCGGAATATGTTGAAACGGCTTCTTTGCCAGGGTTATTAGTGGTATGGTCATTCGACTAAAGGCTGGCACAAACCTCCTGTAGCAGTCGATTGCACTTATTTATCCTCAAAACTGCCTCGTCGTTGTGGGTTTTGCATCAGCTGGATCAGTCCCATTTTATAAAGATCCGGACGGATTCCGTCCTTATCCATTATGAAACCCAGGCACCAAGTAATATGTTGGAACAGGTATTTCGGTAGCTTCAATCTCACTACGTGCTCACTTGTACTGTATGTGTTCAAAATATCCTGGGGACGGTTCACAAATGCAATGATGTCGTCTAGGTTAGCCATAGAAAATTTACTCCATGCCTCTAAACACTGTTTAAATCAGACGTACAATTAGATGCTTACCTAACTCAACATAGATGCTCTATGCTCCGTTTTTTTTTATATCTGTATTTTAGCCTTTCTAGTAGTTGCATTATTATACAATTATTTCGACTCTTGAAAGTGTTATGCCGTAAACCATTATAGGTCATAATAATCTGGCATACAACATAAACTGTACACACAAACACTTGTATCTTCAAATCAATGCTATTTTATTGATCGCATTAAATCTATCTTCAGTAGCTTATCTTGTATTCTATTATTTACTGTTGTTTGCTATAATCTACCAATACGTTTCACTGAGTTGTCTTTAATAGTTCGTATGTTTCACCTCCTATCGAATACTTTACTTCTCTCTCAACTCTTTTCACACGCGTGATTCTCCTTGATTTCTGCGCCTCAAACATTAGTCTTGCAATCACTTCATTCAACTGTTACAAAATCTTTCTAGTCGCATTTTCTGCAGACGGTAATAGTGATGTTTTTTGGTTGCTAATGTTAGCAGTATATTTTTACTTTAAATGAAATAATGCTGATATAGTCTTCTATTAATTTCGCTGACAAATTTTAAATGTCTATATTAATATAGCATACACATTTAAAGTTGGATACCCACATAAATAGTGCAAATCATTAAAAAGAAAATAATATCTTCATGAAAAGTTAAAGGTACAAATAATTAATATAATTATAATATATAATGAAATTATATTAAATATTTGTACTCTTAACTTTTCATATTAATATTATAAGCGCCTTAAATAAGATTAAAGTTTAGCTTTGTTCGGGCAGTTAACATAGACTGACAAGTAGCTATAATGCATATTCCGACAACGTTCGTAGAATCTCTAGCCAGTCTTTCTTGATCCGCCGTCCTTCGCATACATAGAAGTGACCTCCCCTTTTTGAATGTAGTAATGTCCTAATGGTTACAGCTTTTGCTTACGGAGTCTAGGTTGACTCTGTAGCAGGAGTTCGAACCGTGCGTCCGTCCGTGATTATCATCCATGTAAGCTCGAAACGCTAGCGTATGTAAATATAATTTAATATTATTTTTTAAAAATTAATATTATAAGATCCTTTAATAAGATTAAGGTTGAGACTTGTTTGAGGAAGTTCAAAAATAAACTATCAGACATATTCCGACAATGTTCGTAGAATCTGTAGTCAGTCTTTCTTGATATGCCGACAAATAACTGTTCCCATGTACTCACCATAATTTATAATTATGAAGTAAATAGTTTAGGATTACACGAAACATATGTTATTGATGCGCATGCGCGCACCGATCCTTGTAAAGGATACTTAGTATAACTCATAATTGAATGTAGAGATGATTTTGTCTATTAAATTTATTTGTATCAAACTATTAAAACATTATTGTTTGTGCGAGTACAAGTTTCGATTGATATGTCGTAAATTACAAAGTTTACAAAAAATACGCCTATTTACTTACCAGATGGCCGAATAAATATTCTAAAAAAGTCATTATCATCATATTTTTAAATACTTGCGATATATATATATATATATATATATATATATATATATATATATATATATATTTATGTATATGTATATATATATATATATATATATTTATATGTATATATATATGTATATATATATATATATATATATATATATTATATATATATATAGACACCAAGTTATTAACACGAAATACGCTAGAGACGTGGCCGAGTAACGAACAATTGCAAAATACTCTATAAGCTAACACCCGACACCCGGACGATTGCTCTACGATTCAAAAACCTGACAAAAAAAGCTATACAAACGCGAAAATTCCTTGGTTCTTAAATATATATATATATATATATATATATATATATATATATATATATATACATATGATCCGCCTAAATGTAAACATTTACAATAGCAAATGTGGCCATGTTACTCACTGTATTGCCTTTAATATATATTTCATAATCTATAATTGTTTTCTTCTTTAGATTAAGAGATTACTCTGTACACATCCTTATTTCTCTCTATGTGTGTATTTCTATGTGTGTGTGTACGCATACTTGTATGTATAGGTATGAGTGCATACAAATATGTTTTAATAAAGTGTGTTCGACTGACTTTTGGTGTGTTTATAATGGTTGTAATGTGCGGACAATTGTATACGTATTACCGTCATACAATATTAGTGCTTTTAAATTATGCTGAATATCAAGTTAAATTTATGTGATTACTATTATAGTACGTTGTTCTTATACCGCATGTAGATTTATATTTTAAACTAATATGTTAAAATAAATACTCCCATAGAATAGTTAGACCATTGATACTATAGTTATTTTAAGAGTAAATTATGTGGTATGTTTCATCTATTTGTATTTAAATAAGACGTCTTACAGATAATATTATGATCATGTCTGAATTTATCTCACTCATAGTCAAATAGTTTACTCTATTTCCGTTTTAACTGGCATTTGGCAATTATAAAAAGAAAATACATGTTACACTTTTTGCCAAAAACATCAATGTGTGGTAACTTTAATTTTTGCCCCCCCCCCCTGGAAATCCTACAATGTCTACAATATTTAAAAATGCATCAATTAGACCAATTTTAATTCTTCTCTGTGTTATGTTAACGCCTGTCTCCAGTTATTTGTCAACTATCTACAGCTGGTCGATGAACCGTAAACAATATGCAATTAATCAGACAATGAGTTGATATGCCGGAAAAGTATACAATAGAAAAACTAATGAAAGGGAACTTTGTATAAACCTTAACATGCTGGTAAACCGGGAGGTAAAAGGACTGCGTCGATTATTGTTTATCGAGTGTCCTATCTAAACCAAATTTTAATCACTTTGTGGGGAATACAGAAAAAAATGTCAGTTCGAGTCAGGGGTCATCATTTGCCGACGCCGCTCAGGTGGTTTGAGCCGGAACATTTTTTATTCAGAACATGACTGGCAAACACCGCGTGCGGCGGATAGATTTACGTAAGCGCAGAGAAAATATGAGCTGGTCGGTATAATTATGTATTCCGAACAGAAACTGAGTTTGAAAGGCCGGCTAAGGGAAATTTGCATTCTTGTTCTCGTCCACAGACTGAGATCGAGAAGACGGGAATTCTGACGAACAAACAGGCCGACAAATATACAAATAAATATATCGCGATCAACATGATATACGAGCGGCTACGTCCGGCTGTTCCTGGGAATAAATAACACTCCTTGTTTTATGCTTCTTCCAACCCTTACCCAATTTTAGCAATAGTAGTCTTTATTGTTTTTAATTCTCTATACGTTCTGATTATTGAGGTATAATTTTAAAAAAAAATGCCAAACGTTATGTATGTACTTTATTGATGGCCGTGCGAATACAGACACCGGAATATAATTGTAAAACGTATGATACAATGCAGCAACTACATTAGATGCAAACGAATATACGAGTTAGAGTTGATTTTAGTATAGGTTTGTGTTTCGAATTATATCCGTTGACAGATAAGCTAAGTGAGACATCAACACTCGACATATATACGTAATATACAGATACAAGTAGGTTTTACGTCGAAACTAAATGAAGCTACGTCGTGCATGTCAATATGTATATTAATGGTAGTTAAGTAATACAAGGTTCCATAATTTGGCAATGGTCAGTGGTTTGACCAGTCGTTTTCTCTAATATCTCTTAGATACGCCTGCATTTGCATTCCTATTAGTAAAATAGTAGTGCACACTCACATCTAAGACCATGGCGGTGAACTGGTTTAATAGAAGCGACATTCCGTAAATGAACAATTGTTAATCGCCTTGGATTTCTCATTGCAACGGGATTGAAACAATATTGGTTATGGTATCGTACGCTAAATTATTAGACAATTACTGCATCGGATATTTAAACGGCAGTTTTTGTCGAATCCCCAAGGATAAGCAGTATGTAGATAGTTGAGTGTTTTCTAAATACCAAGTGCATAAGGTGAAAACTATGAATGGTTTTAGATTATATTTTCTCTAACATTATTCGCAAAGTTATTAATCGTATTACTTTCCGCTAACTCTAGTTCATACTGTCGACTCTAAAAACGTAGTTTGTTAGCACGTCCCGGAACAACGCAACTATAATAACATCAGTGTGTCTCTCCTCATCCTATTATTGTTTTAAGTCGCCTTAGACTACCCCTTACCACTGAACTTTCGCAAACACGAATAAGAATAGGTACAGTTACCGATTGCGCAACATACGTCTTACTATATGCCTTCCACCTTTTTTCGTTTATCGTAATAAACTCAATAGTTTAGTATACTATTTAATGACATATATGTATACACATTAACTGACGTATCAACGTTGCTCATAAAGAACTAATACCTATTAAACACTAGACACCATTTTAATCGTGGTACATGGTTTCTCCTCTACGATCTGTAACACACCTCTCCCTGATTTCACCAAACATTACCGACGTTGTTTAAAAAGCATAAACAGCAACGCACACAAGAATTGACGGCTGAAATTAAAAAACACGCACACGCGAATCAAATACAACTCATAAATAAACACAGAGTTAAAAAATAAAAAAAAAATGAAAGGAAATTAGTTCGGTCAAACAATACCCTTGCCAAAATTGCCCCTCTGACAGTTATGTATCATGCCAAAATAACGTGACTAGATTAACTGATAAAGCTTCTACTTCGTCAACTCGCGATATTCAACTAAATTGAAGTAGCATTCGTTTTCACTAAGGCGCACGTAAGATCTTAAAAAGGAAATGTATGAAATAAAGAAAGTAGTAAACGCTGTGACTATCTTAAACATAATTTTCAAATATAAATAAAAATACATTTGATTATCTGTCGTTTCCATTTAAGCAAGCAAAACTGAAAAAAACATGAGCCATACCTGCCGATAAATAAAATACGAAAAGAATGCGATGCTACTAATAACTGTGCAACGCCATTATAGTTTACGGCCAATGAAGTAAGAAAACCAACTTGTATCTGATACATTAACGAACTAACAAAATAAAGATGGCGAATCAAAAAAAGCGTAAACCTTTTTCTTTCTTTAGTATGACTTTGCGTGTTGAAATTAGTAAAATTAGTTTTGTTGTTAATTTGTTCTCCCCTTTATTTTGTGTACATTTTTTTTAAACTGACAGTTTTTTTTTAAATCCTGGAGAGAACGAAAAAACACTCTAATTATTTTTTTACGTGTCAAAGTCAAGTACTTTTGTATAGATTTTAAACTAAAGGGCAAAATAAGGAAACATTGATGATTACAAGAATGTGTAATCAAATAAATTTATATAATTTACAAGAAAAAAGAAAGCTAAAATACCTTCTATTTAAAACATTAACTTTATCACGTTACATACCCTGTTAAAATATTTTTTCTAAATTTTACAATCTGTTCAATATTTTTCGTTATCGGTTTATTCAACTTTAAAAACTTTAGTTTATTCAGATTTAAATTTTACATTCTGAAAACGTATGTATTTGTTTTTCGTTTGTGCATTATTGCGAAACAGAGTCTACACATGTGATAAAAGAACGAATAAAGAAAGTAGTTATCCTTTGCTTTATATTTATTCAATATTATTTCCCTTTACGCTATCCATCTATATAGTTTACTCACTTACGAGAATACTTACTTTTTTGTGTAACTTCTACACTCATAGTGTCTATACTACTTCTGTTTATAATTATTACGCTGGCCACATACTTAGGGCAAGGTAATCACATTATACATTTTTAGGGACATGAAAAATCAAATAAAAACAAAAATCTAATTCGCATATCTATTAATTAATTTGTGTCGGAAGATTAGTTGGCAAGGCTAGTTTCCAGGGTATATTGGAAAACAACATATTTTATTAAAACATGTTGTTGCTGGTACATCTTGAGTTTAATAAATACTTGTTTTGTGGATTACTATCATAATGGGCTAGTTTTTATGATAAAATGAATAAACAGTAGCAAGTATTTGGTTCATCCATGAGAAAAATATCTCCTTTTAAGAAATAATTACTTGACACAGATGATCATTTGTTTGCAAACGGTATGGTACATTCTTTCGGTCTCCATAGCTATACAGGTTAGACTTTCATTAATGAATAAAGTATAGTATTGTTTCATTTTATAAGCATGCTCATATACACAACTATCGTAAGCCAAAGAAGAAATAGGCATGAGAAAATGAAAATGGTTAAATATTGCAATTTGTATGATTGACCTTTATTACATGGAATAAGTATTTAGTACGAGATATTTCTTAATTAATTACACCTAGTAGCTTGGACTTCAACGCTTGGTAGAGATATCTGACATAGTAATTATTGTCGATATCCCCAAAACATAGAGTGCCAAATTAAAGCAATACATCCAAGTGTATTAAAACATATCTCGGTTTAGAATTATAAAACAGTAAAAGACTAGAACAAGATACACATACAAAAGTCCAGAAAACAAATACTGAAACGTTATGAAAATCAATAAATGTTTAGTTTTCACTATCTAACATATATAAGGGCAACTGTATAAACGTCACATGTTTAAATCCATATTCCATACACAAAAATCATACGGTAATGTTCAGTGTTAGTTAATATACAGAAGAGATAAAGCATATTTATTATTTTTGTGAATAAATAATTGAACGTAACAGAATCATAGGAATGGAAACTAACAAATATGTTTTACATTAGATGCGTATGCCCGTATACATTAAGCAAGTTCAGTATGAATATCTCTTACAAAATTAGCAATCACAATATGCATATAATGGTTAAGCAATTAAAATATACCGATTGCTTCAAAACGCTTGATCCCCAAAATATAGCAAGATAGGTGACTTAAAAAAATGGATTGCTTATTTATATTTTTGTCGAAATGTATATTATTTTCTGTTTATGTTTATCTGTTTACGAATGTCTCCATTATTTTGGAGTTCAATATAATCGTAGATGTTCTGAAATTGCATTACGACAAATAAGTATATATTTTCTTGATCAACAAGAATATGTTGATATGTATGCACTGAATACGACGCTTTATTTTATTTTATTAAGAACTGTATACAAATAGAAATTATAAATATGAATTATAGTGTTTTTCACTGCTACACCACGAGTGCAAAAGAGGTCCTAATTAGTTCACTCTAGATATAATTTAGCTGGTTTAAACCAATATATCTTTACATGATTTTTTCAATCAGTGGCAATTTCCTTTCACAAGCTCTAACCCTAATAATCGTGTGTACGTTTTTGATTATATATTTCCAACGCGAACTAAATTTCAATATTCAATATTCAAGCCTTTAACAATGCCACAGAGCTATAGATTAATGAAATGACACATATACACACACCTACACACATATATATATATATACATATATATATATATGTATATATATATATATATAATAGAATTGACGATACGTCAAGTATCGTTTAAGTTATCTATCGTGATAAAGTAAAGCTCAATACGTTGAGTAGAGCAATTAATTTTAAGAGGGAAAGAGGAAGGAAAAGAATTGCATGAAATTGCATAAAATTACATAAAATTGATAACAAATTTATTATATCGAAAGTTCAGATGCATTGAGTTACACTAATCCTAAAATCATGTGTTTTCCAAGATAAACTTCTTCTCGTCAGAGTATAAAATTCCGTAATGTGGTACTTATAATAAATAAATATTACCTGTTCCATTTCACTTTGAAAATTGAAGAAAAAATAACAGAAAAGGTGTGGGATGAATAAATAAATAGCTCAGATGGAGAATGGTAGCAGTATTGAGTAGCCATTACCAAAGACAAAAGGGGACGCTGTGGTGCAGATTGCAAAATAGCAAAAGTTTGTAGATTTGGAGAAAAGTGTGTAGATTTACAGAAAGTTTTTTGAGGAGTAGAAATGGAACAGGTAATATTTATTTATTATAAATACCACATTACCGAATTTAATCCGCTGACGAGAAGATTTTTATCTTTGAAAATCATTGGTTTTACGATTAGTGTTACTCCTTGCATCTGAACATTCGATATAATAACATATGTATCAATTTTATGTAATTTATGTAATTTTATGCATTTTTTTTATCTTCATCTTCCCTTCTTTATATATATATATATATATATATATATATATATATATATATATATATATATCGCAGCAATGTTTATTTTTTAATTAAGTTTTCGTTTGTTTATAATAGTTTTTTTAATATAGCTTTTGATGCTCATCCAAGTTTTTTTCTGAAAATTTCACTTTTTTTGAGAAACACGGGGTAGATGTGTTTGCTTCAAAAATTACATTAAATAATTGTATGATATAACTTTGATATGTTAATCTATTTATATATACAATAAGGTAAACACTATTAAATGCAAAAACGGAGAATAGCATAAGTAATATGGTTTTATGAACTTAGCAGGGGAAAAACAGCGAAACCCAGGAATTCTTCATTCAATCCCGCGCATCGAATGGTCTTCTAGTTATAAAAATAAAATGTATTAATCATAAAATAAAATATATAAAAACAACAAATAGAAGTCTGATTTTCACAAATTAGTGTTGCTTTCTGTTACATCAGATATTCACATACACACCTGAGAAAGAACGGGATCCGAAATAGATAAACAAACTATGTTCGATAAATTTTATAGAATATTTTGCTGCAAATAAAAAACAAACATAAGTTATATGATGTCGATAATATCCGGAGAGAGTTTTCTTGTGAATCCGATGAGAAAGAAATTTAAATTTTGGGACCATTCGTGACCCTCAGTCGCCATTAGTTTGTTAAGATCTTTTCGTTTTGTAATACTTTCGTGTATCGTCTTGCTAAAAACGCTTTTGTTCTCGTCTGACCCGAGGCTCGTGTAATCTTTCTAATATGTTTTTTTTCCATTAGAGAGACAGATCTAGACGACAAATAGGTTTCTTTTTATATACCTTTTATAATTTGATTATCATGACGCACTGCAATGAAGTAACCAGCCTCCGTGTTATCTAGAGAAATATTGTTAATGAGGTTTCTATCACTAAAAGCCAGGTTATAAAAGATGAGAAAAGAAGAACCACACACAAAAATTCACCCTGACTTCGTTTATAACAACAACCACATAAACAGCCACAAAAACAAATGACAACAATAACAACCACACAGCAGCAACAATAACAACAACAATAGTAATGGCTTAATCATAGAAAAACTTTCTTCAATTCACGCATTCATGAACAAACGTAAGGAAACATCGTCGTTATTATGAAGCCAAGTAGGCTAAAATCTAAAAAGTGTCGTACTTTTTCATTAACATCAACTAATAATTAAATGTATTTCTTAAGAAAGAGAGGAATTAAGACAAACATCATGATAAATATTATAAAGCATATTTTGCCAAAAGTATCAAAATACAAATATTTCGTTTGTTTTCTATGTTTAACGGCAAATCAACTCTTTTTTCTTATTAAAGTTCCACAGTCATGTAACCTGTTAGTATATATCATATCTTCATAAAGCCACCATCCACCGATGAATGGAATACTGTTGTCACATATTGGCTGCTACACTAACCACTAGTCTTCCCCTCTTTAACAGAGTCTAAAATGTATTAAATCTAATAGAACTACAACTGTCTACTAAGCTAGCTTAAGACCATGTTCTATAGATGAATCTTGGCACCCCTGTGCTTATTTTACAAGTGATTCAATGGAATAGAGTTATGTTCTGGTGCCCCTCCAGATAAATACATCAAACACACCCGACAATTACCAAATTTAACCTCGTCGATCTCCAGACACCATTGTAAAATAACTCTACTAGCTTTTGGAATTCCCTTACTTTACATAAATGCAGAAATTTAAAAGTAATGTGAACAAACATGTCGATGCAAAACTCCTCATTGTATACCCCTGATTCGCAGTAGCACCTTACGTCTCAGTGTCAATATGTCTTGTTTGGAGAGAATTGAAGTGTAACACAATATTAGATGTATATATATATATATATATATATATATATATATATATATATATATATATATATATATATATATAAAACTAAGGATACAACTTTTGAGCTGTAAGTTTTTACATCCATAACAGCTTATGAACTTTAATTACTTTATTAAGATCCGAGAATCTGAGAGGAAAGTCTAATTATTTTGATAATTTTTAAAAATAGAATTTTAAATAATGAGGTTTTCGAATTGAAAGTGACAGATACAATTTAGTGACCTATATAATAGGACGATAATTTTAATATGCAGATAATATTTCACGTGACACTGAAGGTAAGTTGACGAGCCCACTTCTAGACGGGACAAGTTAAGTTGTAGAAAGGAGATACGATAAATGACTATATAATATACTGGATAACTTCCTTACCTATTGGATATGATAAAATATATGTTGAAATAAAATAAGTTTTGATATTCATGGTGGCCTACATAACTGTCGCAACATTCCTGAAGTCATGAATAAGCTTTCAATAATATGTATGCGAAATATTTATCCCCCTACATAGCTTGCTTGTTATGAATTCATGTATTTTATTTGTGTTTGCTTACTCCAGTTAAATGTGTGTTGTTTGTATAGAATTGTTATGTTTTGTACATATTATCGACACATATTTTTCAGTACATGTAATGTAAAAAACTAGCCGAATATTCTGATGGATATGAAATATAGGATGAAAACCATGAAATATCCAAAAACATGAAATATTACTGAAATTATTATATATCTACCATTAAAATAGATCTATTAGAAAAATGCATTTCAACTGAAATCCTATAAGGAAAGCAAAGGCTGGGAATTTTTTTTTTTTAAATTGTAATACTATTTATGCCTATTTTAAATAAATAGTGTAAATAAAGATGAACATAAGATTTTTAAACATTTCAAATACAATTAAACACATTATTTTTATATATAGCATCAACATATTCTTTTACTCTCGTGTGCTCTGAAATATGTAGCATAGTACACGGGCGCATATGAAGCTTACACTCCACTTTAGATTCCGTAAACTACTCTTCTCCAATTGTTTCATTGCTGACTGAATCCACACTTTATGGTGTGATCAATAACACTTACTATGTCCCGAATATCATAATAACACTTTCACAACTCGAAGCCCCAATAGTATCCCAGTAATAGTGATAAAGAACTGCTCTGCTGAGCTGTCCTATGTACTTTAAAAAGTTCACAACAAAGACCTTTCCGAATCTCGCTACACTGATAGCTCGAACATCGCATCTGTTGTTACAGTGTTAATGAATTCGGATGATTGAACTGACATTCGTGCATGCTAACCTTCTTTCTGCCGATCAGTATCGTTTGAGGTACACACATTCTATATAAAATATCTCAATGTTAATCTCTGAACGCATATACGATAAACTGGACTATATATGTGAAGCTAGTATGATAGCTCTTCATGTATCCAAAGTTATGACAAAGTCCGGCATGTAACATCAATACAAATCAATTTGTATGGGATTACTGGACGGATATCCGGCATAATTAGATCCTTCGTATCCTAAAGACAGATCAAGGTCGTCTCCAATTGTTGTTTATCCAGATAGCATACCGTAAATGAGGATCTAATCTAGAAATAGATCATTGAACATTTATTCTTGCTGATTTCTATAAAAGGATTTCCTAATGAAATCGTATCTGAGATGGGGATATTTGTTTATAGCACCACTCTCTTCTTTTTACATGTGGGAAAAAACATACGTGCACTAATACAAGGTACTTGACGAATCTTTAAAAAATATCGTGGCGGCATTAATGGATGGTAGCATTTAATGCTACTAAGACAAAGTTCTTTCTTTAAATCTAATACAACGTTTTCAACAACCGATAACCATGGCAAATAGAACCCTACTCGAAAGTCAAACATTTGACCTTCTGGGGCAAATGTATTAAAACCATTGCTGCAAGGAAAGCAGGTTTTCTTCAACGGAGGAAGAAAACCACTCACACCTGCCAGTATCTTTTATCTCTACAGAACCACCATTTGCATTTTCATGGAGTATTGTTGTCACACCTGGGCTGGTGTAAAATAAACTTGTTCCTCCTTCTTAGACAGAGTCCCAGCAACTCGCTAATCTAATACGTATCTCATTATGAACATGCCTCAGCCTCCGTCTTATCGCTACAATGTGCTACAATGTGCGACAATGAAATGTGCTTAGACGAACTACTCGGCGTAAATATACCTGACCAACCCGACAATCAGTTAAATCCCATTTATTCACTGTGGAGGTTCCCAGATACCAGAGAATGTTATAATTTAATAGCTTCTATGATCTGCCAGCCTTTAGAACACTGTCCATGCTCCTTGTTACCTCTACTGTACCGACATTGAGAAATTTAGATTAATTGTAAAGAAACATATAGCTTCACAACTCATAACTTAGGATCCCATCTATAATGATGTCACCTTACTCCACAGTAGCACATTACGTATCATTGGTAACATGCCTTGTTTGGGATGAATTAAAATAAAATAAAATCTTAGTAAAGAAAGGCATAGAAAAAACAAGTAAAATAAAACGCACATTAGTTTACCAATATGTTGTTCAATCTGTTTATTCTTAAGAATAGTTGGTTCCATTATATGACATTTCTTATAATCGGGGAACTATAATATACTGGAAATATATGGTTTACGCTTAATGTTAAACAAAGTAAGATACTTGATGGTATACGAAATACGTAATTGACTATAATTTTAACAATGTACTAACTAAAATGTTAAAAAAATGTATATATTATGAGCAATTTCAATATATTCAGAAACACATTCAATTGTAATCCAATTCAATGTATTGAAATAGTAATCACAGATACGTAACCTTAACATCTATTTTGTGTAATATTTTGGAAGTAAACTAGGCACTACTTATTGAATTAATAACATATTATATGAATTATAATCGACAAGCTTACGTCTATGGAAAATGAACATTATCTAATAGTTTTAAAAATGTTGATATTATCAGTTTATATTTGCGAGAGCAGATAATATATATTTTGCTTCTAGCAATTTATGTTATACGGATTCTCATTATAGCTGATTGTAAAAATTTAAAAAATATTGCTTATAAAATACTTAATTTTCTGAGTAGGTTTTGACTCATATGCTTATATAATTAAGAATTAGTACAAATTATTTTGAATCATATTATACATGCTTAGATTTTCCCCGGGATTCAATATTGCGGTTTCGTTTTGATGATACGTATTTATTAGATTAATTCTAAAATAGTACTTGTTGTTGTGTTTTATAAAGAATTAACCCGTTTTCACGGTATATTTGAAATATTTTTTAATTCATTATGTGAAAAAAATTAAAATCGAATCAAATCTGGGCCGCATGTTCATAATTTTCTAAAATGTAATCGTTACGCCTTGACACTTGTTACGTGTTTATTTTGAAATTACACTAAATATTTCAATCATAAAAGTTAGTCAAGTTGTTTAGAAAGTGTTAATTCAGTTATTCCAATCTACAATCTATTGTCCAGAAACTATTTACTATATTACTTTTTACGTATTGAAATTCATGAATTACCATTTTGCAATCGCGTTATTTGTTATGTTATTTACTAGACAATCTAATTTTACATGTTTAATGTCATTTTTACAGAACATTATATCACAAAGAAACTGTTATCCTAATTCTAAGGTCAATTCGAGTTTTGAATAAATAATCATGGTAAAGTTAAACTTTTTCCGTTAAAGTGATAGTATATATTTATTTTCTCGCACTCAAAAAGAACACATCTGAAAATATGTTCGTTTTCTATAATTATAACAAAACTCGTAAATATCAATAAAATTATATATATATATATATACAGAGAGAGATAGATAGAGAGAGAGAGAGAGAGAGAGAGAGAGAGAGAGAGAGAGAAATTTTTCACTTATAAAATAGATCATACAGTGAAGACCAGGGTTGTTCCAATAGAAACAAGCTCGATGATACTGAATTACAGGGTACAGAGCATTTATATGTGATTTTTTTTGGTGGGGGATTTCTTCATCATTGTGCCGCCCGACGTGAACGTGTATTATCGCATATTGTTCCGGGTTTTTTGTGTTTTTTTAAATGCATTTGGGACCGATTATTTGCTTGTTGGCTTGGTTGCAGAAATAATTCACGAGCTACTTTTCTAAGACATTTTCTATGACTTTCTTTTTTATCGTTGTTCTTTCTTGTTTTTTAATTTTAACTTTTACTTTTATTTTTTTCCTCTTCTCTTCCTAAGTGACCTCAACTATTGCAACGCTACATTGTGTATTGTCGGCAGTTGAAACCCTTTATACCAGACATTTAATTTCACTGATGATCTGCTAATCTAGTACCTGCTTAGTAGTGAAACACGTGTGGGAAAACATTTAATTTGAATAAATAATATTTGTAGGAAAAAAATATCTTTACTGGTGATCATTGGTGTCCTGAAACGAATGCTTTGGTAAGCCTTCATACAATCACACACACACACACACACACACACACACATATATATATATATATATATATATATATATATATATATATATATATATATATATATATATATATATGGGTCTGTGTTAGAGCCAGCTTTTTAATGAATTTTTCACGGTACAATTTTTGATTTTTATTATTTATTTATTTAAAGAGTAATTCTATTTACAAATAAAGTAATTATATTTTCTAAACGATCTCGCTAATTGTAAGGTATTATGCTTAATCTTGAATACATGTAAAATGTGAAATTGGTTTTAAAATACTTGGTAATTAGATTAATTGCATTATTAATACTTCTTTAACACACATATCACTGATATATATTTTTTACTACGTTTTTAACAGGAAAAACATCTCATGAAAAAAATAATTAGTTTTATTTCGTTCTAAAATAGGTTACTCAAATTACAGAGCTTCAATCAATAAACAATGGTTTGTATCGATGATTGTACCTCACTGATCCCATATTGAATCGGCCGAACGTTAGTATGCAGTCTCGCGATTATATTTAGTCTGACACTTACTTGACCAACTTATATTTTATGTTAATATATATATTTCTGTAATACACCCCATAAATAGACTATGCCTACATGTTATTTTATATATATATATATATATATATATATATATATATATATATATATACATTATCGTGGTATCGTTTTGTTGCGATATCCGTAATTTTTTATGTAGTGCAAATATTAAATGAAATAGTTTATTTATCCCGAGCCGTTAACCAGAGAAATAAATGAAAAAGAAAGGGTAATTTACGATCCTTTTCTCACTTAATGTTGTGTCGATTTTGAATATTTCAATAAATACAGAATAAATATGAAAGAAGGGGGATTATTTGATAATTGTGATTTTCTGGAAAAAACACGTGACACTGGAAAAAGTATTACCGGATGATATTACTACTATTGCCGTGTTACTTGTTCTGACAAAAATGTTGGGTACATAACTATTAAATTTGTGAAGTCACAAAATGTCTCAGGAATAAGCTTTCTCCACCATTAGAGAGACAATTTTAAACACTTACAAATGCACGATATCATAAAATTAATTATGTTTCTAGAACGTTTCCTGTTAGTAAAACCACTTTTATAATGAATGTTTTTTTGTTCTTATATATAAACCTAGCAGGATCCGGAAATATGAAATAATAATTTAAGTAAAATATAAGTATAAGAGTAATCATTTTTTTTTTAAATCAGAAAATAACCTACTTTACTATATGCAATTAATGTGATATATAGTATTTCTCTATATATTACGCTGACCGGTGAAAATTTAAACTAATAATCTAATTTAATAAAAATTAAATGTAAGCTTATGCATTTAAAATGTACTCAGAAAAGACAATTTTAATTGTAATTAATTTAGGGGATGATAGGATTTCTGAAATTAGCATTTATTGTTTTGAGTTAAACACATTAGATTATCCAACATTTCCGGAGGTTGGGCTCCTCCTGCTATTTATGTAAGTATGGGACAACATGATTGAATACTATCTAAATCACATATATCAGACATCATGAGGAAAAAAGGGAAAGTAGTACACTCCTTCTACTGTAACAAATACGGATCACTGAAAAATACATAATTTTTAAAAATATCTAACCAAAGATTTAAAAAAAACTTTAAACAAAAATTACAGCATTCAGCTGTTTACGACTACAGAATATATGTTATGGGACCACGCGCAAAAAGTGAGTACCCCCTATTTTGAAATAAGTTATTTGTGAATGTTTCGTGTCATGTTTCTGCAAAGTAATCGATCTGCTTCTACCAGCCAATGTCCACCCCATGTTCGGCATGACAAGACTGCTTAAATCGGCGCCAACTCAACATAAACTGTAATGTACAGTTTTCTTCAAGTAAAATACTTTAGATATATATTATGTTAATAACCTCACTTGCAACTGAGTTAAGTTAAAGGAAGCGATTAAAAGAATGAAGGAGAAAAATTAAATAGAGCAAAACATCTGACAAAGTAATATCTCAATAAATATCTATTTAAGAACAAATAAATATTCGGTTCAAAGTGGGTGTGTGTATGTAGTATCATGTAATAACACCATAAAGATAACAAATCCTTCAATTCTCAAAAGGGGGTGTTAACATTTTAAGGTAAATCGCAACACCCTATCGTGTGTCTACGCATTCTACAAAAAAAATGAACAATGACAAATCAAGTTTTATTTGTATCTAATATGTATTATTCAAATTTCAGGCAAATCCCAGATATTCAAACGTGTGTGCTTTATCCAAACTGGTACAACCTTTAACTACTCACATATTCTTTTAATTTCAAAACGTTTTATTATTTTTTCTATCCCCATAGTTTAACTTTCATGCAAATATGTAGTATTTGAACTATGATAAGTTTTCTTTTTCAAAACCTCAATATATATGCTAACTATTACTAACACACCCCGACTAACCTACTGAATACGTCATCGTTTCTCCAAGAGATGAACCGTCAAAAAAACGTTGTCTCTATAAATAAATATTTTGGCTATACAAATCTAACCTATTATGTATGTACGTGTGTGAGTATGTGTGTGTTAATTAAAGTTCATTCGCATATATTGTTAATGAGACACGCGTGCCCTTAAAATGTGGGTTGCGTATGGACGATTCTCTTTTGTCAGCAAACATGCCTCTATTAGCGTAGGTGTGAGTAGAGAATTGCCCGCGGAAAAAAGATGTTGGTGTGAAACTGTACGAATTCCAACGGTGAGAATAATACATACGATGGAACTAACACGTGCCGGTTTTTGAATGGGATTTAAAGTAACAATGTAGTTTTCACTTGCATAGTCAAAATAAATAATAACAACTACATATGTAAAGTAGTGTGAATACATGGATAATAGGACGACTGTTGCTGTTTCTACTTTTCTTGTTCTTATCCTTCATATAACTAATTGGCCGATTATTGCATTTCCAGATGTATAACGGTTGCTGAGTTAATTCATGCTGGAATCTTAATATGATTTGCATACGATTGTTTTGTAGATCAATTTGTTTGCAGCTGTATAGTTCGAACAAAATAGTTTGTAAACACATACATCAGAACCTGACAGGTGCTAGCACACCGGATAACATTTGGCTTTCAACTAGTATCTAACCAGAGATCATTAGCGTGTAGTACCAAACCAAATATTACTTTATACTAAGCAAACGTCACACATTGAGGGCCGAACACTATATTCACACACTTCCCCGCGTTTATCCATCAACAATCAATCGCACTTTGCATTCGCACGAAGCCGACAGGTGTGAAAGGTTTTACTTATCTACTGGAGAGTTTCAATTATCTACTGGAGAGCGTGATTACCTACTATAGAGTGTGATTACTTACTATACACTCTCCTCTCGTGGCTTCCATCTCTCGGGACAATGATTTGTCAGGACATGATACTTCACACTAAAACTAAACCACGGAAATACCATATTGTTCTGAAGTCCAAATAAGATCATCCAGGTATGGCTACATCACTCCTGCTTATACGATGAATGATGCACTCCCTCTAAGGGATGTTACGTAAAAAACAGCACTAATGTCATACTCAATCAGACTAAATGTTTAATTTTCCTGGAATCAGATAAGACAAAAAGACTGCAATAAAATATACTATACCATAATTTACTGCTCAATTCAAGGAGGAAATCAATGTTCCTTACTAATGTATTAAGTCAGCGTTTTAGAGGTAAATGGGAACTTTAGTTAAACAATCGGATATTTATTTATCTAATATGGAGATCAAGTCTTAGCTCCAGAAAGGAGTCCCCTTGATTTCTAGGAGTTTACAATAAAGTAAAATGAAAACAAAATGATATATATATCGATGGTAACTCGGTTACGGTACAATGACTCTGGCTATTAGCGTGTGACAACTATTAGTGTGACAACTCGGAGTAATGAACTTGGCACTAAGAAATTAAAGGCTTTTATTTCAGAGAAATAAAATAAAAGCGTTTCCAGCAAAAAACAACTCAGGATAGAATAAAAAGAAAATGATGATGATGATGATGATAATGATGATGATGATGCCGACGACGACGATGCTGCTGCTGACGACGACGACGACGATGATGACGACGGTGATGATGATGATGATGGTGGGGGTGATGATGATGCTGATGTTCATGCTGCTGCTGCTGCTGTTGCTGCTGCTGCTGCTGTTGTTGCTGCTGCTGCTGCTGCTGCTGATGATGATGATGATGATGATGATGATGATGATGATGATGATGATGATGATGATGATGATGATGATGATGATGATGATGAACGGAAAAATACACTTCATGCTGAAGATAAATGCGGCTGGGGACGCTTGTTAATTTTTTATCCCCTGTTGTTAGCGATGCTGAAATGTTTGCTCAGTGGTTGGACGGATATGATGATTCCCCAGACAAATGAAGTGTTCTCTGTCAATGGCATATACGTCGAATCTGTCTAAACATTAGCGCCTGCCTTTGTTTTTTTTAGAGTGGCATGCAGTAAACAGAACACTTATCTATGCGATGTAATTCATATAGTACAGGGTAACCATATATATAGAGTATAACTAATTTTAAAAAGTCGGTGTTACTTAACCTGGAAGGAAAAGTGGTTACAACTAACAATACCTGGTTTCTTATCAAGTGAGCTCCGGTTGAAAACAATCACGACATTTGTATTCAAATTAGAGAAAGACGCGACTGATTCTAAGATGTCTTTCATGTTTACTGAATGATTACTTCACTAAAAACGTAGATAATACAGCTTACGTGTTTTTGGTCCCCCGATTTATACAATCGGTTGACCTATGTTTTGAGGCATTTCCGTCTGTCCGTCCGTCCGGATTTTTCTCCGCAACCGTCCATTGAATTTCTCTAATATTTTGCATGAAGTTGTAACTTTGGTCAGGTTAGAAACTCACATTCTCCGATTTTTGAAAAACAATCTGGTTAGCCCCCCAGAGGGTCAAAAGGCTCCAAAATGGCAAAAATGACATGTTTTCCCCATAATTTTTTTTACATCCATTCAATTTCTCTGAAACTTGGCCAAAATGTGAAGGCAATTGTTCCTAATAGAAAATAAGTATCACTGACCTTGGAGAAAACGTCGTTCTTGCCCCCAGGGAGTCAAACGCCCCCAGGGAGTCAAAAGCCCCCCCCCCCCCAAATTGCTAAAAATACCCTTTTCCTTTATAACGTTTGATCCATCTATTCAATTTTTCTGAAACTTGGCCAAAATGTAGAGGCAATTGTTCTGGATATAAAATAGGCCTCCTTGACCTCAGAAAAATTGTGGTTTGCGCCCCCAAGGGGTGAAAGGGGGGGGGTCAAAATACCCCAAATTTCCCAAATTTATTACATTTTACACTCGCCACATCGATTCACATACACAGAGGGACCACGCACGCGCGGCTTGTTGTTTATTGCTTTCAATCATTTTCATAACATGTAATGAAATAAAGTATTAGAAATCCTTAATACTCGGTTTTAAAAAAAAGCTATTAAAGCTTACTATACATTCTGTTAACCACAATTTTTCCAGACATTAATCGAAAATAATATAATAGACTAGATATGTCAACGGTTTAAATAATAATATTTTGATAATATATTCAAAAAGCAAAAATACCTAAAAAATAACAATTACACAGTTCGGGTTTTGTCTACAGACATATTTAATTTACATTTTAATAAACTCAAAGCTCGCATAAACTATATACACACGCCCCCCCCCCCCATATATATATATATATATATATATATATATATATATATATATATATATATATATATATATATATATAGTGCTATTTGTGACTTGTAATAATTTCCGTGGGCTTATGTATAATTTTGTTCATTGTTGATATTATCATTATTGACTTTTGCTTAATATATGTGGTTAACTAATAAATATTTATGGATTAGTAGGCAATTATACTTAATCTAAAATTACATTTTGTTGATCGTCTCATCGCAAGCGCGAAGATGACCAAATGGTTTCAACGACGACGACAACAGAAGATTGACTACGTCATAGTGTCTGTTTGGCTTTGCGCTTTATTCTCTTCTCACGGGTCCTTGCTGCTCGAGAGACTTTGGCGAGCGCAGCACCTCTTTTGATCACTCTCCTCAAACTAGTCGACTTGAGGACGTATATTCCCACGTTCGGTGGTCTATTTCCAAGCTAGTTAGCGTTTCCTTCATGCAATCCATGTACCTCTTTAAAGATCGGCCGACGTCTTGTTTTCCGCGGCTGAGCTCACCGGACATGACTTGTTTCGGGATTTTCTCCTCGCTTATGCGGGTAACGTGGTCTGACTAGTGTAGTTGTCTTGGCGGATGAGGGTTTGTGAGCTGAACATTCCGGCTCTGGACAGAACCTCAGTATCAGGGATCTTGTCTTTCCATCGGATATGGAGGATTTTCCGAAGACAATTGGTGTGGAATCGGTCAATTTGTCGCTCATGCCTGCGGTAACGTGTTCACGTCTCACATGCGTAGGTCAGGACGGGAACAACAGCCGCTTTGTAAACCTTCAGCTTGGTTCGGAGTCGGCCAAAAGTGCTGATGGCTAATGAGATTCTGTTGTTTCGCTCTTCGTCAATGTTCGCGCTCCTTGAGATTGTACTGGCAAGGTAGGTGAAACTATACACTGATTTGAGAGTTTCTACTGATTGTCAGACCAAAGTTGTTGCAGGCTGCATATCCCCTTCCCCGTGTGTGGTGACAGCACAGTCGTCCGCGAAAAGAAGTTCCTGCATAGTTGTTTCCTATACCTTAGTCGCCGCAAGCAGTCGCCTGGCGTTGAACAAGTTTCCGTCCGTTATGTACCGAATATCGACGCCGTTTTTGCCGTCTCCGAATATTATTCTGAATAGCGTAACTAATACTGTCGAGATGGGCAGAATACTTCAAAAGCGTTCTAAACAGACCAGCTTCGAAAATCGAGGAAGCCATTGTTCGCCTACCCGATGTACCAATAAACAATGATATTGACGCCTTCCCGTCAGCCGGAACGTAATCAAACATATGCTGAACGGCAAAGCTCCAGTGTCAGACGCCAAACCGTCTGACGTCGACGAGGCAGGGTGTTCGGCAATGACCAACCTACACACAACATTGTATCGGTCAATGTAGAAAGAACACACATTGCTCCAAGAGTACCGTGATGCAACGATTGTACACATATTCAAGCGAAAAGGAAACCGCTATCACTGGGACACCATAGAATTATCTCGCTCCTCTCAATAGTGTGCATGATCTTTACCCGAGTCCTGCTTAACTGACTGCTGACACACTTGGAACACAAAGGCATTCGACTCAGTCGGTCAAGAGGGCCTCTGGAAGGTCATGAGAAAATTCGGCTGCCCCTCCAAGTTTATCAGAATCATTTGTCAGTTCCATGATGGAATGACTCTCAGGATACTTGATGACGGCGACGCATCTGATGCATATTAAACCATACATAAATAATTGATGTGTTGTCTTTTAAATTTGATATTGCACTGTCTTGTTAGTGCTATCTTTATACACTAGTCATGTCGATATTAACAATAATTAATTAACGTTATTTAATAAGAAAAATCTGAAAAATAACTAGAACACCCAAATTTTATTTTATTAATGGTTGTGGCTAGCAACGAGCGAAGCACAAACCAGAAGAGAAAGAGGGGAGGAAGAGGGCGTCGTTTATCTCGCCTGGTCGTTCTCTGACCATTTCCGTCGCCCTCTTTTTGCAGTTTTTACATTTTCCGTAAAAAATAAATAAACAACGTGTTTTATTCGTTAAGTTAAACACCTAACTAAATGTTTAATGTTTAATGTGTTTAAATACATTTTTACTCTTTTCATTGACAAATGAAAACAGAAGTTCAGTAACACTGTGATCTGTAGAAACTACGAAAACAACATGTAAGTTCTTATTTTGCTATGATTGTATATTAACATCATCTTCTCAATTATCCCTTCCCCCCCAAAAAAAAATGAGTCTACTTTTTTTAGGCGATCACCTGTGAACATCCTGAAAACCTGACACAAAGAAGAAAAAAAACACAATTATTTAAAAAATTAAATGGAGAAATATGTTCGTATAGAAATTCAATGTGAAATGATCCTCATTTTTCAGAACAGATTTAGAGCAGTTAACTAAATTATTTTTGCCATGTGGGTTAAATTTGCTGCGCATTTTTTTTGGGGGGAGGGTGTCTTTTGGAGGCGATTAGTGTCATTTTATATCCTTGCAACGCGGACTTTGAGTTACTAGTAATTTGTTTAAGTCCCCTAAATATATAAAATGACCCGGATATATATATATATATATATATATATATATATATATATATATATATATATATATATATATATATATATATATATATATATATATATATAACTCATAACACTAAATCCTAAACTATTTGTATTTCTTCCTTTCCGTTTTCCACGGTTTTACACGTGATAGTCTAAAAAAAGCAAAATGTTTTTCTTCAGGGGCGGAGGTATTAACAGAGGGTGTTAATCTGCACATTTACCCATACTTAATTTTTGTAATCATATCATTGTTTTAATTATACACATCTTTTTATTAACAGTTTTAAGCAATTAGTTTTTGTTGGGTTTACCTTTCCCGTTAAAATAAAATAAATATATTTACAATTATCTAATTAATTTAATACTTTATTTTCATGGTATGAATAACACATTTAAACGTTTGGATATTATTGTAGATTACCCCTACCGAGAAAATCAGTTTTTACTTTTTTTACGAGATTGCGTGTGAATACCCAACACAACTTGGTATACAAAAACACAACAACTTAATATTTAGAATTCATGGGAAAGGGATCATTTTGCGTGTGGTTTTCCGACCTTAGCAAAATAACTTAGGGTTCGTGTTGCACATATAGATTAGTTAAATGTCATAATAATTTAGAATGACCCTAAAAAGAAGAATCTGATTTCTTTTAGGCAGGGAGAGGGAGTTTTTTTACTGACAGTTATCATGTACACATTACTAGAGTTTTTTGTTAACTCGGCAACCTTAAAAAAAGAGTCAGGTGCACGAGGCCAAATGAAGAAGGTACCCGGAGTGTAAAGTCGGAAACTAAAACGGCGGTGTTAAACGAAGTTAGAAGAAGAAGCGCTTACGTAGCAGAGATCGAGTTGGGCGGATATAAAGAAAACACATGTCGTGGGTAAATTACTGGTGTGGACATCACAAGCCTTCCCTAGATTCCGGGAGCAGACTTCTACAGTACGTATTGTCGTGTTTCTCTCTAGGTTGCAAGGTAAATCACTTTGCCTGATTTTACAGAAAATAACCTACATTGGGTAGAGTCGGAAATTAACCGGCGTCAAGGTAAAGAAAGAGGTGTATTCGTAAGACAAGGGAAATAACAATAATGCCAAAGAAATTTTGCTAACAAATAAATATTTAATTATATATATGCGTATACCCAACATACACCAGCTGGTGGTGAAAAATAAAGAAAGTTTCTTGAGCACGTCCTTGTTTCTATCGCGGTGATTTGTTTGATGCTACCAGGTTCCCCAAAAGAACAAGTATTGCAAAACACACCCACAAACACATACGCACACACATATACACACAAACACACCAACGCATATATATATATATATATATATATATATATATATATATATATATATATATATATATATATATATATACATATATATATATATATATCTTTTATTCCTATATACGTGTATATGCTTACTACCATATCGCAGAATAGGCTTTGGGTGTAGTGTTTAGATATTATTATTATTATTATTATTATTATTATTATTATTATTATTATTACTATTATTATTGTTATTATTATTATTATTATTATTATTATTATTATTATTATTGTTATTATTATTATTATTATTATTATTATTATTAGTATTGGTTGATATGCAAATAACCGGTTTACACTGGAGACTTATAGGTAAATGTTGCATTACCCGTTCTTTCGGGTTACCCGGTAAGATCCAGCAAAGATGACAAATAACAGAACGTATATAGAAACACTTTGGTTTCCTTTATTTCCCATCACCGGATTGTTTACGCCGGCTACCCACACACATATAAGAAAGTATCATTTGCATACTTTTGACTCATGAAAGTATTTTCTTGCTAAGGTCACAGACTTGGTTTCCGCTAGAAACTCGTTCATATATACATCCGATTGGAAAGCAATTTGATCTGCATTGTCTATCCGAGGGTGAACTGTTCCACAAACACTTGAAATTGTCTGTTTGATGAAATACAAGTCAGCGGATTCCTTCACGGTACCAACTTACTTATCAGCCGCATTGTTTAGTCAGCGGACACGGAAGCCTTACAGCAAGACGAGCTTGGGTACAATCACCAATAAAGCTTCATCGGTGCCATAAACATCGGTAAACTCCCATTCCTCCGGTACTTCGATACTCCGATCACCAAGCGCTCCGGCTCTTCGCGTTTTTTAAACTGCCGCCTTTCAAGTCTCGTATGCACTGCAGAACTTTTTAACAGTTATAAAGTCGGTTTCTTTCTTTCTCGACATCCCACCCACAATGGACTCGTCCACGATTCAGTTTTGCACTCTTCATTATGTTACATGATGTTTATTATTATTATTATTATTATTATTATTATTATTATTATTATTATTATTATTATTATTATTATTATTATTATTATGATCATTTATTTACTTGAATCCACTTTTTCTATTTTTAAATTTGTCAGCGGTAAGTCGGCTTATGCAAGTACTAAGTCTGCAATATGGTGTATTTAGTTATTATTCCTGGGAATTCAAACTGTATTGTTTTCTTTGTTTAAAATGACTCAACGCTTATTTACACACTATATATATATATACATATATATATATATATATGTATATATATATATATATATATATAACTTAGAGAACGACAGGACATGAACTCCGCAATTATTAAGATAGCGAGAAATATATTGTTAAAAAAATGAAAACAACAATAAAGAAATGAAAGAAATCAACTGTGCGAGTAACCAAGGAAATGAAATAAATAAATAAATCGTTTAAGAGAGGAAAAAGAATGTGAGTTCGAACGAGTTCAGGTAAAATAGTCCGAGAGATTGGGCACAAACAGATATTCTCATGTGTCATTATGACATGTCAACCGGTACACATGTCACGCTTGCGCTGAGGGGGAAGACGATAAACAGCCGTGCGACGGGTCCGGTTGCAGGTAAGCCAAGGTGCATGAGTACATATCCCTGTTACGATTAGAATTGGGCTGCGGCGCCTAGTGGCTCGGACTTCTATTCCCCCACTCTTTTTACCACTCCCTTTATCTTTCTCTCTGTCTCCCGCTCCCCCTCTCTCTCTCTCTCTGTTTGACATACTCTCCTTCTCTTTCTCTCTCTCTCTATCTTACTCTCTTGACTGTGCTACCCTTTGGCTCTCGAATATCCAGACCGAAAGACGTGGGGCGAGTGTATTGTTGTTAGAAAGATATAAGCATTTGTAGAACCGATTTAGAAATTAGTATGAAATAAAATCTATCAAAATAAAAACAAATAGTGATGAATACGAGGGATGTATTGCGAAAATGAGAGAGAGGGAGAGAAAGTGAATGACACATATATTTCCTTTTCTTCTTTTGTCTTTATAATTTTCCTTCGTTTTTACACCCCGTTCTTCAGTCTATTATCTTCCTTTTTTGATATATCACTATTTCTCTAATGTGAATACGCAGTTTTGTATTGTTTTTTGCATATCTGAACCACTAATAAAAGATACCGAAGAGATTAGCCAATCAGCTGTCAGTAATCTAACGAGAATTTCCATGATCAAAACTGAAATTGATTAAAGCCAGAAGCAACTGATCAAAGCCAGTGCATATTTATTTACTGTTAAAATAAAAAAGAAGACAACCCACCGAATTACGGAGAGCTGTGTAGCAGAATTGAATCTCAAGAAGGGGTCATTTCATTCTGCCAGGAAACAAAGCTGTTTTCAAAAAGAGAAACATGTCCGAAATTATATTAAATGTGCCGCTTGATACAAAGAATAGGTATCATTATTATCATTATTATCATTATTATCATTATTATTATTATTATTATTATTATTATTATTATTATTATTATTATTATTATTATTATTATTATCATTATTATTATTATTATTATTATCATCATTATTATCATTATTATTATTATTATCATTATTATTATTATTATTATTATTATTATTATTATTATTATTATTATTATTAACAGTTGTTAGCATTGTTTTGTTACAAAAATAAACACAAACACATTATTTCTTAAAAGTATTTTCGCTATGTTTTGTTCGTGTTGTTCTCCGCCATCTTTCCTGAAAATAAAACTGAAAAAAATATGACGCAGCAACATATGGAAGTTATCATCTGCCACATTCGGCTCGTCATCTCTCGGGTGTTTACGTAGCATGCCCGAACGCTGCCGACACAGAATTCACGGAGATTGGGTCAAGATCGATAGAAGTACCGTGTTTAGTTTACTGTCTGTTATTGTTTATCGCCTTCACACAATTTAATCTAGGCAATTCATCATCGATAATCGATCGAATTTAGATCAGCACTTTCTAAGACCATTCTGATATATTCTCATCCGTAAAC
This sequence comes from Sepiola atlantica, assembly GCA_963556195.1. NCBI lineage: Eukaryota > Metazoa > Mollusca > Cephalopoda > Sepiida > Sepiolidae > Sepiola > Sepiola atlantica. The sequence goes on from OY744526.1 coordinate 101,390,677, forward strand.
TTTAAACAAAAAGATAATGAACAATTTATTGTAGATACAGGAAAATTAACACTTGACTCTAAAACTGTAAATTGTAGCATCCATACATTCATTTCTTAAAATCAGACATGACTAATTTGATGGCCTAAATGTTTGATAATTATTCTCCAACTTTCCAGAACATAGTATAGCAGATATACAAAATCAACATCGGCAATGAAGTTCTAGGTGAATGATATGGAATGTAGGTCCAACTAAATAAGTCCCATTAAAAGGGATGCTTTTAAATTCATTAACTACGTAAAAAGAAACAAATTAATGAGTAATTAGAAGTAAAATAGAAATACAACTGTGTTAAAGGATTGAATAAAACAGTGTCGAATATGACACTGTGAGTATAAGTAAACAGCCTTACTATTGCCCTGGTGTTATTATTATTGTCAGAAGAGCTCGAGATGCAATAACGTTTATAGGTTATTCTGGCTTTTCATGGCCGAAAAAAGTTTAACCACGAATGACTATTAATAACTCTGACACAAACGCATATTAATTCGTAAGATATATAACAGGGGGCATCAATCAATGTTGCTAACACACAAGCAGGTTAAAAAATCACACTACTTAGTTAAAAAAAAAAAATCAGAAATACGCAAGAAAGACAATGTCGATAATTCAAGCACCTATAATAACAACGCTACATTCTTGTTGACTTTTAAATAGATTTCAGATGAAATCCAATCTTTAGCTAAGCTATCAGGTCAATAATGTGTCAGCTTAAATTCGTCAAATATTTTTATGATGATTTTTAATATTATTTAGACGGTATATGTACAATAATTCGAGAAATTGTATGTGAGTAAAATGTTTTGTAATATTAAGTAAAGTACTACAGAATGATTAGTCAAGTTGCAATCTGTTATTAATAATAGGATGCAAGTTGCATATAAGTATAGACTCATTCATTCGAAGGTTCCTGACAATCATATTTATGGCTAGTATTCCTATGTTCATGGATCTGTTGGTATCTTTATAGCATACATTAGTACGTGGTTTAAGTAGTTTTTGATTCTAATGTTTAAAAGTTTCGCAGTATATATAGAAAACTGTTTCACATGGTACTTGGCGGCAGTGTTCGTTAGGCGATGGCCAGGTGCAGGGGGTTGTGTTGTTATTGAATACGTGTTTAGTATATTGTTAGCGCAATAATAGACCGAATGCGGCAGTTGTGTATATAAGCGGGTCTATGAATAGTTTTAGTGATGTATAGTGACATATACAGGACGGATTGCGACCTCTTGGACAGCCTATATATATATATATATATATATATATATATATATATATATATATATATATATATACAATACGCCCTATAACGTAAAGGGTGACTAATAATGAAACTTTCCTCATCTTAATCACTTAGGAAATGTAATAATGAATATAGAAGTAAGCAAAAGCAACGAACGCTGCAATAACCAATAATAACAATTACATAACTATGCATTAAATATTAAAGTGAAACAAATCGTTCATATTTCAAGGCAGAGCGTCGTGATCCAATGGTAAAACGCTGGTCTACAAACATCAATATCCAAGGTTCGACCCTTGCCTAAGTTAGCACTGCTGATGACAGCTGTGAGTCAGAAACACGTGTGCATAGGTTTCATTTATGTACGTATAAAATTAATAACAACCATATTCACAGGAAAATATGTACTATAAAGCTAAAGGTAACTAATAATGCAATTTTTGGAATCTTAATTACTTAGGAAGTGATAGAAGCGAAATAGTTGTAAGAAAAAACAACGAACGCTGCAATCATCAATAAAAACAATTACATAAATATGCATTACATATTAAGGTGATAAATATAGCGCATATTTCTAGGCAAAGGGGTCATGGCCAAATGTTGAGACGCTGGACTATAGACATCAATATCGATGTTTAGATATTTGTCTAAGTTAGCCATGCTGATGACGGCTGTGAGGAAGACACACGTGTCCATGTATTACTTTTATGTACGTATAAAATTAATAATATATATATATATATATATATATTCACGAATAATACGTCCTGTAAAGTCCAGGGCGACTAATAATAGAAGTGTCTGTATATATATATATATATATATATATATATATATATATATATATATATATATATATATATATATATATATATATACACACACATATATATATATATATATATATATATACACACAGACATATATATATATATATATATATATATATATATATATATATATATATATATATATATATATATATATATATGCACGATGCGGAAAAAGCGTTAAAAATATTTACACATTTTCAAAAACGGCTAATTCCCAGAAATATATTCACGTATATGACGCTTGTATCGGGAACAAATCGCTTTGTGATTTTGTATATCGTTTTCCCTTCTTAACATTCAGTATATTCTTACCATCTATCAATTCTCTCTCGTATACACACACACACACACACACACACACACACACCCACACACACACACACACACACACATATATATATATATATATATATGAAATTAAAAATGGAAAAGCGGAAGACCTTTTCGCTCAACGTTTCGCCCAAATTTAACGTGGGCTTTGTCAAGCGGATTTATGAGCATAAAAGAGCGATTAAAACTAACAACACACTTAACGCCTTATGTGCTCATACTATGGAATATGGTCATTACTTTGACTTTGAGAAATCCAATTTAATCAAAATAATACACAACAAGTCAACACGTCGAATAATTGAATCTGCCCTCATAGCCCTTTCCACAAATAAAATTAAACAAAGAATGGGCTTCTACAATATCTCCCCCAACCTATCAAAAGCAATCATTAGTGAAAACAAGATAATTCTAGACACCGGATGATTCCCTGAGCTTTAAATTAAATATCCTTTGGACCCCTTTCTGCTCTTTATTTTCTCCTCTTCTTTTCCAATGCTACTTCTATGTATATTTGATATATATGTATGTATATGTGTTATATATATGTTTCGCTCACATTTATGTGCATATATATATATATATTTATTTCTATTTTTTTTTTTTTTGCATACCCTTCATCTCAACATGAACCCAACCACTATATATATTCCCCATACTTTACAGACTTTCTCGTCTTTTGTCATTTTTGTATTCTTCGTCCGCTCTTGACAAAGCCCACGTGAAATTTGGGCGAAACGTTGAGCGAAAAGGTCTTCCGCTTTTCCATTTTTAATTTCATACCGTCGGATTATTTTTATCCTTTCATATACTCATATATATATATATTTATATATATATATATATATATATATATATATATATATATATATATATATATATATATATATATATATATAACATCTCTAATTTGCCTTAGGGTAGGAGAGAGGAAAGGGGGGACTGAGGTTTTTGTCGTGGTGAGGTGTGGCATTGATTTTGAGGGGCTGGGAAAGAGGAGGGAAAAGGGGCAACTTTCTGTGTTTGTTATGTAGGTAGTATCATAGTTTTCGAAAAAGATTTGAGGGAATGAAGATAACTTGAAAATGGGCGGCGGGTTGGTAAGTGTATGAAAGAAGAAGTCGAAAGGGTTGGATATATGAGAGGGGAGAGGGGAGAGTTTGTTGTGGTCAGGTGTGACATTTTTTCAGCCTCACCTTTTCTCTCTCCCAACTGTCTTTTGTGGATAGTTGTCTGAGCAAGTTAAAAATAAAGAGTGTCCACACTTAAATAGAGGGCCTTTATTGGTTGATGCACATGAATATTGTGGGAGTATTGAAAATGTAAGCGATAATATCATATTCTTTAATTGTCTATTGTGAACAATGTTTGTATATAAAAGTGAATGTAGAATGTAGATTGATGCATCAAGCCTGATGAATTCTTTGTGGATTCTAACACACACTTTTCTTGTTAAGATCGCATGATGTGAATATATTCTATACTACTACTTAGCATATATGGGGTATGTGTGTATGAACATGTGTAACTAAATATTTATCAGATGTCAATCATTGTGAAAAGAAAACATCCAACATTTCAAGTAAACGCAATGTTTAAACAAATAAAATGTAGACATTGTGTCGTAATAAACGAACATCTTTTAAAGGAGGGAAATGTAAAATGTTTTGATGTGGCAATTTTTTTAAAGATGTTATTAAGCCTCGCTCACATCATCTTAAAAGTATTCAAATCAAGGCAAAATAATAGTAATACAAATGAAAATGCTAAGAACAAAAATGTGAGGTCAGGAGTGCACATTCAACAAAAGATTAAATGGAATGGTTCAACGGCTATTAAAGATACATCAGGTAAATTATCGATATAAATCGCGTCACCTTGCCCTTTCTTTTCGTTTTTATTTTGCTCTTTTTATGTTATGACCAAATGTTGTTAGTGTTTATTCAGTCTATGGAATTACATGATACACCTAAAATACTGAGTGGGTGTAAACAAAAAAAAACATATCCATTTAAAATAAATATGTTATACACCAATGCTCAAGTGGGCAGCTGATATTTATTTATATTGAGCGTTTTTTGATTAATATACATGACTTTGAGTTAAAGACCGGTATGAGTTTCAAGAACGTGATTCACATTAACTAGGTGCGTTTTAATAGTTGCCTTACTGGTATCGCAAGATATATTTGGATCACCAATGCTTTTTCGATATCTAATTAATTGTCTAATGATTATAAGTACTGATTGGAGGATTTGCATGAAACGCCAGTCCACCCAGACGTTAGATCTCTGCATGTATCCCCATAAGAAAGGAGAAAAATCAAAGTCTGAGAATAGGGATCAGATCCATGATATTCTATTAGTACAAAGAGATTAGTTTAATATCTTGCTCGGTTTAATTGTTCGTTACCCATTAGTTAATTGGTGAACGACTTAAACAAGACACACACATACACACACACCTATATATATATATATATATATATATATATATATATATATATATATACATATATATATGTACATATATATATATACATATATACATATATATGTATGTATATATATATATATTTATATAGAAGAAAATGCAATAGATCAGGAAAGCCAAGGTTACGATTTTCTACAAATATATCATCTTACTTTATAAAACATCAGAATATTTTTTTTACCTTAATACAGTTCACACAGTAAACACTCTATATTATATATATATATATATATATATATATATATATATATATATATATATATATATATATATATGCATAGGTAGAATTATGAAAAAGAAATTAGAAAAGCAAAAGGCAGATCTTTTTTCAATTCAGTTACAGAGTAAGGTATATTTTGCAAAAAGGCAATTTATTCAATTACTTTTTCCTTAAGCCAGGCTTTTCAAAAGTCAAAATCTTATCATCAGAGGAAATCGCTGGGATAGATAAGTGTGCTAAGGCCAAGATTTAAAATTAAAAAAAGTAAAATAAAGATTGTGGGGGAAAAAACAAGGCCAAACGCTGCCCGAATGCAAGCAAATGTCCGATTGCAAAAAGATCCGGTGTCAAAGAGTCCAGCAGAGAAAGTGATTCTATCTATTTTCGCCGCACCTGAAGATGTGGTGGTTGGAGTTTAACTTTGAATCCTCTCATTTTATTTATCGTGCCTTCTAACGACTTATCTACCAACAAATCACTTTCTTAGGGTAGGAGAGAGGGGTGCGGGTGCTGATGTTTTTGTCGTGGTGAGGTGTAGCATGGATTTTGAAGAGCTAAATATTGAATTAGGGTAAAACATGGATGGTAACTTTTAATGCCGTAAAGACACAGCTACTTCCCTCCACTAACTATAAGAAACCTCTACACCCTCCGATTGTCATGGAAAATAACACCCTACCTGAGAGTTCATCATTTACACTCATCGGCTTAACTTTCACAGACAACATTGCCAGGGTTGCTGCAAAGAAAGTGGGCTCCGTCTACCGTGCTAGTAAACTTCTTAATCCTGACATTATCTTGTATCTCTACAAAGTCACCATCCGCTTATGCCTTGAGTATTATTGCCACATCTGGGCTGATGCATCATCCACTAGTCTCTCCCTCTCAGACAAGGTCCAAGAAAGTGTCGCCAACATAATAAATCCCTCACTGTCCACCAAGCTCCAGCGCCTGCCCCATCGCCACAATCTTGCTTTCTTGTACCTGTTCTACAAGTACTTCAATGGATTGTGCTCTGATGAACTTGCTGCTCTGGTGCCCCCACGACGTAAATTTACTAGACTTACCTAGACAATCTGGCAAATCTTATCCATTCACTATAGAGGTCCCCAGATGCCGAAGAGCTTACTACTCCAAAAGCTTCTTTCCTCGTGCTGCTAGACTCTGGAACCTCCATCCTGCCCCCTGTCTTCCTAACGCTACTGCCATGCAAAAATGTAAAACTAATGTAAACCAACATGTCGCTGCACAGCTCCCAATTTAGGTTGACCCCCCCCCAAGCTCACAGCCTTTTTCTCAGTAGTCCCTTGCGTGTACACTGGCGGTCTGCCTGGTTGGGGGTGAACAATGTTAAAGAAAAAAAAAATATTTATATATATATATATATATATATATGCAGGCTTTTCGAACTCTCTTACTGCTTACTGTATTGGTCTTTTAAAGACTAAGGTTAATAGGTATCTCCTGTCTTTGCGATACTAATATTTCGTTTTGTTAGCGCCTTACATCAAATGGATTGAGGCCTTGTCTGGAACGATTTTCATTAAACAATGTAAAAAAGATTCGTCTTAAAATGTTATTCTATTATACAATCCGATTTATTTACTGGTTCTTTAAATTAAGGAATTGCTTGATTTCAAGATTCGTGTTTCACTACCGTATATATAATAAGTATATATATCCCCTTCGACAGAATCTGAAAGAAGACAACACAAGCATGTATGTAGGTAGAATAAATATTTATTTGAAAAATTTATTTTTAAATTTAAACATCGTAAATATAAATGTTATTATTTTAGAGGTAAAAGATGAGAATAAAGAATTGTAAAGATACAATATTCATTAAAACATCAAAAGTTCAGAGCAAGGAGCGTTATATCCTTAATCCATGGACTTTCAAAGATAAATTCTTCTCATCAGAGGATGGGCAAGCCGATAATGTAGTTGTCAATATTATCGGCAACACTGAACTTTGAAAATTTTATGTAAAGTAAAACAAAGTAGAAATAAATAACAAAATAAGGGGCACAGGTGAAGAGTCTTATGTTGAGGTGGGGGCTTAAAATCAGGGTGGAAGGTATCTAAAATCAGGGTGTTGCCGATAATATTTACAACTACATTATCGGCTTCCCCATCCTCTGATGAGAATAATTTATCTTTGAAAATCCATGGATTAAGGATACGACGCTCCTTGCTCTGAACTCTTCATATTTTAATAAATATTGTATCTTTACAATTCTTTATTCTCATTGTTTCCCTCTAATATATATATATATATATATATATATATATATATATATATATATATATATATATATATATATATATATATATATATATATATGATAAGATAGCCCACCATTCTGTTTAAGACCGTTTTTAATTTTAGTAAATATTGTCTGTTAGACAGTACTTTATATCTTTTAATTTAAACTGGCTCGAAATGCAGAGTAATGTTGTTTAAAACAATATTCCTGAATCATTATTATTATTATTATTATTATTATTATTATTATTATTATTATTATTATTATTATTATTATTATTATTATTATTATTATTATTATTGTTGTTGTTGTTGTTTTTATTATTATCATTATAATCATTCTTATTTTTAATTATATATATATATGGTACTTATATATAGTACTTATCAAAGTGTCAAGTAATTGCATGCAACCAAGTTAAATGTCAACGGGCTCTTTAGAATGAATCGAAAGACAGAATATATTTTCCTTACATCTCCAGTTCATGATTTGTTAGATACATTATTTATGTGTGTGCACATCCGCGCCTCTTTCTGTCTCTTGTTTTCTCAATTTATCTATCCTTTAAGCTTATATATATATATATATATATATATATATATATATATATATATATATATATATATATATATATATATATATATATGAAATAAAATATCGAATTGAAACAGAATCATCATCTGTTAAAGTTTCATAGTAAACAACTAAGATCCACCCGGATTTTTTACGAACAGAACAATGCTCTGGATGATATAAAATATAATTGCCATCTTGTCTTTCGGAAAGTTCTAATTCGTAATCAGTCCTAGTTATGCAACATAACTGAATCATGAGATAAGGTCCGTATTCAGGACGTTCCACGGATGTTGAATCGACATTTAGTTTCCAATACTCTGAGGAAAACTCTGATCTGGATTTGTGAATATTTCAGGGCAACTACATCCAGCTTAAATAATTAACTCTACTATACATATATTTTTTCAATTTTGTTTATTGATTTAAAAAATGTACGCATCCAAATTAATTGCACACAAAACATATGTACGGTGTGAGCAGAACATTACCTAACGGATGTCGGTATGCCGTAAGAATGAATGCCTAATCTACAAATACTGGCTGATGCTAAAGTGAACGGAAAGATTTACTTAAATTTGATCAATGTTGAAATGAAGACGATAGAAGCCAATAGCCGAATTTACTCAAGTATATATAACAGAGGGAGAACAAGAAAAAATATCGAGAGAAAAGCAATACAGCAAATAGACGGTGAACGAAATATGAAGTGACTAAAAAATACGCAACGAAAATAGAACATATCAAAAAATAAATATAATTCAAGAGAAAAGAACGCAATGAGAAGAAATCAAGGCTTAATAGGCAACAGGTGTGAAAAGCGACAATTTGTCAATTGAACCGGCTCTTTGCGACTTTTAACGGAACGAACTGTCGGAGAAGAGAAATAAATCTATGTCATCAGGTGATATATGTTGACGAAATACCAAAGATTGTTTCGTTTTTAGTTTTTATTTTGTTATATGTATGCTATTTAAAATATATTTTAATCGCTTATTTTATTAGGTTTTTCTAAAATATCGTCTCTCCCAATCTTTATTTGCCGTGCGAGTTTCGGAGGGGACTGTGAAAAGAGCATCGATGTTGAAATTGATTGTGTTATTTCGACGTTTAATTCTTCAACAATAGTTGGCAAGACTGGCAGGTTTTACAATGAATTTAAATGCACCGATAGTGCATGGCTGTAGAAGGTATCAGATGACCACTTGCCAAGTAGCTCTCCAATACATATTACAAAAAAGACACACTATCAAGACTTTTCGCAACTAACTCATATATGTACATGGACATACACACACACACAAATATATATATATATATATATATATATATATATATATATATATATGTCTTCTTTATTCTGAAGAAGATTACTCTCCGTGAAGAGTACAACCGAAACATTTATGCACATATGTAAACAATAATGTTAGTATTAATAAAAATGTATAATATATATATATATATATATATATATATATATATATATATATATATATATATATAGTTACACATCTGTGATAGTTGGTGACTCAAAAGTATATGCTCTCTTCAGCCACTCATCCACAGGTCCAAAGTTATTTTAGTGAGGATTCTGGAGAGGGGGAATTTGTCTTTTACTCGCATTGTGTAAGTGGAGCGCATTTTTCTGTCTAATTGCAGAAATTATTTTTGATGATCTGCACATTTATTCAATATATATCATACAAAAAACGCGGACAACGCAAACTATTGATAGCATACACCGAGAAAAAGTAGACTCGAATTTCGCCTTCTATTACGCGCTCTTTAATAGGACACATCTTAAACCATAATTCGAAAGCGGAATCACCTGCGACAATTCTAGCAACTAAGCTATTGTTTCGCACAATCATCTAAATATCTTATGGAATTTGCAGGCTACGGTAAATGAAGAATTGTAGATAGAACCGACCTACTCAGCAAGAAGTAAAAATATCTAAATCACAGAAGTAACCACACAAACCTCTAACAATAGGAGTTAAGGGTTTTACGGGTGTGCTCATCAAACACAACGTACCAGTAGCACGCAGAACATATATAACGGGTTCCAGTGATCTATATTTATTAGCAGACAAACAATGGCGAACCGCCGAATTAATAGTTAGGAAGCCCTCGTGCCAGTTCAATTTCATTTGGTTTCTTAACAAGGATACATATCTACTTTTTACAAACTATAAATAAGCCGTTTTTATTCAACAAACTACTTTAATCAAAGCAAACACAGATATGTATTAAAGGATATTCATGAGAAATTAAATGCTAATAAATGTCTCTGTAATACAAAATAATATATTTATTATAAAACGGGTTTTCTTAACCGATTCCGCACGGGTTATTTTTCCTACATATATAAAAGACATACCTGTACCAGGTAAAAGTAAGATTATTTCTTTAAAAAGTATACTTTTAACGAATCTCATGTTCTCTTACGATCATTTAAATCAAGATAGTATGCTACTACACCTGGCGTCTAGAATCCGTTATTACAATCGATTACATAGTTTGGGTTTTGGAAAGTGTCTACAATTTTTATCTGAATGATTTGACTATACAAATGGCAAGTTCTGCTAATATTTGTACCTTTTTAAACATTTTAAATACTTTCAAACACTGAAAATAGTAGGGTATCTATTTATTGGTATATATTATAATAGCTATTGTTAAAATTTCTAAAAAAATCGGAGATATATAAATTTTAACTAAAGGCTACCACCCTTACTTCCTTCTTTTCTATTTTCCTTCCCACTACCATGTTTTTTCCTTTCGATCTTCTTTCCCCTACTCCAACCCTCCCTTACTTCGTCTTCTTTTCCTCCCACTTCCCCCATTTTTCCTTTCTTTTTTCTTACCATCCCACTAACACCTTTTCACTCCCTTTGAATAAAATTAGAATTACACAAATATAAACTAATGTAATCAATTCGTAATAAGTCAAGCTAACAATGCAATCTATAAACGATCAAATTCACATTAAATGTTTAGCAAACAAATATAGAAACAACTATTTTATCTCCTATAAGTTATTCCTTGTTATTGACCAGTTATAATAACCAGATTCAAATATCCAATTTATTTGTTTTCCAAAAAGATGAATTCATACTTCAAAAATGAATATAATGGACGTTTATAAAAACGGTCTTTCGCATATTACATCAAAAACAATGATTTGATTAAATGATGAAGGTACAACTATAGCTGAGGCGCTAGATTCCCGTGACTTCGAGCCGACAACGATCGGGAAGGTCGCCAAAGAGTCCGAGCGCTGGCAGAATAATCTCAGTGTTTTATTTCTATTATCTTATAAAAACACAAATGCCAAAATGTTAACCCCCTCTAAAAACAAAAGATTTTCCCTAAAAAGAAAATGATTTTAATCTAAGAATTTTTTCTTTGAATTTATTCGTCTTATATTAGCGTTTGCCAGTCTTCCAGTTAGAGCCTGGTAGTTTTAATGTAGGACTTGGCCATCGCTAAGAACGGGAGCCCTAACCCTAATGGGAACCCTAGCCCTAAACTCTAACCCTAATCCTAAACCATAACCCGAACCGTTTTTTTTCTTTCTTTCTTTTATAAGAAACAAAATTAAAAAACATAAACACAAAGGAAAAAGAAAACAATAACAAAATTCGACCCCTCAATTGTTTTTTCTTTCTACACATTTTATTGAAAATGGTTAAGTAACCCTCCACCCTACACTGTGGTTGGTGTTTATATTTGTATCTATGTGTTTTTCTTTGAATTTATTCGTATTATATTATTGCCTGCAAGTCTTCCATTAATGCTTAGCGTTTTCGTCTCGGCAACTCTCGAGTGCTCCCGCGACCGGCCCGATCGTTGCCGACACGAAGACACGGAAATCTGGCGCGTTATCTATAACAGAACCAAAAATATAAACATTCGTACATCATATTTGGTGACCTTAACTATTTGCAGTATCATTACAAAATATTGATTATGTAATACATTATGTATTCTACAACTAATTTATTAGCTCTGTTTGACTTAACGCCATAATCATTGAGCTAAATGCCACCTACCGTATTCACGTGTATCGGAAAGATTACGAATACTTGATATTCATAGAATTGCCTCAGCGTGTTATTTCTATATAATATAACAGACGTTATAATCTTTAAGATATATATGACCACATTTTTTTTTTCATTTTCCGTCATTAGAATCTAATAATATAGTATATATATATATATATATATATATATATATATATATATATGCATATGCATGCTATCTCTCTCTGTATTTCTCTTACTCTCTCTTTTCCAGAACATACGTATTTTTGATGCTATTGCGCGTGCACTAATCCTTTTTAATGTATTACTTAAAAAAACGCACAATTGTAAATTAAGCAATGCTTGTCTCTAAGAATGTTGTTCTATCTAACCTATTTTTAAAATGTTCTAACAGATGGTGCCAGTTGGGTGGAAGCGCACCATACAAATAGTTAAGTTAACGAAAGACAAAAACACATTAATGTGACCATAGTACTCACCGATGGGCCATAAATATATTTTCTAAAATGCATAATGATGGGTTCATAAAATAAATAAAAATAAAATACAAAGTATGTATATATATATATATGTATATATATATATATATATATATATATACATATATATATATATACATATATATATATACATATATGTATATATATATATGCATATATATATGCATATACATATATATATAAATACATATAAGTATATATATATATACATATACATATATATATAAATACATATATATATATATATACATATATATACATATATATATATATATATATATATATATATATATATATATATATACACTTCCGAAATATAAACATTTCCAAAATACTTATGTGGCAATATGACCCCTCCTGTTACCTAGAATATTTATTTCAGAATTCATAATGATAGTTAATTAGTTTAAGAGATTGCACACGCGCGCACATATACACATATTATATATATATATATATATATATATATATATATATATATATATGTGTGTGTGTGTGTGTGTGTGTGTATATACATACACATATATATATATATATATATATATATATATATATATATATTTATAATGAAGAAAAACATGTTAGTAAATAAACATATATATATATATATATATATATATATATATATATATATATATATAGATACTTTGTAGTATTTCTCGGATTTGAGAAGTTTTATTATTTTGATTATTCCGACTATTATTCTCAACTCAACCTTTCGGCAGATGTACACTCTATATTACAGTGGTACATAATTTCGAACTCGGGAATCGTTATGCGAACTATATACAGATTTTTTTTTAACAAAACTAATTATTGTATACATTTCCGAGGTCGATATGAACACCGTCTAGTTCGGAAAAATAACTCGAAAAAGTAAGGCCTTACAACGGCCAAAACGTTGTAAGATAACAACCAATATAATAATAGCTACTTGTATAATCTAAGAAATACAGCGTAATAAAGGTATAACACACGTCCTCATTTCTAATGCGCTATACATAAACGTATTTTATAACATGAAATAGAGTCATTAGGCTAAGTGCATATATATATATATATATATATATATATATATATATATATATATATATACATATATTTATATATATACATATATTTATATATATATACATATATTTATATATATATACATATATATACATATTTATATATATACATGTATTTATATATACATGTATTTATATATATACATATATATATACTTATATATATACATATATATATACATATATATATATATTTATATATATGCATATATATATATTTATATACATGCATATATATATACTTATATATATACACATATATATATACACACATCTATATATATATATATATGCATATATATACTTATATATATATATACACACATATATATATATATATACACACACACACATATATATATATGTATATATATATATATATATATATATATATATATATATGCTCACTGCTCTATTTCAGAAATATAAAAAGTATAGCGTGCCCCATGCAAACAAACAGTTATATGTATCGTTCAGTCATAAACATTATTTTTTTAAAACCTTACAAGCAATTAATATAAGCATTTAGTCAAAGAATCATATAACTGAATATATTTGAATTAGTCGTTATAAACGTATACTCTTAACTTTGTTAGGCTTTCGTGTTTTTTTAGCTCGGGGCAATCTACTTGCATATACGTTTGACTGACGACCAAACACACCAGTTGACGCTTGCAATCGTTACAACAACTCTGACTGCTTTCTCTGGAACTATCGGGTTGATCCAGTGATCTCGTGCTTTCTCTCGCTGCTTCAGTTCATTTTGTTTAGCATACGCGACAGACGCGTCTTTTAAAGCGATTCTATTTACTTTCCTCCCACAAGGTAAGATGTGACACAAGGTAGGGAAAGTGGGAAAGAACCAGCGCTCGAGAATTTGAGCATTCTGTCTGTTTAAAAATTGCCTGAGCAGCCCCATCAACATTCTCCGATAGAGGCGCCTCAGGAAGTAATCAATAAACTTACTCCTCCCCAAAGAGGGGAGGCAAAGCCTGGGAGGGTGCACCTCCTAGAACTGCGCAGGATCGATAACCAATAAACCGGCGTGAATCCAGACCCGAAGGCCCGGACGATACCGGGACATTAAACGGGTAATCACACTTGCTTTTCGCTCAGTGTGTATTGATTTCGCTTCTATGTACATTTAACATCATCATCAAGATGTATGGTACCTTTCATAAATATGTTTTACCGTCAAAATCTTCCGTTTATGATTCCGTTGATTGTTCTTTTCTAAAACATACATGCACATCAAAATAATTCAGTAACACATTTTCTTTGAGAATTTATCGTAAAATATATTTGAGGATGTACTATTTCCCTACAGCCTCTTTCTTGGAGAAGAGTGGAGGATTGTCTTTCTCTACTCTATCATTATTTTCATGGTAGGTACTCGGCTGAGACGAAATGTATTGTCCCCATCATAAATCATTCACAAGAAAAACTCGTTGTAATGACTAACGAGAACAGACGTAACTTGGGAAAGCTTTATTCAGCAGACAATGTCGGTACAGTATTATTGCTACTATTTATAGTGGTTAGTAGAAGCAGGAGAGTTCGCCAAAGGGGAGATAAGTCAGAGTAAGGAAAGTTACTCGTAATTATTCATTACATTCAACCCTTTTCTATTTTAATCATGAGGAAATAAAGTCGTTCCATCGACCGGGCTTTTTGCTGGTTCTGTTGGAACGCCTCGGTAGTCTGATATCGGGAGTAGAATCATGACTCTGGGTTTCTGAGTCTGACGATACGAAGGGGTCGATTTTTACTGTCCGTCCTGAGTAACTACAAGTATTTCTCCTTCTGGGTGCAGGTGGTTGTGATTCTGAAAACAGGGGTTCTGAATCGGTTCGGGGATGAGCTCGTTTTGGAGCAAGTGGATGATCGTTCACCTCTGACTCGTTCTGAGCACGTTGACTTTCTACCGATGTTATTGACTCCTTATCTGATGGTTGTACTGAGTCCGTAGATGAGTCATATGGTGCAGCCATAATTTCAGCCAAGGTGGAAGGGTCTTGAGATGTAGGCGTCTCCCCGGGGGTTATATTGAGTGTAGGTATATCCCCTGCAGGTGCAAGGTCTCTTAGAAACAGTCGATTCTTTTCCATCAGAATGTCGTATCAACGGATCATGTGGATTCGCCTCAATCAGTTCTACTTCGTTCGTTAATGGGTCATTCTTACTATGACGGACGAAACGTCTCAGAAGAACCGTTTCAGGTTTTGAGAGCCATGACGGAAGCGAAGTGCCCGCCGAGCTTCTTCGTTGAAATAGAAGAAACCCCTCGTTAGGCGTGACATTTGTGGCTCTACATAAGACCGTTCTAATGGCCTACAGAGATTCTGGGAGAAGATCGTTCCAGTGGGTAATTGGGCATTTGCGGTTTGCGGCCGCTAGTTGTATGCTTTTCCATATTATACCGTTATAGCGCTCACATTGCGCGTTTCCCTGAGGGGGGTACGGCGTCGTCCGGCTTGTGGCAACTCCTCGTTCGTGAAGACATTGTTTGAGTTGTTCAGAAATAAAAGAGGCTCCACGATCTGAATGGATGTAGGCTGGAACACCAAAAATGACAAATAAAGAGCACAAGCACCGTATCACCGATTTCCCTGATATGTCTAGACAAGGAAATGCGAATAGAAATCGTGAATATTCGTCGATGACGGTTAGAATGTAACGATTCTCATTATTAGATGGTAGTGGACCCTTAAAATCGATGTTTATTCTCTCGAACTGTTGTGTCGCTTTTATCAGTGTCCCGGTTTTAGGCCCGAAGAATTGTGTTTTATGTTAAGCACATATTGTACACGATTTTATTATTTTCTTTACGTCATCCGAAGAATATGGTATATTTCTGGTTCGTACAACGTGTGTCATTCGTGTTATTCCTGGGTGGCACAGCTCATTGTGTAAGGTCCGAAGCTCATTAGTGTTGGGTATCGAACTACACACACTCGATAGTTCGTCAACCGCAGCATTCTCTTTACTGG
Organism: Sepiola atlantica; assembly: GCA_963556195.1. NCBI lineage: Eukaryota > Metazoa > Mollusca > Cephalopoda > Sepiida > Sepiolidae > Sepiola > Sepiola atlantica. The sequence continues at coordinate 101,407,290 of OY744526.1, forward strand.
GTCGGTAGATTGCATCAAAAGAAAAACAGGAGAGTTCTATTTTCCACCTCGCTATTTTATCATTTTTGATTTTGCTTGTTGTCCTGGTGTTAAACATAAATGCGACGGATTTTTGATCAGTAATCAGAGAACTTTCAGTAAGCAATAATACTTTAATCAATAACACAGCACATATGGTTTGTTATTTGAATATTATCTTTAACATGTGCACTCTCTCGTATGTTTCTACGTGCACGCATATTTCGTAAAGATACACCCACACCCACACACACACACATACACACACACACACATATATATATATATATATATATATATATATATATATATATATATATATATATAGATGTGTGTGTGTGAGTGTGGGTGTGCGTGTGTTTGTTTGTATGTATATATATATATATATATATATATCTTTGATTGAAAGAAACACATTGAAATACAGTTAGCCTTGTTCTAAAGCTATCAAAAGTGTAATCGATGCTCACAGGTGCAGAAAGCGAGAAACCAACAGGGATGTACGAGTGCAATTGCAGAATTAAAAGATACTTTGCAAATAGAGCGAACACGCACCATACAAAATGTCGTTTACAACGTGGGTATCATATTTCTAAGAAAGGACTGTAACAAAAAGGGTATTTATATCGGCATTTCCTCCGGAAATTCTAAGCCAATTGCTTATACTTTCAAGGAACCTTATCTTAACTTTATTGGTCACTGAATACGCAAATGTGTGCACCTGGTTTGCTTGTTTCACAGTGACACGCACAATAACTTCTTACCAAGGTATATGCAAGGAGGACAAATAAGAATAATTACATAAGCAGACATCAGTATATAAAGTAATGTTGTGAAATATTTAAGTTTTGCATACATAAGTTCTATATTATATCTTATTGTCACTCCACAAACGTGTCTATTGGAATTTATTTCAACTTCCAGTGTATACAGAATAAATATATCTTACTTAAGATGTGTTGTGTATGAACACATCTTTGTCGTGTGACAAGTCACACTTGTTTTTTTTCGTGTATGCTAGGTTGGATTTGTTGAACGATCTCTGTCTTAGACGGCTGACACTCCCAACGCCATAAAACAGAATATGAGATGAATTAAATAGAAACACGTTAACCAAAAACAAGAAATACGTATACACTTTTCAGCTGAATTTATATCTACGAATAATTCCAAATTACTGAATATCAGATATTACACAGAGAAGTAAACGGACAGAAGTCATTGGCAATTGAAGAAATAATTAATCGCTGTATATAATTTGTGGATGCTTTTTCGTTTGGTTCATATTATTACATTGAACTGCGCTGTAGTTCAAGCTTATTGGCTTTTACGGGCATGTGTTTCGTGTAAATATTATTTTATTTGCTCCCTGAACAGACAATCAATGTTGATAACACATCTTTTTTCATTAATACAATAGAATCTTGTGTGTTGTATCGTGTCTTATTTTTTATTTGCGTCGCCTTCATTATTTTATTGACCTATCAGAACGAAAGATTTATTTCACCATCTCTATATGACTTCATATCCGTCTGGTCGTGAATTAAGAGCATTAGTATATAACAGTTTTTAAGAGTTACCCAACCTAAGCTAGTTGTTCGACTAGTTTGTGTAAAATAGAGAGAAGGAGAGAGAGATGATGAGAAATAGGACGGAAAAGAGAGATAGGTAGAGAGAGGGGGAGGGCGAGAAAGAGGACTGAAAAAAGAGAGAGAGAATAAAGTTATAAAAACGTACCTGAATAAAAACATTATATGCCCGAGGAACAAAACCAAAACAAGAAGGACAACGGTATATAGGAAAAGAACGTCAAAAGATGTCTGTTTGTGCGAAATACGGAGGAGAACAGAGTTAATGGACGACAATTCAAGTGAAGGTAAGAATTTAAAAAAGACACACAGAAAAAAGTAACAAACCAGAAAAATAATCAAAGAATGGCTAGCAGAACATAATAAAAATTACTAAACACAAGATGAAATCCACCTCTGAAAAAAAAGGGAAACAACAATAGTTCGAAATAAATTAAAAAAAGATGCTGAAATAAAAAGGGAAAAATGTCCGAGAAAAGCAATCAGTAGAAACCACCTTTGACACGCTGATTACTCTTCGCGTGAAGTTTTTCTTCGGGAAAAAGTTGTCGAGTTCAGACACGCCAAGATGAAGACTGCGAGGTATTTTTCTCTGATGAGCCTAAAAAGTCTTGTAGCGCTTCTCTTCTTGCTGGGAATTATATCAGCGCCATTATTGCCAACGTCACGCGAACACGCAACTCATGTCCTAGTAGCGATCTCGTGGAGGAAGTGTACAAGTTAACGAAGAAATGATAAAAAGAAAACGAAATAAATAAAGAAAAGTTTATAGAACAGAAGTGATATATATATATATATATATATATATATATATATATATATATGAAATAAAATAAGAACATAAATTACAGACACATATGGCGGGCATTTTTCAACGTAAAGAAGAGTGACAAATAAATTTATAAAAAAGGCAATATAAGAAAATAAACTATGATGAATCAAAATCCAAATGAGAAGAGGGAAATAATTTTAAAAACACGTTTAGATAATTACTAGGCTTTTATAAATAATTGTAAACAAAAGTTGAAAGACAAAGAATGAACACCAACACAAAGATATAGTGACTGAGTAATAAGCAAAGACGAGTTTCAATAATAAGCAGATACATTTAATTAATGAAATAAAAATAATAAACACATGCAAAGAGGATGAAAATGTATCGATTGAAAGATTCACTCTATATTTAGCGTGGTCAGTAATTGATTAGCTCAAATTAAACTACTCGGTAAACCTTTCAATGTTAGGTAAGAAAAATAACACAGGATACAATGTGATAAGTATGGCTAGGAAAGTAAGATGCTTACAGAAAATATTAAAGTCTAACATGAGTGGAATCTTATGTTAGAAAAATATATGATGGCATTGGGTGAATATTTTGTATTGTCTATTAGAGAAGTTATCTTCCTCTATGCCTCAAATCGGATAGCATTTCCTAATTTTTGAAATTAGTGTATAAAACAGTGGCGAAAGATATTCTATTCTTTTTCGAACATACTTATACATATCTGTTGCAGCACTTTTAATTCTACAGCATGTTTATGATTATATCCATATAGCCTCGTGTATTACTTAAGGCGCAGGTCAAATTCTTTCCATGAAACCTACAAAAAACCGACAGAGAAACGGGGCTGATCTCATTATTCACGCATTCTTGAGTTCAGTGATTATCCTGAGTCTCGAAGCCGCACTTAAATGCTAAGGTAGCCGAAGGCAAATACAATGGGTAAGGCTAAGTTCAGATATGTGAAGCGTCTATTAAAAAGTATGTTTCGGACTGATAATACACCCCTATAAATCTTATGACATATTAAAGCAACACAGTAGAATCACGATAACATATTTAATTATTATTTAGAATTAAGATTTTGTTTATCTTTTAAATCTGCGGATTTGATCGACACATTTTTTATTAAAGAAATACACAGATATATTGATAAAATTTCTCCATTTCTTTTTTGACGGTTTTCTTTTCGTTTTTGGATCTCTTGTTTTATTTCCGGTATATTTTTTTCACCCGCTTTAAAATTGACTACTTATGAGAATTTCAAAAGTACAATATGAAGTATAAACTAACTTAACTTAGAATGGGTATTTCAGAATATCAAAATATAAAACAATGTAATGATGCAGTTCCAATAAAATATTAATTATTTTATAGTGTTTCTTTTAAACATCTTTAAACATTTTCTAATCATAATATTCTTTCATTTGTACGAAAATAAACGTTCGACTAACAAAAGATACAAAAGGGTAATGCATGTCTGCTGATAAATAATATGTTAGTAAGTAAGAACTGAACATAAAATGCAACATCATTTTTTTAAGATAAGTATACACATCGTTGGAGTTTATGTATTGTTACATAAATTAACTCGCATGGCCACATATAAAAGCGTTCGATAAGTAAATATATATTTAATTAATCGTTCGTTTTATTGTCTTATGTTTTACACGAATATGTGATATAAGGTTGTTTACTCACGAACAATTATTCCATAAAGACGAAAAAAAATGAGGCTTGAAACAATTGTCAGAGAAAGAAAGAGAGAGTCAACAGATGCCGATTAGAACGGAAGTGGCGCCGCCGTTACTGACATAGCGTTGCCACGAACGATAGCCAGGGAGATGCGTTGGAACAACCAGGCTGACTCACGGAGTTCGTGCCTAGACGTTGTAATCCTCCGTCCAATGTCCTGAAAAAAATTAACAGTCTCGGGCCCAAGCACACCCGACGTTTCCACTGAAATTGGTTGGAAGACGAAACGGTTAGTGAGCGAGCTATATTTTCCGCGCTTCTTTGTTTCGGCGAGCAGAGCCGCCATGCCGGGCTTCACCGCGGATTCCGCAATCTTTGCTGGTGAAAAGGGGTCAGCACAAGTGGCGTCCCAGATCAGCGGCTTTCCGGCTCGGAAAGCAATCACAGTCATCCCGTCAGGCCTGCGACCGTCGCACCTGTTCAGACAGACTGGTTCACGGACTGATGCAAAACCTGCCGAGTCGAGACCTTGCCTGACTACGTCGTTAAGGGCAGAGTGGCGAGGCAGGCGGCCGGCACTAAATCGACAAGAGAGAGGATGCAGGGCAAACTCGTCAACGACTTTCTCACAGCGACACTGGTGCGGGTGGCACAAACGGTGTCCGAGCCGTTGTGAGACGGTGATCCGTATAGTGCCATTGTCCAAGAGGGTTCCAAGTGTCGCCGAAGGGATGGGACTGAGCCAAGCACCGCTGTAACGTGAAGCCGACGCTCTCAGGCTGGCAACTCTTTGCTGGTTACTGCTACGGACGAGTTCGGCAAACATGGATTGACATTAAATGTCGTCTCAGGACGACTGATGTATGAGATAGGGTGGTTGCTGAAGGTTTGTTGGCGTCCATGTTGACAAAACGGTTTTCAAAAGATCTGAAGACGGGGATTCGAGATATGAGGAGAGAATCTCGTTAAGGAGACCTGCCGAAGCGTGAGTCAAGGAAGCTTAAACAGGTAGCGCAGTATCGGTTGCAGAGCGCAAACCAAGGCCACCGAACCGAAACGGCAAAGTGGCCTGGCGTCAACCAGTATCGTCAAAATTTACATTACAAATTTAACTAGCGGGCGACGTAAAATGTTGTCAACATTTTCCAGAAGATCGACTTTGTTGTATTTACATTTTGATAATACATAAATGTGTATAAATGTAATGTGCATCTTGAAAAACACTTGACATTGTCTGATGATAGTGGTAATCCGTCATCATTTTTTATGTCCAATTAGGTGATTTACTCTGTTGACGAAAGCATCATGTTTCAACGGCTACCAATATTCGTTTCACCCTGTTGTATACTTCTAGTTCGAGTTATTTTTCTATTCATTTCGAATATGCTTCATGTCTATATTTGTCATCTATCATCGCCGTTTTGTCGATAGGTTGTTAACACAATAACGTATAAGTGAGAGGTGCATCATTTAGTGACATTTTTAATGTTATCCGCAATTCAAAATCTACTTATATCCGTTCCCATCTTTCCAGTTATCTTCATAATATACGTAAGTATTATTCGAAGATCTTCTAGAGAAAAAAAAACGCACATTGTCAACCAACCACTATCACCGTCAGGTCACTCTCCAAAGCATGGCTCCCCCTTTCTCTCATCATACGATACTTCGTGTGCATTAATCTATAAAGGAAAACACAATGACACAATGTAGATGAATTTAAGCAAATTATACCCCAATAATATTATCTAAAACAGCATGGCGACTTGAACCGAAACAGAAATAAACAATGAATTGATATTTCATTTTTTTATGAAATATTGTTCAAAAAGTATTGAGATTGAAGAGTCCCAAGAATAAACTGTGCATCTGTTTGAACATCTCAATAAATACATATCCTATTATATGTTTATTCTAAAAGTTAATGTGCTTAATTGTGTAACAAACTATCGCCTGGACATTTTCAACAGTAAATCTATTATTTATTTTTACATAAACTGTTTAACTATATCCATAACTAAAAGCTAAACAATACACCTTTACAGCATCACTAAATAATAATATATTACGTTGTAAATTTGTATTAATTATTATTAATATAGAGATCGAATTATGTGTAATATTTCATCTGCAAACTCTCAAAATGCACTTCATAATACATTTCATTAATTTTATTTATTAATTCATAAATAAAATTAATGAAATGTATTATGAAGTGCATTTTGAGAGTTTGCAGATGAAATATTACACATAATTCGATCTCTATATTAATAATAATTAATACAAATTATATCTAACACATCCGCAGTTCCTTAGCTGATTTGTTAATTGGTTCAAAATATATCAAATGTTTCACATTATACAAACGCATGTTTAAGACTGATCTTAATATAGGAATATAGGAACACATAATTGATCAATACAACACATGTTCTGGATTCAGTTTATTACTTCTCGGAGGTTATGTTTTCTATCGAGTTATTACTTGTGCCGTCTAGCACCATCATCGATTGACCAATAATCACAACTCCTGGTCGAAATATTGCTCGTGAGATAACTTTTTAATGATTTCATGTGGCGATATTAAGGTCAAATTTAAAGGTCAAGGCTACGAGAAATGTTTAAATTCACCCATTTGGTGAACACTTTGGTTTTATACATCGTAGAGACTCGATACTTGACTCAAATAAAGTATCGCTTCATATTATCTCAGTCTTCACATGTTATTAAGGGTCGCAATTATCACGGAATTTCAACTTCATGTTGGCAAACTGGATCTATGAAGTTCATGTACTAGAGTTTAAGTGACCATGATGCCCCATTTCAGCCTCATCAGAAAATAGTCATTGGCTTATCAACGATTTCAATTGTATAACTTCAGGAATACTACATAAAATATGGAAACGTGAAGCAGTAAAACTTTATCACATTCTTACGTTCTAACGCAGATGTATGTGGTCTCATGGCTGGCATGTGATTTTGTTTCCTTGAGGGGCATTAAAATATATGAACCCTAGAATATTAGAATAACAAGTAATAGAGTTATAGAAAAATATTTAATTGGTCTAGTGTATTCAATTTCATTGACAATGTCAGATGTCTAACATGTTTATATGAGCACAGTCATTTTTTGCCAAGAAATGATGCGACAATATAATATGTATAATATATTTAGCTATGCATTTGTGATTGTATCGCTTTTCTTAATATCTGTTTATTAGTAAAAGATTTTTGGATTACTATCTATGTACATAATTGTTTAATCGATACGCTTTATGAAATATCCTTTGAAAATAAATGGAGTTGAGCAGATAGGAAAGTAACATATGTTTCTCTCTAATTTCATCGGAAAAAATGATTTGATGTAATTTCACAGTAAAACAGGATTGAAAATACGATTATCAAACTGTGATATAGATTTTACGACGAGGAATCAACATGTTATTGATGTTGTTCGATCTAATGTATTACAAATAAACTGTCACTTGAAGCATTGCTTCAAAATATTTATAGATTACTATAAAAATAAGTGTATATTATACTTACACATACTTGACAGACATCTAGTCAGTGTATGCTCTAAAACTGCTACAGAAAAATTGGAATTAATATGTTTGTAGAAAGCTGCGTTATCATACATGTGTATAATGCCATTGTTTATATTTGCTTATATTTCGGCTGCTACTACCACCTTTTCTGCTAATAGTAAACAACAATAAGCAATTATAGACTTTTTAAAGATGGACGTACATTTGTACCAGTTTTTGACAGATCAAATAATACACTTTGGTCATAGCAAACAAGTAAAGATAGAGTGTAATGTTCGACACAACAGCTATATAAGATGGAATTAAAAAAAACATTTCATCATTGGTGATCGGTTTGTCTCTTTTTAAGTGCCTTGTGATAAAGTACGTACCCACATGTAATTCCTTTAGTGCATTATTATATAGATTTACTTTTTAGATGTTGTAAGAATAAGAAAAAGAATGACGAAACATTCTATATAAAGAAAACCAAGTCGATCCAGAGAAATGTATGCTTAATCATTTGAAACATGAACCCCAACAGAAGGTATCTGATACTGTCATAGCTTCTCTATAACTGACTATTTACGTCGGGCATCATCATTTATTCCTTTCTTTAAACGACATTGAAAATATATCGGTTATGCTATTGCTTTTTTTAATTACTAAATAGTACGAATGAATTAAGAAAAAAGTAATGCTATTTAACTTTTGTTTAAACGATGGTATCTAACTTAAGTCAATTTTATTTGAAAGAAAATTGTAACTATTAGAAAATAAACTCTTTTTAATCGTATTCTTAGTATCACCCGTACTGATAATTGAACCTTCAACCTCTAGTAGACGGTCACTTATATCTCATCTATATATATATATATATATATATATATATATATATATATGCAACTCAATGTCTGTATGTATGTGTGTTAGTGTGTATGTTCTTACTAAAAAAAGTTAGCGAGTCTAGATAACATCTAAAAGTGTATTCTGATGTAAAATTCATTGAGAAAGTTAAGGAGCGTATTCCCGAATCTCTAAATTCACTCCTAAGGGAGCTATATCGCAGTTTCATCTGGGGGTCGATTATTGCAGCTATTTTCAGATTAATTTCAATTTAACTATGTATTAATCTAAATAGAAAACACTTATATCATGTAGTAAAAAACTAATTGCAATTAGTTTTTTACCCGAAAAAAACTGCAAGACATTTCCTCAAATTTAACCGTTCTGTTCTGTTGTCATGATACCATCCTCCCAGGCATTACCTCTTCTTTTCTTGAGATGCGTAGAGTTAGTATAGTGTCTGATCTGTTGTCATGATGCAATCCTCCCAGGCATTACCTCCTCCTGATTTTAGTGGTGTGGAGGAAGTGTAGTATTTGTTCTGTTGTCATAATACCATCTTCCCAGGCATTACCTCATCCTTTTTGAAAGGTGTGGAGGTAGTGTAGTATGTTCTATTGTCATGATGCTATAATCCCAGGCATAACTTCCTCCTATTTCGAAAGGTGTGGAGGTAATGTAGTATCGGGTCTGTTGTAATGATGGCACATTCCCTGGCATAACCTCCTTATTTATTGAGAGGTGTAGAGGAAGTGTATATATGTTCTGTTGTCATGATGCAATCCTCCCAAGAATTACCTCCTCATTTTTTAGAGGTGTGGAGGTAGTGTAGTATCTGTTCTGCTGTCCTTATGCCACCCTTCAAGGCATTACCTCCTCCTTTTTTGAGAGGTGTGGAGGTAATGTAGTATCTGTATTGTAGTAATGATACCATCCTCCCAGGCATTACCTCATCCTTTTTTGAAAAGTGTTGAGACGGTGTGGTATCGGTTCCGTTGTCATGATTCCATCATCCCAGGAATTACCTCTTCTTATTTTGAAAGGTGTGGAGATTATGTAGTATCGGTTCTTGTGTCATGATGCCGACCTCCCAGACATTACCTTCTCCTTTTTTGAAAGGTGTAGAGGTAGTGTCGTACATGTTCTGTTGAAATGATGCCATCCTCTCAGGCATTACCACCTCGTTTTTTGAGAGGTGTGAAGGTAGTGTAGTATCGGTTCTGTTGTCATGATGTCATCCATCTCAGGCACAGCCTCCCCATTTTTTGAGAAATGTAGAGGTAATCTAGTCTCGATTCTGTTCTCATTATGCCATCATCACAGACATCCTCCTACTTTTCTGAAAAGTGTGGATGTAGTGTAGTGTCGGTTCTCTCGTCAATATGCCATCCTCCCAGGCATTAATTCCTCCTTTTTAGAGATGTGTGGAGGTAGTGAAATATATGTTCAGTTTTCATGATGCAATCCTCCCAGACATTAAAGGTGGTATAGTTTCTGTGCTACTTTTTTTCTGAACTTAAAATATTTCTTTAAGTGGGGGAAAGTAAACATTTTTCTTGTTGGGGAAACTTTTTTTAAACCAAATATATTTATTTGGGTGGGGGAGAATATTTTGTATCTTTAAGGGGGCTGAGTAAACACAATTGGGGAACGTGGGGGATTTTTTTAACTATAAATATTGCTTTGGGTGGGGGAGAGTAAAAATGTGGTGGTGGTGGTGCAGAGTAAAATAATTTGAGATAGAGTAAATCTTTGAAAAAAATTGTTTAACTAAAAATATTTGTTTGGGTTGGGGAGAGTAAACTTTTTTTTTGGGGGGGGGAATATAAACCTTTTTTATTTGGGGAGGATTTTTTTTAACTAAAAATAATGGTTTGGGCGGGGGAGAGTCATTTTTTATCAGGAAGTGGAGAGTAAATAAAATGGGGGGAAACCAATTTTTGTTTACTTTGAACTAAAAATATTTTTTGGGTTGAGGAGAGTAAACATTTTTTTAGGGGGTGGAAGTGGAGAATAGAAACATTATTTTAGGAAGTGGGAGCATTTGTTTTACTTTAAATATTTCTTTGGGTAGAGGAGAGCAAACAATGTTAGGCGTGAACGGTATGACATAATTGAGAGGGTGTGAGGGATTTTGTGTCTTTTTCAAACTAAAAATATTTCTTTGGGTGGGGGAGAGTAAAAGTAAAATTATTGGGGGACACTTTTTTATTACAAAATATAAATATTTTTAGTATGGTTGGTGTGGGTGAAACAATTTTTTGTGGAGGAGGAGGTTCTGTGAAATCATTTTTTTTTTCTATTTTTTGTCTATTTTTTTAATTTGATTTTGCATTTTCTCGCAAATTTTGATGTTTTGTGATGGCTTTTATTTGTTTTCATTTGTTTTATTTTTGTAATTTTATGTTTTTTTCATTTTTTTGTCAACATTATTTTGTTCTCTATTTGTCTTCTTTGGAATATATATTTCAAAATGCATAATACACGTCTATTATTTTAGAGGGTTAAACATTTTCTCGTCAGGTTTCCGTAGGCGCACACATTAAATGATAAAGTCGTCATAAGAAAATAATGCGTCCATGTTACTCACCGACTTACAGTAAACATTATAGGTTCTTAAAAAGAAAAGTCGACAACTGTTGTTTTATAATTGAACCACCTTAATGCAAACATTTACGAAAAACTAATATGTCCACAGAACCTTGTTAGATTATATGTTCCAAACTTCATAATAAGCAAGTCATTAGTTATGAAAATACTCGTATAATAAAACAGACTCTCCGTTAGGCTAATGAACGTTATTAGATAAAGGTTAAGAGAACAAATTGCAAAAAAGGGCAACACATTAACCTATACAGACACCGCCTTCATTACGGTGAAAGTAAGTCTATATTGACCCATACACTTAATGTTATACCTATTAGGTCACTTATTCAATAATAAGTATACACGCTCATAAAGACGAATCCCCCGCATAACTAATACACTTGAATCATAAAAAACAGTGTTATACTTAAATATAAGCGCTCCCTTACACCACACACCGTAATCTAAAAATATGAATGCACAATTAAAGCAGTGAAACGTGCAGCATCTTTTATTAATAATCAATTGATTCTGAATGATATTAAGTTATCATTAAGATCAATCTAAGCATGCAGTCTGACACATATTGACTCGGGAGTTTTCCAAAAGGGACGCTTCACCGAATTCACCGGAAGATGTTACCAGTGATCGTTGAATTCTATTCTTTGTGAGTCGCAGATCATTTGAATGTGCTCTCACGTCTATGTTAAACGGCAAACGGTCAATCAATGCAAACGAAAAGACAGGTTTATTCTATATTTTAATAACCATATTTGTTATTTAATTTATATTTTTCTATTTTGTTTTTCACATTTGAAAAAAAGTAGCATTACTGTGAGATGTATTTTTACGGCCGTATCTTTTGCCGTGAGCCAAACAATATTTTAATGTTCATATTGTTAATACAACCCTACAAAATAATCAGAAAAATCCACAAAGAATTTAAAGTTCTTCAATCGGAATGTCATGAAAAACTGCACTGCCATAATTAATCTCTCTCTTTCTCTCTCTCTCACTCTCTCTCTCTCACTCTCTCTCTCTCTATCTCTCTCTCTCTATATATATATATATATATATCTATCTATCTATATATATATATATATATATATATATATATATATATATATATAAAGAATTGTGGTTACCAACGCTAGTTAAAAAAACTTTTTCAATAATTACTTATTATCTTATCATTTTAACATTTTAAGTTTTTTTTAATATAATTTTATAACGCGTTTCGAGCATTTATCGTTTATCCATTATGCTCTCTTCAGATGTATATTCCATTTGATAAATGTGTTTCATTTGAGAAAACATTTCATTTTCTTTCATTTAAAAGTGTCTGTTCCATTTGATAGAAAAAATGTTTGTTCCATTTGACAGGAAAAATGTTATCTTGTTGAGATAAAAATATATTCCGTTTGGCAAGATAAACATAAAAATACTTAAATTTTGCCTCAAATTCAGCCCAACTCCCAAAAGCAATATCCCCGAATTAAAGAAGGACCTTACAGAATTTGAACGTAACCTTAGACTAATAGAAACTCTAAATGATAACGAAAACAAAACAGATTATTCATTAGTAAAAAAACAAATCAACATATTTCCCTAACAAACACAACAATACAAAAGAACTAAACACCTTCTTCGAAAACCTCTGGAACATCAACACCCAGAGAAAAACTAAACCTACCAGTAACCTAACATCTAAACAAAACCATACACTAGATAACCTCCTTAATAACAATAACATAATCATAAAAGAAGCAGACAAAGGCAGCGCTGTAGTCATCATGGACGAAAACTAATATAAATCGAAAATTATAGAAGCACTAGGGAACAAAGATTACTATAACTAATTAGCACCAACATTGACAACAACACCATTTCCAAAACTTTTCACAACATACAATAACATTCTTACAAAGAAAGAAAGAGATTTCCTAACCAACTTCAGGACAAAAACAACCTTCTTCTACGGACTACCCAAAATACATAAATCAAATAAGATTGAAAATGCCATCAACACACAAAAATCAGAATACATTAGTATCCCACATCCAAGTGACATTACATTCAGACCCATAGTAGCAGGACCAACATGCCCAACAAGCAGACTTAGAAACCTAATCGACATTTTACTACAACCTTTCACCCGACAAGTAAGAAGCTACATCAGAGACAACATACACTTTCTAAGCTCCTTACCACAAACAGTCACCCCAGGAACCGCACTAGTGACATTTGACGTTAGCAGCCTGTATAGCAACATACCCTTGACCTAGGTAAAGAAGCAATCTCATACTGGATTAACAAACATCTACAAAGTGTACACCCAAGGTTTACTAAACAAGTTATTATCGACAGCATAAACATTATTCTCAACAATAACTCCTTCGAATTCAACAACGAGAACTTCATCCAGACCTTAGGCACGGCAATGGGAACCAAAATGGCACCGACATATGCTACCCTGACACTAGCCTACCTAGCAGAAATATTATACACAAAGATAGAATCAATTCATGGAACAAATACAAAATCCCTATTTATAAAATCTTGGAAAAGATATCTGGATGACTGTTTCATTTATTGGGATCCCACATGGGAGACATCAACGAATTACACAACACACTACAAACTCTACACCCCTAAATACAATTTACACTAGAACCCAATCACACAGAGGTACCCTTCCTAGATATACTAGTTAAAATTAAGAACAATCATATTATCACAGACATCTACCACAAACCCACGGACACCCAACACTACCTCCACTTTAAAAGCCCTCACCCCAAAAGCTGCCTAAAATCTATACCCTATTCTCTAGCACGCAGAATATGCACTATAGTCAGTGACAAAGACCTCCGGATTGTCCGACTGGAGGAACTACGTAATACATTAGCAAAAAGAGGATTCCCCGCACAAATAATACACAAAGGTATACAATTAGCAGAGCAAATACCATCAGAACAACTACGAATTCCCAATAAATTGGAACAATCCACCGTTAAAAGTCGAGTACTTTATTTGTTTTGATTAAAATATTCGTAGCCGTCAGATACATTCTTGCGCGCAAGGGATTTCTAAAGCCATCTCAACCATTACACTTCGTTAATCTCATAATTTTTCGGGCTAGCGTTTACTATACGCTTCACACGGAATGTTGTCCAATGCCTTTTACATACTGATGTTGCCCATCTTACAGTTCTTAAGGAAAACCTGTAATAGTATATAATAACCTAGCGCTATGACACCCTATAACACACTCTTATGTGCTCGAAACTTCAGCTTCTTGTAAGCAATTTGTGTAAGGTGTAATCCTACTGAGCCACATTCGATTGACATTTCTATAGTTGTATGTGTCGGCGCAAGACTCGTAACACCTAAGCGTTATGTTGATGTATGCCTCTGGCGATCAATTGCACTTTTGAAGCTCACTAAAGGCTTTACTAGACTTTTCGATTATAAGGGTTTTTCTGTAAATGTATAATCTACATACCGAAAAACTTATTTAGTCTTGAGCATTATCTGTGTTTTTTTCCTTATATATATATATATATATATATATATATATATATATATATATATATATATATATATATATATATATATATATATATATATATAAAGAAGACAACACAGGTAATGCTCACGACTAAAGTAGTGTTTAAGTATGTAGAGTAGGATTGGTGTCTTGATAACTTGTTTTGCCTTTCAAATATACTAATTAGTTGGAAAATATTAGGTTTAACTGTCTCAGCCGTCAAAAATGGATATTAATGAAGAGCATCTAAGACATTGCATGCTGTTTGAATTCGAAAAAGGAAACAGCTGCGGAAGTTACAAGGAATATTGGACTGTTTATGGGATAAATGTTCTGAATGATCGAACATGTCAACGGTAGTTTGCAAAATTTTATTCTGGAGACTTTAACCTGTCAGATCGGCGACGTTCGGGAAGGCCAAAATCAATTGATGAAGACGCCATTAAAGACGCTGTGGAGGGCAATCCAAGGTTAATCAGCAGATAATTAGTTCAACAATTCAATACAACGTATACCACAATTATGTCATGCCTTGACGAGTTAGAAAAAGTTTAAAAACTTGGACTCTGGGTTTCCCACGATTTGACCGACGCTCAACGAAATCAATAATTGTCTGTTTGCACATCTTTGCTTTCCAAAAAATCATCGAGAACGACTTTTGCAAAGAATTGGGATTGGAGATGAAAACTGCGTTCTTTACACGAATACCCAACGCAAAAGAAAATGGTTAGACCGAAACCAAAGTACACAGCTTGTTCCAAAACAAGGACTACACTCAAAGACGGTTATGCTCTCTTTATGGTGGGACATGAGAGAACTTATTCATTATGATTTACTAGAGCTTAAACAAACAATCACAGCAGTACTATATTGTTCGCAGCTGGATGATGTAAAAATGTCTCTATCAAAAAACAAAAACGACGTGCATTACTCAATAGGAATGTTGTAGTGCTCCAGCATGATAACACGAAACCTGACTCAGCAAAACTCACACAGGAAAAGATCATGAGCTTAAATTGGGAAGTGTTGCCTCATCTGCCTTATTCACCTGACATTGCTACATCCGACTACTATCTTGTCCGATCGTTGCAGCATAACTTAGCAAAAACATTATTAAAATGACGACCACTCTAAAAAATGACCTGAATTTTTTTCTCTCTTAAAAAATCAGAGAATTTTTTTAAGAAAGCATAAGTAAGCTAGTTGATCGTTGAACAGAAGTCATAGAAAATGATTAAAATTATTGTAAAGATTGAATATGCCGTAATGTGAATGTTTCAGATGAAATAAATGTGTTTAACAAAAACAAAATTAGTTTCCTTCCCACCTGATATATATATATATATATATATATATATACATATACATATACATATGCATATATATATATACATACATACATACATATATATATATATATATATATATATATATATATATATATATATATACATATATATATATATATATATAGGTGTGTGTGGGGGGTGTATACAAATATTATAGAAGGAGAAAGATGGAAAAACACAGAATAGGCAGTGAGAGAGAAAAATAGACGGAAAATATTACCGATATTTTTAAAACAGAGATAGGGTATGTAGCTTTTTACTTTACTAAAAATAGATTAACGGAATGAAAGAGAAAACGACGGTAAAAAGATAAAGAATAGACCGTGACAGAAGAGAGTGTGCAAATACATAAATCTTCCTCTACGATTTCCGACTGTCAATCGCAAAATATTGGCTCTACTCAAATTCACATTAAACTAATTTTCTACTTAAAATCGACACACAATTTTGAAGAGACAGGTTAGCTATTATATTATGTGGTCTAACCCATGTGTATTATGTGACTGTGCATCTCCCTCTTCTTTTCTTTCTTAATATTTATACGTATCTCTTTCTTGATCTCTCTCCCTTTCTTGTCTCTACCCCGAATAGCATCCGAAACTTCTGACTCAATTTTCAAAGAAAGCGCTCACCTCTCACTAAAAACAGCCACAGAAGAATTCTCGGTTCTACCCAGGGATAGTTATCTCAGACTTGTTCACCCAGGTGTTATCTCTAAAACAATCCGCCCTTTCTGTCAACCTTCCAGTAACTTGCAGAATTGAAACACCTGCAAGATGTAATATCAGAGACAAACCAGGATTTTAATGCTACGCCTTGGTCGAGTGCCATATTTAATTATGTGGTATTGTTTTCTACACCGTTTTAAAAATAAAAAAATGCAATCTCTCTCTGCATGTCTGTCTGTCTGTCTGTCTGTCTGTCTGTCTGTCTGTCTGTCTGTCTGTCTGTCTGTCTGTGTCTCCGTCTCTGTCTCTGTCTCTGTCTCTGTCTCTGTCTCTGTCTCTGTCTCTGTCTCTGTCTCTGTCTCTGTCTCTGTCTCTGTCTCTGTCTCTGTCTCTCTATCTCTATCTCTATCTCTCTATCTATGTATATATATATATATATATATATATATATGTATATATATATATATACAGATAGATAGATAGAGAGATGTGATACTTAGAAGGCAATACAATGCAGAGGTGTGACAGATAGACACAAGTGAGCGAAATAAGAAATATACTGGTAGAACGAGTAAAATGGTTTCACCTTTAATACAATGTATACACACCCACACACACACACACATATATATATATATATATATATATATATATATATATATATTTATTTTATTTTTACATACACACATATATCTGTCTATTTATACAATGTTACACTGTTATGTAATATCTGCATCAAAATGGTGTGGTGGAAACTCCGTACGACATTATAATATTGCGGGAATTCTTCAGTTCTTCAGATTTGGGGTCAACTCCAGTTCAAATGTGCATAAGAAGGTAACAGTGAAGGCGCAGTCCAACAGCAAATACTGGTGAAATTTAAAATCTAACCATATTTTATAATGTTTATTTCTTTTATTTCATTTACTTATTTAAAATTTTTTGTTTGCTTATTTTTCCCTCCCACTTTTTCATATTTATCTCCGAAATGTAAATTTTTTGTTGCTTTTTTTAATGATTTTTGTTTTACAATATTTTCTTTCTATGAATGTAAATCTAAACTTACACCAACTTTATTTTTCGTTTATATTAATGTGCCGGTTAATTTTTTATTAAATATTGCTTTATATGTTGTTTGTTTTTATTGTGTTTATCAATATTCAATTTATTTCTTGTGTATTTAGTTGTGTATATTTTATGAAGTAATTTTATTCAAGCTAGTATTATTTGGTCATTCATCGGTCGTATCAGTATAATGCTTATAGAACAATGGAAGGCATGTTATTCAATTGGATATGTTTTATGATTATTAAGTTGCGTTTAAATAAGGCTATTTATTGTGCTAGGTTAAATATTATTATTCTCATATAAGAAATGTATTTTCTTTTTTTTAATTCTATAGTATATAGTGTTATTCTCGCCAGGGAAATTTCGGATGTTGTTTCTACTTTTTATAGTTGTTTTTTTTCTGTTATTATTTTTATTATTATTATAATTATTATTATTATTATTATTATTATTATTATTATTATTATTATTATTATTATTATTATTATTATTATTATTATTATTATTATTATTATTATTATTATTATTATTATTATTATTATTATTATTATTATTATTATTATTATTATTATTATTATTATCATTATCATTATTATTATTATTATTATTATTATTAATAATAATAATATTTTTTTCCATTCGGCATTTTATGTCGATTAACTGCTAACGTTGTAAATTTAATGTTAAAGGTCTCAATATATTCTTCATTAATTCCTTATGTTGTTTAAATAATTTATTTATTTATTTAAATTTATTTATTCATTCATTTATTCATTCAAGGTCTGGTGAGTGCTTATCCTATCTTGCTATATATATATATATATATATATATATATATATATATATATATATATATATATATATATATATATATATATATATATTTATATATATATAAATATATATATATATATATATATATTTATATATATATATATATATATATATATATATATATATATTTATATATATAATACTCCAGGTAAAACACCCACAGGGTAGTAATCCAAAGAATTTCAACCGGGTTTATAAAAAGTACTCAATATTAAATAGAGCTTTTATATATGATTATTTTTATTTACACGGACATGTACAAAATCTGCGACACTATTATTTATTATTATAAACTGAGATCTCATCAAGAAGAGTTAGAATCCGATCTTAACCATAGATCATATTTGGAAAGAATGAAATGGAGAAAGAAAGAAGAAAAGAAATTGTAAATGCCAAAATTTGGAGAGGTCACGTGGTTCCAACCACGTGACATCCCAAATTCATAATATTTACATTTCATGAAATAAATCCTTGATGCTCAATATACGAGATTGAAAAATTATATAGGCCAATAAAACGATGAAAAAAGTGTAAAAATGCAGATTATATTACATCTTCATTTGTTCAAAACAAGGGATTGATTTTTCTGAAACCATGACTTTTCAAATAATATCCAATTCTTTTCAGAGAAATACAGATGGATAATTTGGTAAGAGAATTACCAAAGGCTAAGTTTAGAAAGATTAAAAATAAAATGTCATTTGAGAAAACGAAGTTAAGGGGGAAATATGTTACAGGAAATTGAATTGAATGCATGTGAAAAAGTCCACCGTAAAGGGCGTCATAGTCTTTTTTAATATCCGGCCTTGTGTTGTGTGTCTCTTCTTTTCTCTGTAGCTATGTTTTTGTAAGTAAGTATATTCTTGTCGAGGTAAAGCATGCAGTAAAGCAAAACAAACAAACGTAGATAAATAGAGATTGTTTTTTTTTATAGATGCTTGTATTGTTCTGTAAGATTTCCCCTTTTTTGTCAAAGTGTTCTATGATGTCTACTTCACGTCTTCTGTTTATTACGGCCTTATTTATTTGTGCAGGAAATAAAATGATATTGCTAAACAGAATTATGTGTTATATTAAAATCAACACAATTATTGAATAAAAAACAGTAATAAATAATAGTTAAATAATAAAATGTTTTATTTCAAAACCAATATGCAAATTAGTTAATTTTGTTACTCATCATCATCATTTCGTATGAATGGGATGATAATATTGTTGGCATTGGTTTCCCTGATATCTTTCTAGTCAGTGCCGTACAATCGTCAACTCGCTTAGACAAGCTGTGTCATCTATAATCTTAAACTGCTGACATGTTATGTAGGGCATCCATACTAGAAAATACCAATGACAAAAGAAAAAAAGAGACACCTCTCGTTCCCAGATTCTTCCTAGAATAAGATACTGACAGAAGAGACCAGAATCGGAATTATTTTGTGTGTGAATGAAAATTCCCTGATAAACGAAAAAACAGTATTAATTTTAGTTGGCGTTAGTATTATGTTGTAAAATAGAATTGAGTAAGAATAATCCGTGTTGATGTTAATATAGTAAGGATAGGTGGAAAAAATTTCATTTAAATTATCAAAATATTGGATGAGAAGCTTTATTTTTTTCATGAAATCATATTAATGTTATCCTGTTTTACATCCCGATCCGTAACACAGTATATGGAGAGGCCATGGAAGTTTTAAAATGGCCTCAAATTCACATACAACTCGATAAACGCAATTACTAAACAATACCAATGTTGGCTTCGTTAATTTGAATTCTTCAATTTTATAGATTTTCCAATTTCTTTGGATTTACCATCTTTGAACATCCTGCTATATTTTCCATGCTTCCCTTTACGGTGATTTGTTTTCCATATGCATTCAATGCATCTTCTTTGCATTGGACATCTTCAACATATTTTCCCCCATTTTTTTTTTCAAATAACATTTTAATTTAAATTTTTTCAAACTTTGACTTTGGTAATGCTCTTACCAACTTATCTATATGCACTCCTCTGATGATAAGAATTTAATTCTTTTGAAAGCCATGGTTTGCAGAACATAGAAATATCTTGTTTAATAATGCATCACTCTTAATTGTCATGTGAATTTTCGCCGGCTGAGGGGAACAACAGCCAACTGCAAATAAGTGGCGGTTTGTAAAAAAACGGATTCAAGCCCTCCGACCGACGTGAATTAATCTCCCTACACTAAAGATTGCGTAAGCATTAAACATCGATGCCTGTAGATGAAAATAATTAATATTTACTTTAAAAAATATAAATATAGCACTATTTACTAGGATTGGTGCACTCTGAGAGAACTTATAAAAGAGCAGTAATACTACGGCTTAAAAGCGAGATTCCGACCTCATTTGTTGTTGTTGTAGACTCACTTACAACTGCTCACTTTAAGCGCTCGCCGATTTGGCGTTTATAGATTTAAATCCATCCTAATTATCATGTGAATTCTCGCCGGCAGAGGGGAACGATCCCCGACTGCATATACGTAGCGATTTGTAAAGAAACCGGGTCAAAGCCCCCCGACTTACACTGAAGATTGCGTAAGCATGAAACATCGATGTCTGTATTGAAAAAACATGAATATTTACGTTAAAAAATATGAATAAATATATATATATATATATATATATATATATATATATATATATATATATATATTAATCATTCAAGTTTACCAATGTATATCTAAATTGCATGGCATTTGTAAAAGAATTATACATATCTATATTTACGTACATTTGTCTATATGTGTATTTTATATATATATATATATATATATATATATATATATATATATATATATATAAATTAATACATATATAATATATGTCTATACATATATATATATATATATATATATATATATATATATATATATATATATATATATATATATGCACTTATGTGGGTGGCGTGTGTCGATGTGTACGTAGTCTTTATATATATGCATACGTATCGAAAGTCCTATCAGACATTTGTACTGAATAACCCCTGGTGAAAAAAGCAATAACAAACAAACGAAAAGCAAAAATGAAGACAATATGTCACCCCCATCAACTGTACACCTCCAATGCTGACGGTAAATAGTCGTCGATGATAAATTTTCTACAGTTTAGTTATCAGTTATTTAGACCTTATCGCTGTTTGGATCATCATAATGATTAATTGTCGTGTCCTATTACAGGGAGAAAAAATAATAAAGGACTTTATGAATATGCAACAACGTTGTTGTGGCTCAACGGATACGGGCGATTAGCAGAGGGGAAAGAAACGTATTTATCTAATGGAGGCTAACCTGATCTGTGTGACGGGTTGTATTACTCCGGCGTGTCTGGGCACGGTCCTTCGGGACATAACGCGACATTCATTTCCATAATGTAGACGCTTAAATATAGTTCTCTTTCCGTAAGTATAAACGTGTTTTTTTTCAGTAGGGCAGCTCCAGCATTTCTGGGCAATATGGTTTGAAAAGCGTACATATATTCACATTTATTTTCAAGATATACAAACTCCAACTTACTGTAAATACATATAAATTTTAAGAGCAGGTGTCAAGTGCTTCTTTTATTTAAATAAAAAGTGCATCTTTTTTATGTAACTGAGTATGTGACTGCATGTTAGGCTATGCTACACTGTTTTACTATAAGAGTATTTACATCAAATCACTAGTTTTAGCACTTGTGTATTTTCGGGTTCGGTGTGTAGCATTAGTGCGTTTATTCTATGTACTTCGATCACACTTGAGCCACGGATCTATCCAATACCGGACAGACCTCTGGAAGTCTTCTTTTGGAATGCTGTTTATCTCGCCCGTCGCGTTTCGCATTTTCTCTTTTTTCGCACACTCTCAACAACAACTGTACTCCGAGACGTTTGGGGCCTGCCAGAACGCTGGTCACTCTCAGCCGATGTGGGTCACTATATATATATATATATATATATATATATATATATATATATATATATATGTAAGTATTATTCATTTTACTTTTATGTTATTTATCCGGTGTGCTATCCTGAGAAAGTCTTGAAATAAAGATAAAACGTCAGTTAATAGATAAATAACTCTATTTTTGTTCTTTTTCCCTTATATATATATATATATATATAATTAACTTGTTACAACTATCCAGGGGGTATAAATCCGAAGGAAGTTGAAACCGGGTTTATGAGAGTGCCTAATGAAAATCCAGAGCATAATATATTTTTTTGTTGATGATTTTATTCCATGGAATAAAATCATCAACAAATATATATATATATATATATATATATATATATATATATATATATATATATATATATATATATATACGCAAACATTGTTAAAAATAACAGAATTTGTCTATTTAATTATACGTTTTTTATTTTTTCAAGTGTTTCTGATGGTCACTTTTGATATAAAATCAATAAAAATTTAAAAAACGTTCCATAGGTTTCACGTTTTTCTGCGAACGTTTTCGATTCTTCGTCGAATCATCCTCAGGTGTCAAAACAAATGGATAAAAACGATGTAGAAAAAAGAGAATTTAAAAAAGACGGTGGATAAACGTGCAGAGCACGTTTTCCACATTGTTCCAGGAAGTCGTTGACACTTTTAAATTCAGCAACGCTGGGTGACATCACAGAACAAAATCCCATTACGTTAAAGATTTTAAAATGTGACTCCTGGTTTCATATATGATGTTGTTAATTTTAGGTGGTTGTGTTTTTATGTAGATAGCTTCGAGTATTCTTAATTTTATATATATACTAGACCACCCGTGACCCGTTGGGTCAGTTTGTTATATTAGCTATGGAATTCATGTATGAGCGTGACACTTGTGGTATATAGAAAATAGGGTTTTTTTCATAACAGAAGCATTTCTATGTAAGTATATTAAAATGAAAAAAGAATATAGATAGATTTCTATGAGTCGTTCTGTTTATTATAATTGTTTTTTTGGCACATGTTCGTCTTTTCTCACAGTCCGTTTTTCACAACTTTTTAATGACCAGTTTTGTTTTCTTTTTTCGGTGTACACTTACCTATCAGGCCGCTAGAGAATTCCGGGGTTTTTGGAAAAAAAATTCAAATATTTTACATTTTAGGAGCGGGGATCAGTTTCCAATGTTAATTCAACGTAGACTGATCCCCCACTTTTTGACCATCTCAATCTTTTTAAAAGTCTTTTTCGGTGTACAATTACCTATCATGTCAGTAGAAAATTCCGGAGTTTTTGGAAAGAAATTTCAGAAAATTTAGATTTTAAGACGGGGGATCAGTTTTCAATGTAAATTCAACGTAGACTGATCCCCCTCTTTTTGACCATCTCAAATCTTTAAAATTCTTCTTCTGCTTACAATAACCTATCATGTCGCGAGAGAATTCCGGAGTTTTGGGAAAAAAAATTAACAAAATTTACATTTTAAGACGGGGGATCAGTCTTCTTCGTCTTTTCCCACAGTCCGTTTTTCACAACTTTTTAGGTCTTAAAATCTCAATTTTTTTAAATTTCTTTCAAAAAACCCCGAAATTCTCTCGCGACATGATAGGTACATGTAAGCAGAAGAATAATTTTTAAAATTTGAGATGGTCAAAAAGAGGGGGATCAGTCTACGTTGAATTTACATTGAAAACTGATCCCCCGTCTTAAAATCTAAATTTTCTGAAGTCCAACCTTAGCCCCTAGGCATATATAAAACTATTTGATATAACTACAAGGAATATATAAAAGGGTCATGTAATACTACCCATTCCAGGATTTGTAGAAGAACTGCAGAAAAGAATAATCTCTCTAATAAAATCAGACAGTAAAGTGAAAGGACTGACTGTGGTCACCAAAGAAAACCCTGGTAGAACTTCTCTTGGATATTCAGATTTCGGTTATTTATATCCGTAGGATGAAAATGCTATGTGGGAGGTGCTGCTACCCAATAAGTAAGATACCAGAAAACTATCTAAGTCAGACATCGATGAAAAACGATTAAGCTTAAATTTGAATACCTGAGCAGGATGATGGTGGCTGTCTCTATGTTATGCGTCGCTTGTTACATCGCAGCGAAATAGTTTGAAACAGTACTCAGCCATTAAGGGGGCGTCGATTCAGTCGTCCCATTACGTGCTCCACGTACTCTTGTGATGGGAGATTACAAGATCGTCTTATGCCTTGACCAACATTCCGGATTTATTTTACATGCCAGCCGTGTACAGGTTCGAACAATGGAATTGTTAAGTGATAGTAGAGGGCAAGAGCCCTTATGTTGGTACTGTGTGGCGCAAGTACATATGGTAAAGCATTGTCTAAATAGATCAACAGGGAAGGCATGTGCTTATACAGCCTTTCTAATAAATAATGAAACAGGGAGCATGTTGTTGAAGTATCGTCGTTAAGAAGAGAAAAGTAAAACACTCCAGAAAAACAGCTGAACAACCCGAGGATGCTCAAAAGAACAATAAGGAAATCCCACAGCCGAAATGATCCACGTCAAAATGCAAGAAACAAATAACGGTTACCTTGAAGGAATCGGACGAGGAGTTAGTTTCAGAAGGAAAAACTAGAACGTAGGAAAAGAACGAAGGTTAGAAGGGAAGGAACATATTAATATAAACATGAAAATTCAAAGAAGCTCAACATAATTCTTCTCTTACATAACATTTCTAATTGACTGATATTGTTGAACATCTTTCTGGCCTTAATCCCAAACCACGACTACGGCTGAGCAACTCACCTTTCCCTCTTTAACTTTCAAATGCTCTCCTCGCTCTCCGTATACTGATAGTACGAAATAAACAGAACAGCTTACGGGCACAGCCAACGATAAACAAGAAGCTCTTCGTCTAGTTAGAACTGAAAAAAGAAAAAACACTTCCATTATTACCAGGAGACAAGATTCGTGAGGCTGACTCTTTGCAAGGATTAGCTAATCTATGCGGCAAGAAAATGAATCAAATGAAAACACATAGCATGTCAAGGGTGACTTGTTGAATATCCCCCTTATAATAAGTACGTTTGTGTAGAAGGAAAGATTTATCAGAACGAAAGCGACAAAAAGAGGCGATACCGGGCATGAAACCTGCAGATGAAGTACCCCCTTTACTCAATCAATTATAAACCAAGTGTGAATGTAGGGTTGTTCTTTATGTGTGTCACTCTTTTTGAACAGATGTTGGGGGCGCGGTGCTATATGAACGGTATAGGACGAATATGCTGACAGCGAGTCCCATCCAGGCTTTAGGCGTCCTCATTCCCGAGGACTTCAGCCTTGTGTGTGACACTGACATACACAGATAGGGCATCAGATCCTAAAGCAGAGCTGCTGATGCGATGAGCGAACTGGTGGACTTTAAAGAAGATATTGCTGGGATTCAGGAGACCCACGTATGGGCGTGTGCGGTTATCATGTTTTGACTAATGACCATCATGTCTTAGCATATGGTTATATCCATAGTCGTGGAATTTCCTTGCTAGTGAGACCCACTCTGTCTTCGACGGTGAGCGTTTTTTCATTTTTCATGCGGATTCAGTAAGACGGCTGGTCGAAGCCGATATTCCGCTTATAATAGTCTGTTTCGGATCATGGCAGTTTATGAGCTAAAATCGGCTAGCGAAAG
The DNA here is from genome assembly GCA_963556195.1 of Sepiola atlantica. Lineage (NCBI taxonomy): Eukaryota > Metazoa > Mollusca > Cephalopoda > Sepiida > Sepiolidae > Sepiola > Sepiola atlantica. The sequence goes on from OY744526.1 coordinate 101,433,408, forward strand.
GGTTTTCTTTTTTAGGCAATCTGAATGTGTTACTGACGGGAAATGTAATGGTATCCTTCATCCGAAGATAGATAAGGTTGGATAAATAGTTAGTCGGATATGTGTGAAAGTAGTCTGTCTGACCTGATTGCTCATGAAAACTTGTCGAGAGGAAAAGGAACAGATGTTGGTGTAGTCTAATAATGTGTCTTACTGTAAAAATACTTACTTGGATCGAATGTTTATTAGAAAAGGCGACATAGACTTTCTATCTTGCCCTACGTTCGACTCGCTTGGACATTCGGGCCATGGATAGGTTATGACTCGATTGTTTTAAACTGAAAGCCTATTTCAGCGGGATACTGGATGTCGAATACCTCCTTACTGAAGGTATGCTACCTTCGCGAGATCTTATATTAATTATTAAGCTGTTACTAGTTGGCGCGATAATTCAGACTAAGTGGTGAGTCAGTACTAAAGCTAACATTAAACAATAAAAAAACTACTACAGAAAAGGCCAGCCTGGGCGTTAGCTGAAGGGTGCCCCCGAGAAGTAGCACATTTTAAGGGGTAGTTCAATCGCTTGTCTAGCAAGCGATATGTAGGTCAGGTTGTTAGGGCTAGAGTAATGAAAGTCTTGAACAAAGCTGTGAACGTTGACGCTGTTGATTGTGCGTCTGCTCAACACTGTGGTTCGAACGGGTACATACGGAAAGTCTAAACATTGTAGGACATACGCTTGGATAGTCACTGAACGAGCGCTTCACCCAACTACCTAGACTTCGCGGCCAGAAGTTTTACAGCTATTTAGCCAACTCTCCCCGACTTCTGGTTACTCAAGCGGCTTGCTATGATTGCATGGTCATAACTGTTTTTGAGCAGATCACATATAACAAGTTTCTATGACTTACTGATATCTAGCTACTTCCCATGGCGGTAAGATGTGACACAAAGTCGGAGAAGCCTGTGCACTACAAGAAGAGTACTCTGGCCGACAAAAAATGCTTGGGCAGCTTTGTTGGCATTCCCGGTAGATATAAACTAACCTCTTGTCAAACGGTGAGAAAGCAACGTTTGGGAGAGTGGACCTCCGAGAACTACACAGGGCAATACCGCACACTGGTGGAATCAAGGCAAATAAATTACCGGTCTAAGAATTTCATCTTTGTCTAGTTTTTTTTCTATTAATTCTACTTGAGGTTATTGCCCATGTTTGTACTTATTCTGAAAGATATGTTCAACCGTTGGTTTACGCATGTATTCATCCGTGGGCAGGTTACAAAGAAAATTTTCACATTGTTACAGAAAAAATACCAGCATGATAGGAGGGGTTAGATGATTATAGGCCCATAACTCTGCTAAACACAGACTTAAATATTTTGAGAAGAGTGCTTGCGAATCGTTTGCAAACTGTTGCTGACGACTTGGTAGAACCGGGGCAGAATTATGCTGTGATGGGAAGATCAATTCAAAACAGTTGCCATCTAATTTGCACGATCATAGCGAGAATACTAGATTGCACCGAATTGCAAGTTAGATCAGTCCAAACCTTCTAATAGAGTCGACCAGCATTACCCGTTCTAGAGGCTGCCTGTTTCAATCAATACTCTCGCATGTGGGTCTCCATTCTTTATCATCTGCCAACGGTAGCGGTGCAGGTAAATGGTAGGCTTTCGGATTCGTTCGGATTCGTTACATCATTTACAAGGAACACATGTTAGAGAAATATTAAGAAAGTTCTACTCGTGTAATATACGCCACCCTCTAAGTGTATTTTGTTGTTCAAATATATATGCGGTCAAACAGCAAGGGTATTTGTAAATTACCCATTATTCACGACAAAATTATATATTTTGCAAAAAATTCGAGTTCCGGATTTTTCAGAATTTATGCGTTTCATGGTAATCTCGGCATACCTGCTCTCTGATGCAGCAATTACACACTTACAATGATTTCTGCAGGCTATACATTTTTTAGCTATTTGTAATTAAACCGTGTCGGCTAAATCAAAGGAAGGTGTTCTGCCTATACGCAATAGCAGCTATACGGTTCGAAGTAAACCATAGAAGAGAGTAGAACTTCTATAGAACACACGTGAGGAAATGTTGTTCTGTTGCCTGTTTTGACCTCTTAAGTGTCCTAATTAGCTCTCCGATAAACAGAATGCAACATGGTTTTACTCCATGGAGAGCCTCTGATCGATTGGTAATCTGCTAATTTATAATTTCTCGTCAATTTTAATAACGGCTATTTGCCTTATTGTCGAAATCTAAGTGATATCAACGATTATCATGAAGAAATCAACATTTCAAAGTACCCTATTTGCACCCGTCACACACACCTCGGACATTCATGCAAACAATAGATTGTAAAGTGGGGCTTGCTTATCCTAACGATATGGGAAGCGAGTTGGGTAATAGAGAAACTATTCCTGCTGTTAGCAATTGCATCTGTATAGCTCAAGAAATTAAGCCAATGTATGTGGTGTACATGTATTTTGGCGCTCGGATCCAAAGGGAGTGTTGTATCTATAGTGGAAATGACATAGTCGAAGAGTGTGCAGTCTTTGCTCGAAATATAAGTAACTAACGCTGTGTAACGTTTATCTAAATCACATGTTGGCCTGATGATTTGATTCTAGGTAATGTTTGCTAGCCGAGAATATAGATTCGGAGTATTTACTTATGTTTGTCAGATTTATTTAAACAGAGTAGGAGCTATGCAGTCATGGTAAACCGATAAAAGGAGATTGATGCCTGAAAGTAATTTATATTAGTGGTAGGATATCTGGGAAATTTACTAAGATAAACGATTCTGTATTATTGAGGTTAGTTAAGAATCCTCGTATATTTGTGAACGCGAGTCTAAAGGGTGGAGTCGAATTGGATGTTTATAAGTGGGCGGCTTGTTTGAACATATCTCCTTGTTTGTAATGTATTTTTTGTAGTTTCTGGATAAAGGGAGTTGTGCGAGGTGAGTGTGGTATGCCAGTTAGCTCACAGAAGTAGACTATTTGGCGAGCCTTCATTTATGTGGTTGTGGACTTAGGAAAGCCCATCAGAGATAAGTGTGGGGTTCCTTTTCATGCACGGTGTGGCACTTCATTTACATCGATATTATACAGCTGGTAAGAAAGCAGTGGCATTTAGCGCTATGTAAGAGTTAGGGCCTGTGTACTATACATAGAAGCTGTCAAACCTGTATCTTGAACCTGTCAGAGCAAGAGCGGGCCAAACGAGTAGTGTGCAACTAAGTGACAAGAAAAGTGTCCACAAGTTTCCGAGATAGATAAACATAGATATATGAGTTCTCGCCCCCGCCCCCAAAAATAAACAAGCACTGAATGTATGTATAAATAGTACCTCTGACAATGTATAATAAACAAAGAAGGGTACAAAGCGGCGCAATACTAAAATACTTTACCTAACATTATATATATATATATATATATATATATATATATATATATATATATATATATATATATATATATATATATCGTTGCACATAGTTTTACTCTTCAACAATTACACCGATAATAATGATTTTTGGAATATATATTGTCGGCAACACAGTACATTTATAGGCTCATTATTTTTATTTTCACATTTAGGTGATGCATGTAAATGTATTAATGGATATGATCATATATTTAATGTGTATTATACATTCTTTTACTTATTAACTGGTCAATATACATTTTGGAACACATTTGCAATGCGTAGCGACGGGTAATTCGGGCTAGATTTTTCTAAATATAGTTTCATGCAAAGATGGCAAAGAGCTGTGCAAGCCATTCATAAAAAATTCACATACTTTCAATGTAAGTGCAATGATAACACTTAGACTCGGACACCGATTAATATACAGGGTGTTTCAAAAGTCTTGGGAACATTACAAATGCGTTATAACGAAGGTAAAGACAACACCAGTATGGGGTGTACTATCCATCGGAACAGATACTACACTTTGATCTGCTTTGAGTAATAACACCTTGTATTTAATATGTATTTTGATTAAAGCACAACGTATTATTGAATGCAGGTAACGTTCCGCGATATTATTGCTTGCATTTCCTGGCGTAATTATTCATTTCTGGTATATGGCGCGATATTTCAGTGACAGAATTGCGGCATTTTACATGCAGCTGATGCGTATATCCCATTCTTGTGTGTGATCGGTGCTACGGGATATAGCTAAGTGTATCTGATCTTTGCTTTCTTCTGTTTGTAGAAAAACATTTTTTTTTACTTAACCTACACTAAACTAAGCACAATGTCACTTAGAAAGTGAAAGAATCGAAACAGTAGTAAGCAAATAAAAACACTTATAAAAGTACATTTAAAATATTCAGGTGATATATATATATGTATATATATATATATATATATATATATATATATATATATATATATATATATATATACATTACTGTTTCATGCATCCACACAAAATGTTATAAGGAGATATAACTTGTTATATATCAATTTTCAGTATCTTCTTCAACAGTGCTCGATACGTAATTAGAGCCAGTTATACATATACATATGTGTATATATATATATATATATATACATATATATATATATATATATATATATATATATATATATATATATATATATATATATATATATACATATATATATATATATATATATATATATATATATATATATATATAAAGAATATACCTTGCTTTGAACTTTTGAATTGAATTTTGATTTGGCTTTTGCTTTCTCTAATTCCTTTCCATTCTCCTTCATTATATATATATATATATATATATATATATATATATATATATATATATATATATATATATATATATATATAGTCCAGGACAAATATTTCTTTTACTAGAAAGCATTAAAGATATAATTGGAGAATATATAATTGGGAGGACTGCCTGTGCCAACACTAAAAATGGCGTATTCTCCCGCTTATCATTTTGGTTAGCTGCAATTTGGAATTAAATAGTAGGGGCCTTGAGATTTTTGACATTGCAAGAGCTTAAATTCCATTTGGAAATCGTGCAGTGTAACCTCTAAATTTGTGAAAGTGCCAACGCATAGAATATTTCCACTTTCCTTAGAATGTCTTTATACATCTCAAAATTTTAAGTTCTCTTTCGGGTGTTCTAACGTTAAACCCGTGCTTTTAAACTGATAATTGCGCGCCTAAATCTCTACGAGATCCTATATATATCGTTTATCTTATTTTTAGTGCAAGAAGCGTATGCAGAAAGGGCTCGAATTCTTTTGCATAGAACAAGTTTTATCAGAGTACGGAGACTTATATCAGGGTCCATGTCCTGTATACGTGCCAGTAATAGGTAAATAGTTTGGACGTCGAGTAACATTCGACAAGTTCTTCCATCACTGCTTCAAAGGTTATACCCTTGGAAGTCGGAGCGTATTGCTTACCGAGTGGCATGAAAGCGGTCATATTTGCAATCAATAGTGGATTCTTTAATCGTTACCTAGGAGGCGTCGAGCGGGCAGAGAGACGATAACGGGTCAGTCAAAATGTGTCCTCACCATATGAGTCACTGTGGAGAAAGAATTTGCCTGTGTAACAATGAAAGACTGGCATAGGTTCAACATATTTCAGCGAGTCCAACGATAGAGATTATCAGATAAGGTCGCAAGGAATACATTATATATCATTTAATACTAAAAACGTGAATATTGAAAAGATCAATGAATACAGAGAAACGCATGAATACACATACTGGCAAACAAATGCATTCCAACACGCATTCTGTGGTGTTTGTGTGATATGTGCATAATAGAGCCTTTCAGTGTTTTCAAGTAGTTAATGTTACAATCAATTATTATATGAATAATATATACCATGCGATTTGTTAATTTTATTTGCGATACTTGAACTAATTCGACTATTTCATTCAAATGCTAGGTAATGCTCCCATATATGAAGCGTAGATATTGTTTAAATATAATTACCCATGGCCAAGTGGTTACTCGTCTTACGACATATCAGCGTAGCTTAACTTAGCAGAATTCGAAATAGGCATCTCAGAGATTAATGTCTTATATCTACCACTGGGTTAAACCGCACTTAAAGGCGGGGTTTATCGCTATTATCGACATATTACGTTAGAATTTAAAATATATCGTGCGTTTATAGAGATGGAATGAGTATGTTATTTTTGTGTGTAATATCATGTACATCTTAATATTATGTACAACGTTTTGCTGTGAATGTGGTGTGAATTACTCGGTTCAGTTTGTATTAGATTTCTGATGAAACGGATTCAATTGTAAATTTAGTTATGTTCTTTAATTGTGTCTGAGTTTATAATGAGTGTTTTTGTTTCTTGTATTTTTGAATATACTGTTTTGTTATTTTTAACATGTCTTTCAAACATATGATTTTGAAAATTTAATGTAATTATTACCCTATTATTTGGTTATTAAATTGTTATGAAAATTACACTATTTGCATGAGAATTGTGTTTAACTCATTATTTATGAAATGATTTCATGCATAACGCTTCAAATGCTTCTAAACGTTTAATACATAGGAATTAACTAATAATGTTACATTAAGAAATGGATTTCTGTTTGACAGTTTACAGGCTTCAACATTCTTATAACGTTTCAAATGCTTCTAAACGTTTAATACATAGGGATTAACTAATAATATTACATTAAGAAATGGATTTCTGTTTGACAGTTTACAAGCTTCAACATTCTTATAACGTTTCAAAAATTGCCTTACTCCCCACTTATCGCATACCCCTTTAAAGGCTTCAGATCGGAAAGCGGGCCCATTGTCCATCAAGAGTTCCTCAACCGGCCCTCTCTCCAAAAATATCTCCTCGATGACCCCTCCGATCGCCCATGCCGCTTCTGCCCTGATTTCTCTCCAGATGGCAAACCTTCCCGGTCCACAGTCGACCATCGAGAGATACAATTTGTGGCGATAGTGCGTCACATCAATAGCCAATCGCTTCCAGTCCTCCGCAACGTGCAACTGTCCTGTTTCGTGTCTGGACGGTCTAGGGTCAATTGATTGGCACTCTCGACAGTTCTCCACCACTTCCCTAACCTCCTCCTCGGTGGTCTCCGGGTAAACCTCTCTGGCTAGGAATAACGTTCGTTCCTGACCAAAGTGGTGCATTTCATGTGACTCCTTGACTTCTTTCCCTGCATAGCATACCGAGGAGACCTCCTTTCCCTCCTGCAGCCAGGCCTTCTTCACGCGTGTCATCGAATCCGCCTTGTTTTTTTCTGATGGGACCAACACGACAGATACTCTTAACTGGAACTCCGCTATTAGATCGGCGAGCGCTCCGAGTCTGCGCTTGATCAGCATTTCCGCAGCACCTTTGGTCTTAACTCTCTTATAACCAGTTACTGCCGACCGAATCCACGATGCTGCCGTTGCCGAATCGGTTTTAATTTCAATTATTTTCAATCCCCACTTCAGGGCCAGATTGAGTCCTTTCATAACGGCATCTAGTTCTGCTACGTTGATATGGGAGAAGTCGTTGGTTTTTCTTAGCCATGCCGCATCCTCCACAGTTACGCCTCCCATCTCTAGTACGACGCCCAACGCCAGGTTACTGGCATCGCACCAAATCACACCCGCATCTCCGCTGCTGACATACCAGTCCCCTTTCACTGGGTCCTCATTCCTCACCCTCGCAATGATATCTTGCAGCATGTTCATAACCTCCTTCGTTACACGGCCCTCCCAGTCAGCAGTGCCTGCTAGTCGTTTAATAAAACTACATGCTATCCTGAGCCAGCCAGCGATAGGATAGTGCCCGACCAGCCTCCCGCAGACTGAGAAAAGTTCTCGCTTCGTCAGCTCAGATCCGACTTCGGGTATTACACTCCCTCGTTCGAAGACAAGGCTTTCTTTTCCATCTCGCCTTAGTTTCAACCCCAGCACCCGTCCTCCATCCAGGGCCTCCGCCGGTTTTGCAGTTAACCCATACTTCTCGACATGGCTTCTTACTTTCTCCGCTGTCACCTCTGCCTCCTCCACCAGAATGTCGTCAATGTACGAACTAGTGGCCTCCTCCACTGAACGGTCTTTGCTCAGCACTGTCTTCAGCACGGCAGTCATAATTTTGGGGGCTGAACTCAGCCCAAAGCCTAACCTCGTCAGACAATACACTCGCCCCTTGTACCGGACCAGCTGGTACTGCCAGAGTTTTTCATCTACATGGATCTGCAGATATGCCGATTTCAGATCGACAATTTTTGTGGCCCGTCCCATTCTTCTCCATTTCCTCATGACCTCCTCACATACGTCGATCCCCGTTCCAGTGTGGCAGGCTACGTGTCTGTTCAATTCTCTGAAGTCCAGTACGGGCCTAATCTTGTTTTTTGTAGGCTGAACAACCGCCAGTAGTGGCAACACTCCTTTTTCTTCCCCTGTCCATGGTTTCAGAATTCCTTCTTTTATCCACCTCTCCACTTCTTCCTCAAATCCTTTTCTTATTTCTCCTCGCAGGGTGTTTTCGTAGCAGCCCACTTTATTCTGTAGTTCCGGGGGTCCGGAGATCCATTTCCATTCCACCGTCCACCTCACGCCATCAAACTTTGCCAGGAAATCTTTGTCCTCAATGCAGCAAACCTCCGGTTTTGGTATTCTGATGGTTCTATCACCTTCCACTCCTGCCATCCCCACTGCGCCGAGACGTCCGAACGTCACTTGGCTCCCTCGTAACGTGGCGCCCCCCAGTCGGTTAATTGCACTCATACCTATAATCACGTCAACACCACCGACCAGATGATTCAACACTAAGGCTCGCAGTCCAATGGACACCCCTTGCACCATTACTTCCGCTGTCGTCTCACCTAGGCACTTCACATCCCTGCCATCCACGGTCCTAATAGTCCTGGTTCCGCTCCATGACCTAGCGACATTCCTCGCTAACAACGTTGTAGTACAGCCTGTGTCGACAAGGGCTATGGCTTTCTTCCCATTGACTACTACCGGTAACCGAGGCAACGTTCCATCATGCGCCATCTCCGCACAGAAGGGGTAACCACTGGCGCAATAGCTCCCCTTCACTCGTTTCCCTGGTGCCGTGCAGCAACACAATAGCGGCTAAGGTGCCCCACTTGTCCACATCGGTAGCACGTGATCCCCGGTCTCGGCTCTTTGCAGTCCTTGATCAGATGAGGGCCCTGGCACCGGAAGCACTTGATTGCAGGTCTCCCCTCCTGTCGCCTCGCCGGCTGCCTCTCATTCAAGTGAGGCCTCATGCACATATTTCCACCCACAGCTGCAGCCACGATTGGGCTTCTAACATTTTTCACTAGGACTCTGGCGTGAACCAAGAGATCGTCCACTTCCATAGTATGGATCCCAGTGATTCTCTGCATGTTCGTAGAGATTTCCTCTGGGAAGCCGTTAACTAGGTACAGCTTTACCGTCATCTCCAGGCTCCTCCCCACGTAACCAGCCAACCCTGCCAGTCTCCTGATCTCTGCCGCAAAGACGTCAACCGACTCGCCGGTCCACCTCAAACTGGAAAGCTTGCCAAGTGCTTCGAATGGGCTCTCAGCGAAGGCCAATTTCAGCCTTTGCTCCACTGAGGCAAGGTCTTCCTTGTCTTCATCTCGCATCTGCTGGTAAATCGTGAGGGCTTCCCCCTCTAAGTATAGCGGCAGCAGGGTGACCACATCTTCTATCTTTTGCAGCTTCGCCACCATCTTTAATTTCTCCAGCCACTTAATCAGGTCACCCTCCCCAGTAAAGGGTCTCAGTATGTGAGTGCTCAGTCTCCACTCAGCCATGGTAATTTGCTCGATGGGCCGAAATAGCTTGTGATATACGCGACACTGCTGGCCGTACTTCCGCTTTCTATCCACTCCGAAACGAATTTCTGCAACGTTTTTCTTCACTCTCTACGGATCCGACTTTTCTCCTATGATCAAACTTCTCTGTTCGCAATCTAACTTCCCTCTGCCTCCTCCCCCAATCACTCCTCTTTTATCTCTTCCATTTCCAATCAGGAGCATCTCATTTGCATACCTCGTAGTCACCCTGTAGGCATTTAAAGAAACAAGTCGGCCATTCTTGTTTCCTTCTTCTTCACACGAGGTAAGCCACGCAAAAACGCGGTCGGTCGTTCTTGTTTTCTCTTCTTTTTCCTCATTTACACCACACTTTTATTGGAACCAGACAAAAACGCTAAACCGATTAATAAGTATAACAATTCGAACCATATTTCCCAGCAATATTAACATCTCGAGCGATTCCTTTAAACTGTATTCCTTTCTGGTTCGCTAATTGTCTGGTTGGGGAGTGTAGAATAACTCGTTCCGTGTTCAATATTGCCATATCAACTCTGACTTGGAGCTTTAGTATCTCTCATAGCAATGTGTATAGGTTAAATGCAAACTATCGTGTACAGTGGGTTTGTTTACAGGATATAAGCCTATTAGACGTTTTTGAGATCATGTTGCTTTTTTAATTTTGTTTGCTGCTATGTTATCGTCGTCACAGAAACTGTCAAGTATATTTTCCTGCAATTATTTCATTTTGCAAATGAAACTTTTACATATATACACTAGGCACTCGGTCTCTCAATCCCCTGAAATCTGTTTATATATATATATATATATATATATATATATATATATATATATATATATATACATATATACATATATATATATATATATATATATATATATATATATATTTGCAAATGGGGCATGTTTGAAACAAAATAAGAGAGAAGTAAAATGTATTTATAAACATTGTATTACAGCGAACATAAAACATTTTGTCTTATCTCCACATCCGCCATGGGGGCCGAGTTATATTAGAGAAGGTGATGTGTTGAAGATGTTGAACAAACGCCCCAAATGACCCGCTACTTTAACACTGAAAAAGAAAGGAATCTAGCGTCCAGCCAGAACTATCCTGACCCGCCACGTACCTAACTGAACGCAGAGAACCCAACATTAAAGGACCGAGTTATGTAGCTTGATAGGATACAGTAAGCAATAACCAAAACCTGGAGCTGTGACTCATCAAATCATCTGATCAGAAAAATCTGACAAACACGCCCACCCCCACACCCTCCAAGCATAGACGCGGGGAGAGGATACGAAATGTTGGGAACACACACAGTTAGCGACGTTCAGCCGAGAGATAAACACCGCAGTGTAAGACAGTGTAAATCATGCTCTTACTAAATGACGACAACATCTACACGAAAACCACATCACAACAAATAACAAATGACACACAACACTTCAAACGCGAAGTAAAGGAAGATTCTGTCGGATTACCCTCCCTGAATTAAACTCCTGGAACATCACCACAAAACTCCAAGATGCTATGGCCTACCAAAAACACACAAAAATGAAATTCCCATCAGATCTATCATATCGGGCATTGGAAGCACACCCCACAAACTAGCCAAAAAACTAGCAGAAATACTTACCCCCCTTCTCGGCTCTATAGTACCGCCCATCTAAAAAGCTCCGGCGACCTACTACAAAGACTCAACCACATCAACATGAATAACTCACTATGGCCAGTTTAGATATTAAATCTCTCTACACTAACGTACCTATATCTAAATGCCTCAGATTCCTTAAAATTCATCTCATCAAATCACAAAATTAAACTCCCCCTACCCACAACTCAAATTATCAAACTATGCCATCTAAAAACACAACAATTCCACTTTACCTTTAACAATATTCTATATAAGCAAAAATGTGGCCTACCCATGGGCTCCCCTCTCAATGGAGTCTTCGCCTGTCTTTTCCTGGAATTCCTAGAGAACGGTCCATTCAAATCAATTCTACCTAAGAAATCCCACTACTTAAGATACATAGACGATACACTCCTTATTTACCCACATCACATTAATCTCCTCGACATAGTCGAACATTTCAATAAAATAGAACACACCATTTCTTTCATCTACGAACAAGAAAACAACCACATCCTTAACTTCCTTGACATCACTCTTTACAACACCCCTAATGGCCTGGACTTCTCAGTCGTTAGAAAAACAACTAACAAAAATGCCATCACACATTTTTACTCTGACCACAACAAAAATATAAAATCCGGAATGATCATAGGATCGTTTCTCAGAGCTCTGAGAATTTGCAGCCCCGCTAATCTCCACAATAAAACATCCTATATTCAAAAAACCTACTAAGCTCTAAAATATCTTCAATCCCTCATCCTAAACGCTAAATAAAAAGCGTTAAACATCCACAAAAATAGACCGGCCCCACAAAAATATTTCCTAAACAAATAACCAACACAAATATCACTGACACAACGAAGGAAAATAAATCTTTCACAGTTCTCCTCAATAACCCCATATCTATCTCCATACAGAATCAACTCAAACCCGACATAAATATAGTAACATCTATCTCAAAAACCATTAACGATTTAATTAATACCAAATCCCGCTCACGACCCCCCTCAAAGACACCTTTCACTCTGCCGGTATCTACAAAATAAAATGCACTGCATGTCCGATGTTCTACATTAGGGAAACGTCCAGAAACTATAGATCTCGCATTTACGAATACAAGCAAGACCTCAAACACGACATTTCTACTAATGCTTTAGTGATACACAGAGACCCTCTCTCCCACAATCTAAACCTTTCTGACTACATCTCTCCCACGCCGCAAATACATTGAAAGCGCGACTATACTCATTTCATCACCATCACACTTCAACCTAAGGCCCGGCTCTTATACCCTAAGCAAACACCTAGCAAAAGTCGCATTTAAACAATGCAGTATGTTGCACCGCTGCGACCCTGATTTAATTTCTATATACATGTGTATATATGTACACATATGTATATATATATATATATATATATATATATATATATATATATATATATATACATATATATATATATGTGGGTATATGTGTGGGTGTATGTATACTTAATGTGTATATATTGGTGGGTGTATGTGTGCATATATATGCATGTTTGTATGGATGTGTGTATATATATATATATATATATATATATATATATATATATACATACCCTGTGACTATGACAAGCTCTCATTGATAAATCACTTAAATACATCTCTCTCAAACTTAACCCGTATATTCTATTTTTTCGAAATCTATATATATTTTTGCTTTTCTCCTACTCTTCTAACCTAGTTTTCCGTTTGTTTCATTTGTCACACGTTTTGTCCATCACGGCACTTCATTTTCACTAGTTATCATGTTTCACACCCAATGCATACATGTGTATGTATGTATATATACATACATATGTATAAATATATATTGACTGTCGTGTGTAAGACCCTTTATTACTCTTTAAAAACCTAATGTATGATAAACTAGCAGACTCATTCCCAACTCACTGTGATTAATCATTGGATGCTGGCGTCCATCATATCAATTTCATACCCACTCCTACTTGTTCACTCTGGTCAGCTACTCGTACTATCTCCCGTCCTGTCGCCTCTCTCCCTCTCCCACCACCTTCTCCATACTAGCTCATTAGGTGTGGAAATTTTAAAAAAATAAATAAAGAAAATAAATAGAAATATAAACAGAAGAATAAGAAACATAGTAAACTGTGCCACCCACCCATCATTTTTTAACATCATCTAAGTTCTTCTTCATATGGTCCAATCATATCATCCTCTCCTAATCCCATGTATGTGCCTTCAAAATAAAACTATTTTAATACCTTCATTTCTGAAGACGTTCTCCAACAGAACGAAACCAGTAAAATCTTTTGTTTTTTGTTTTTCTCCTGCACTTTAACTTGTTTTTCCGTTTGTCATTTTTTCACACATTTTTCCACCACGACATTTATTTTTCTATGAATTATCGTGTACCTTACCCCATATATATATATATATATATATATATATATATATATATATATATATATATATATATATATATATATACGATCTAATTTGCCCACTCGCAGCTAATTATGTTTAAATTTGGAAACCTACGAACTTCACATTTGGTGGGAATGTAACCTAACCCTTACAGACTATTCCTTAGGAGATTATAAGTATGCTCACTTATAATTCTTTTTGAATAAAACACACTAAATATATGATTCCCTCTTAAGTGAATTAGAAGTAAACTATTATTATATTACCACATATAAAATAAATTTGTAGAAGTTTAACACATTTTAAGGCAATCCAATATATGAAAATAAAGTTGGCTAGTGTTAGTGTCAATATCAATAGATACATTTTGGATCCTGGCTGTTTGTACGTTTAAATGGAACATAAATAGATTCATGTTTTTTCTTACATATGATTTTAACAAATGTTCAAGCATAACGTAAATAGAAATGATTAAAACTCGAGAAGAGACGTTTGTAAAGGGTAAAATCTTGTAACTGAATATGACGTGAAAAATATCATAAACTTTACTAAGGCTTTTAATTGAGTTATGACATACTATGTATTCACATGAGTTTGCAAATAGCATTATTTTATTTAAAGCGTCAACTCTAACTGAAATGTTTCATGTGTGCATCATTATTAAAATGAACCGTATTACCGGTATAACAGACAGTATGGGATATGCTAAGATTGTATGGGTATCAGTGATAGAACTATCTTACTTCATCAATGAATGCTAATCAGACCCGTGTTAATTTAAATGGTGAAACTATAAACACAGAAATGATCTCACACGTTTCTAAGTAAACTAAAATGACCAGTAAATTCCTACAAACAGAACACACATATTGTGACAGTAGCCCCGATTGGCATTGGATCAAATTGTAATGTAATGTGAAGGATGATAGGCAGACCGATGAGGTAAGGCATCATCCGATTCCCACTAAGAGAGAGTATTCAGCCGATTTCACTATATCTATTGAGGCTAAATGCAAGAAATGTATGGCGAAATGACATTAAATGATTGTCGGCACACTAGGATTTTAAACCTGATTAGATGTTCTGGTTGTAATCGCCCTCGCCTTCAATGAATTATCTAAAACCAATAATGGTTATGTATCATTAACACCTATACTATCTCATGATAGAACCGTTTCGGCATACCGTAGGCAATAACCTTTTGCTATTATACAACGAGTTATAAGACCCTATAATTATTTCTATATTAAATATTGTGTTGTATGTTCTAATTGTTTACATAATTATCCCCGTCTTGACGTGTTTATATTTCTTTGGACATATCAAGCTTTTTACCTGTTCTAGTGTTTTCACATCTTCTAGTGACTATTGACATATGTACTGATGATTTATAACGTCGTCAACTTTTCTACTGTATAATAAAGTGTTCAGCAACCTCGACTGTATTAAGTTTTGACGACATCATGTAAAGACAAATCTACAGTGTGTGTGTAGCTTCTTCTTTGTGGATTAGGATTTGCAAACATCTGAGTGTGTTTTCAGGAAGAAGCCACGTTACCTAATTATTTTCATTATATAGACGATACCATTTGTATGGGTTATAATTAAGCTGTATCACAATGTTTATTTTCCCTTTTTAATACTATTTATTCGGCTCTTTATTTAATCTTGAGGAAGAAATTGACACTTTCTTATCATTGTGATGTTATAGTATATAAAAGATGTTCGGTCTATCTACCCTCCGTATGTCGGACACCTACACTTACTTATTTTTGTTTTCGGTACGATTCGTTTTGCCCCACAAAACAAACTATTAATTTAATCAAGATGCTAAATTACATGGCTTTCATGACCCGTCTAAGACCAGGCTGAATGTTGAAATCAAGTTGTTTACTAACACATTCTGGAACAATGGTTATTAGTTACATATTGTTCAAACTATTATCAGAAATACTATTTCAAATTTCTATGAAATAAAACTTGTTTCAGTAGAAAGATAGCCCGTTTAATATCATCTAAGTCTACTAAGTAACAGTAGCAGAATATTCATGAGCAGGTCTCCTTGGCAGTACTTTATTGGCTGTTACATACGAGTGTTTATTTCCACTAAACCATCTTTATATCTATTCGATAAACCCCAACACAATAACAATTATATTATTTATTTAGTTAGTTAGTTAAATGTAGCGATATTTTTTACTACATCAAAAGACAAATTAAATAATATGTCACGTGCCCACGTAGATCTTTCCAGAAAATTTGTAAGTAAAGTTAACTGATAGCAGAGCTGTACTCTATATCGTGACTACATACATCTTATCACAAAACTACACGGTGTGAGGTCTCATAATCATTAGGCGACAACTTTCCTAGATCTGAATACTCAAAACAATGTATATGGTTTAGAACACCTTCAATCGTTTAAGGAGTAGATCCCCCCCCCCATTATCGCCTGGTTTGTGATCATTCTTTGTCTATTAGTCGGCGCACTGACATAATTAACGCATATAGCTGGATCCATGAAAATTACGTTTAGTCTGCATAAGAATGATGTCAAGAATAGATGTTCGCACCGATTATCATGGATAAAAAACACCGTTTCCGAGAGTCCAGTATTTAAGTTCATCGGCCTGATATTGCCAGGCAATATAGATTGAAATAAGTACACAAACTTATTGACAAGTCTGCCGCAAAAAATGTAGGCCCTCATACCAGGATTCGCACGCATTATATCCTCCCATATATCTATGAATCCACCATTCGCTCATGTATTAAGCACTTTTGCTATATCTAACAACTCTATTGTGAACAGTGTGCAAAACATATTTATTTACTTTATACATTTTGTGACTGCAAAGCTCTAGTCCTTTCCACATCGAGGCAGTACTGCTTCCCATTTGGGTTATTTACAAGGACGTCCACAGAATATGCTCGGCTTAACTTACTGCAATTGTATCTCCTCAACATAAACACTTACGTCCTAGCTGATAAGCAGTAAAATAACACCCTATTTCTTTTGAGGTCTCAAGATACAATGCGATATTTTACTCTAATAGTTTATTTACTCAGACCGTTGGTGTTTTGAATACCCTCCAGCTCCCTTTTTCCCCGACGGTACCAACAAGTAAAGTCCTTCCTAAACTTAGCTTTAGAAAAAAATTACATCGACTTTGAATATAAAAATCAATATGAACATTACGCGCTGGATCTTAAAAAAGAAAAGTATTGAATCAGTGTATACATAAATATTTATCGGACATAAAGACTGTGGTTACGTTCAACGATTTCGGAAATGCATTTATTTACTTTGATCTGTTCTACCGTTTGCTTTATTCATTGGCTATTGATTCTTACATTGTTTTTTTTTTAAATAAATGTAGAATGATCAATCCAGCAATTGATAGCTGACGTTGGTAAGTTAATCATTTATTGAATTTTATTTTCTCGCGTTATTGTATTATGTCCGCTCTTAAGGCAAAACATAGAAAGAAAGTACGCTTTTAAAATGGATATATTTCGATTCATCGCGCAATTGTATCACTTTCACTTTCTCCGCACATAATCAAGGATGTGTGTGTATAATATTTGGACCAGATATTATTAAAAAATAATCTACTGTTATCGTTATCCTAAAAATCAGATAATCGCATCACTATCATATCATTCAATTTAAAAGTAAGAAAAACTAAGTATTTAAAAAAGCATAACGAATTACTGTATGCACACACAAATAATAACTAGGGTCTTACACTCGTAAGTTAGCCCTTTTTATTTATTACATCAACATTGTAAAGCTTAACACACAAGCACAGTCAAACACACACAAATACAAACACATATACATACATATTTAGGTGTGTTTTTAGGTGTGTTATTAAATTAAAATGGAAGAGCGGGATACCTAAAACTCACCGTTTCGCCCAGCTGTTGCGTAAAGGCTGAACGTGGCAAATTATAGTAATTTACATTTTTCGTGTTGGTACGCTCGGAGGAAGCGAAACCAACAAAGATATCCCACAGAAAAACGGTCTGAAGAAATAACTTATTCGACTGAAAAGATCGTGTTGGGCTGCTTTTAACTTGTTCGCTCTTTATAAAGCCCATGCAGAAGCTGAGCGAAACGTTAAGCTTTAGGTCTTCCGTCCTCTTTTTAATTTATACGTCACCTACGGATGTATTGTCTTTTTTACTTGTCACGTATATATATATATATATATATATATATATATATATATATATATATGTGTATATATATATATATATATATATATATATATATATATATATATATATATATACATATATATATTGAGCGAGAGGCGTGCCCTCCATACACTGTAAAAATTACACACAAGTGTTTTTCAAATACTCTTCATTGTTTAAGTAATAATGTGATGAATGAAACTTCGAAAAATTATTGCGACCATACAAGACTATGATACAGTACAGCCTGGTCATACTGGTGATACCAGATCAGGCTGCCCTGTGGCTCCCTGAGACGAAATTCACCTACATTGACGTTTTTTTTTTTTTGTTTTTTTTGTAAAACTTAATTATGTTCTACAAAACCAAAAAAAAAACAACAGCCCCTCTCCCTTTCTCCCTCCCCTTTTTTATTTTATTTTTAGAACTTGAAGCATAAATCTTTTACTATAATGACCAGATTCGGCATTAAATAACCCAAAAAGGGTTGATATGCCGTAAAACAAAACTGCCAAACAAAAAACGATGATTAAACATTTGAAGATATAAAGAACTTGAAGCATAAAAACGTTTACTATAATGACCAGATTCGGCATTAAATAACCCAAAAAGGGTTGATATGCCGTAAAACAAAACTACCAGACTGGTCATATGTACTTAAATCACTATCTGTGTTTTAATAATGGCTTATGTTGTCAACATATAGTGATCCACTAAAATCGAATTATGTATGCGAACGATGGCTGAATCATGATACCCATTCATTCGTCGAAGCGTAAAGAAAAAAACAGGGAGACAGACCAGAAGAAACAGCCATATATATGTGTGTATATATATATATATATATATATATATATATATATATATATATATATATATATATGTACATATATATATATATGTATATACATATATATATACATATATATATATATATATAGTCTATAACATATATTATACTTTACATTAATAATTAAATATATGTATGAGTTGGTCTCAATCTCACGAGTCATCAACACGTGGCTGAGGAAGTAGGAAATACCTGACATATTAAACCCTGTTTTTTTATTCTACCTGCTGATGAAACTGACGTTTCATGTAAAATTACTTCCGGTGATTTACTCGAGCGGAATGAAAAAAAGAAATTTGACCACGAAACAAACACACAACTAAAAAAAAAGAAATAAATGTTTGATATGCAAAGAATAATGCAACCAACGCATGATGTTCAACAGTAAACCGACCTATACCATATTATAAGGGTAACCACACACACCAGAGAACAATTAAAAATATTATTCATACCCAAGTATAATACAACTATATATTGTTTATAATTTAGTATTTTTTCATGTTGGTATTTATAGGATCCAGACCAATTGGACTCAATATAGACACATTTGATATGTGTATGTTTATAAAGGGTGCTGTTATAGAGGACGTGACTGATTTCCGTGACTTCGCGTCGGTAACAATTGGGCACGTCGCTGAAGCGGTCGAGAGTTGCCGAGACGAAAACGCCAAGCGTAAATGGAGGACTTGCAGGCGATAATATAAGATGAATACATTAACAAAAAAATCTTAGATATAAAGACAAAAAACGAACGAACTGTAGAGCTAGGGGTCAAATGAACTATTTTAAATCAAATGTGTAGAAAGACACAAAATTGGGGTGGGATTTTGTCAATGTTTTCTTTTTCATTTGTTTCCCTGTTTTTCACTTTTTTCTTGCCCGATCGTTGTCGACGCGAAGTCACGGAAATCAGGAGCATCATCTATAACAGTACTGTATAAAGTCAAGACAACGACACATCTTGGCCAAAATGTTCTCTATTATTTATTTATGATTGACTGTTATACATACATCTAATTATGCTGTAATTTTACATTTTATATAATACTTGTTTCCAACCAAACTCTTTTACATATTTTTCATATTGTACTTCCCTTTCTTGTCTTTTACATTTCTGCCACATTTATGCTCGACTTTTCATCGCCTATAATATTTTTGTTATTGTTTATAGTGGCGATAAGGCACGGCTGTTTTACCGGTGCGATTAATATTTCTATTTCTTTTATGCACGCCAAATAATTAATTTATTATTTAATTAATTAACAAAATACACGTGGAAAAAAAATTGTATAAATAAATAAATTGAAACATCTTTCCATCTTTCCATCTCCCTCTCTTTCTCTCTCTCTCTCTCTATATATATATATATATATATATATATATATATATATATATATTAATAATGGAGTTTATGTATCTGTCTGTCTGTCTGTCTGAAGCCGAAACTCCAGTATGACTATTTTACTGAAACTAATCTTTTTGAAATTCTTTATATACTGTCATTAAAAGTTGTACAGACACCAGATGGATTTTCCTATTTACATAAGTCATTCCTTTAAACCTTCAATTAAATTAATATTTAAAAATATACACTTATAACTGATATTATCAAATTTACATATGTATTTACAATATTTTCCGATAAGGGTATATTAATAAAAATTATTCATACAATTAATTAAAGCCATTTTCTTCATAATCGGCGTGTTTTCTAAACCATTTCAATGGCAATTTCCTTTAAAATTGCAAAGTCATTGGCTGTTTATTAAGTGGTGTCCTCCCCCCCCCCCCGGTAAAATGGCGATCTGATTAAACAGCTGTCGTTAGCTGTCGTTAATGTGAACGTTAAATATGTAAACAACAACGCTGTCATTCACCGTGTCAGTTTCCCATTTTAAAAACCGTCCTAACTTTGTTTATTTTCTTAATCTTATTGTTTTAAAACACAAATTTATTAAATCAAATTGTTTATTTAAAATAATAATTGACTTGAAAATTACTATATAAAAACACGCGCGCACACACGCACACACACACACACACACACTATAATGAATTCAGTTCAGGTAACCTTCTTCTTTCCGAGAATTAAAAAAACTTTTCGTGTTTACTGTATTTGATTTCTTAATACTTTTATATCCAATATTATCATTTTTACACGACCTCAACTGAATTTATGATTCCATGTTTTATTTATTAAAAAAAAAGATATGATTTTTTTTCTTTAATGTCAACAAAATAAACTAACACATTGTACTGGAAAACTATACAACTGATTGTAGAATCAAATTGTTTAATTAAAAAAAGGTCATTAAACACACACACACACTGTGTCCACTGTATTTGATTTTTTGGTGCTTCCACATTTTAGGACCCACGCTAACTATTTATATGTGGGGGGGGGGATAAAAAAAATTGGTGGAAAGCGGTCAAAAAAATTTCTTTTTTTCTTTTTTAACTAAAAGATATTTCTATGCATGGTAATATAAAACAAATTGAGGGGGGTACAAAACAATTTTTTCTTTCTTTTTAAACTAAAGGCATTTCTATTTATGGGCGAGGGTACAACAAAAATCGGGGTAGGTCGAATTTTTTTCTTCTTTATTTTCAACTAAAAATATTCTTGGTCATAAACACAGAAAATCAATGTCTAACCACCACAGAAATATGACTGGGGCTCCATCGGTTTACGCGTGAGCGTTCATTTCTGATGCGGCAGCGTAGCAAAAATATGCGACCAGAGGGAGCATATATTTGCTAGTATTAATAATGGAGTTTATGTATCTGTCTGTCTGAAGCAAAAATATACTATGTAAGACTATTGTACTTATGTAATAGTATAGTACATACTATTTAAGACTAATGTACGCATATCACGGCAATGATGTCATTGTGTAGAGGATGTTTTCACATTATTCTTCTTTATTTTTATTACGTTAAGACAAGATGTATTGTTGTAAGTCGGAGTTAAGCAACGCATATCTCGGCCATTACTAAATGGGTGACCATTTTTGAAGAATGAGAAAACTGGTCCTTAGATATGAGGGAGGCGCCTTCATTAGCATATTTAAACATGTGTATAAAAATATTCATAATTTTAAGTGAATTGTAGGATTTTCTAACTTGTCTTCATTTTAATAATTCTAATGACATACCCACACATTAAAGTAAGATCTGAATATATCCTATTTATATCACATATAGCTCGGTAAAAAATCCGCGTATAGAATTCTTCTTTGTATCTTTGTGAATTCAATTTTATTTTAAACTTAGGTTTTTTTCATCTGGATCATGTGAAATTTCTATTTTACTGAGTCAGCGATTTAATTTTCGATTTTTAATTTCTTCTGAGATAGAAGAGTCTTCCGCTGTAGAATAAAATTGTATTCATTAAAATAAAAAGACAAAACTAAAATATCGTATGGATCTTATTCTGGTTACTTTTTTGTACACTATATACGGAAATATTAATAAGTACAACTAGCAATGGAGCTTCTAATAAAAGAACTAATTAGAATATATCGTTCAATAATTACAGAATATAAAATAAAAAGAGAAAATATTCTTCGGAAAAACATTCGTACATTAATACGAGCAAAACAGACTAACACATTTATTAGCAAGAATTTAAAATTAACTGAATCTGGCAAACCTTCTCTCACTCTCTCTCTCTCTCTCTCTCTCTCTCTCATATATATATATATATATATATATATCCCAAAAAGTATTTCTCTTCCCCTCTGTCTGCTATCTATATATTTATCTCGCCTTCTGCTAATCAACGTTGATTAAATCGATGTGGTTCGTATACACCATAACACCGACTATGAAGTACACATCAGTATAATACTTATATTTACTTTTAAACTATCTATAATTTTTCTATAGAAGTAAAGAGCATTTTTATGTTTAGCATATTTAACAGTTTATGATTTGATCGTGTAAAATAATTTTTTTAAAAGATAGTGGTAATGATTTCAGACCAAACGTTGCACCCGTTGCCTCTCTTCTCCTTTTCTCTATGTCCCCCTCTCCTTATCTCTCGTTATATATATATATATATATATATATATATATATATATATAGTCTTGGAAGTTTCTCAACCATAAACACTATATTAAAAAAAACGTCCCAAGTTCAGTGGAAAATCACTCATGTAAGTAAATTTAACTTTTTCAGTTATTATATTAGTTTGGTTCTAACATTATTTAAGGGATCATCAGTTGTTTACCATGAAAAACTGTTTCGGGAATTTAAAAACAAGACAGTATTTAATGTCATGGCTTCCCAGCAGAGTTGATCAGACCCCCTTCCCTTAAAAGACAAAAACATAAACGTTTCCTATACTAAACGTTTCGTATACTATATATATATATATATACATATATATATATATATATATATATATATATATATATATATATACACCTTATTCACATATATATGTATATGTTTATATATATGTATAAATAGTTGTATATATATATATATATATATATATATTTTATATATATATATATTTATATATATACATATATATATATGTATATATATACATATATATACATATATATATATATATATATATATATATATATATATATATATATATATATATATTCATATATATACATATACATTTAGATTTACAGTTGTTATAGTTAAAAATTAAAAAAATATAACATAAAGCAATTGTTATAGCTTAAATGGGTGAGGCTAGAGCTACGGTATTAAGTATTTTGATTTAATTTAAACCACATAAAATGTTAGGGAGATCAGCCTCACCCCAGTTAACATAATAACTGGGTCTATTTCCAGCATAACAATTGTTACGGCTTACTGCCAATATATTTATTACATGCTTTTGTACCCTATGTATTTATTTCCTGGCGGTGGCAATCTTCATTGCTCGTATATAAAACAAAGAAAAATAAACAGAAACAAGGAAATAAAGAAATAGAAAAAAGTGAATGTTCGGGCAGGGAAAACCTTAATTACAGTCCGTACTCATCATTTTTCTTATACTAATGTGGCTGTTAACTTCTAAAGGCTCTTGTGGAAGCATCCACAAGATATACTAGGGAGTGAGAGACATGAATTGAAATTTTTTCCGAGAAGTATTAATTTCCTTTCAAATGTTGCTCAGACTTTTATTTTACATTGTGCATACACTTCTTTACTTCGTGGAAGTCATCGGCTACATTTCTATAGTTATCGCGCTGTGAGTATGGTGGAGTCAATGTTAAAACTATTTCGGCTATAGATAAACATACATTTAATGACAAAAAGGACATACAAATTGTCGATTTATGTAAATTATATCTACATCTATATCTAAGATCTTCAATAACATTGCTTTGTGTTTAAACCCGACGACATATCATAACACTTAGACTAGAATGATAGGTGTACATGTCACAAAAATAATGCACAGATAATAATGATAATTTGCTTAAATATTTTACCTATTTGCACCATAATAGTTCAAAGATATATCTTCGGATGGTTATTCTTCTCAATAAAAAATGTAATCAATATGTTTTTAGATGTATTTCTCCAGCCAAGAAGCATGCTCTCTTACAGAAAACACATGATATTAATTGTAATTAGAAACAATACATCTCTCCGATGTATACACCACCGATCGGCATCCCCGATATTATCATTGATGGACAAGGTTCATGTCTACTGATACAACCAGAATACCCCTCATAATAGATATGTTTTGTAGTATTAATTGTCTATAAGTTTTACTGATTCTGTTAAAAAAATACAATTGATTCAAAAGTAGTATTTGGTTTATGCAACTGTACATCGAACGCAGACCCTACGAGTTAATTATAAAACCACCCGGTACTTTTATAGATGACGCACCATGTTTCCGAGATTTCACGTCGTAAACGTCCGGGCCGGTATCGGACGCACCAGAGAAAAGAATAAACTATTAACCAATAAGTTTTTGTTTTATTTTCGTCGTCGTAATTTATCGGATGCCGGTCTTCAAATTATCGTTTGGCAGTTTTCGCCTCGTGTTTGCCTTGTCAACTCTCGGGCCCTTCGGTAACCTGTCCGAACGTTGCCGAGGCGAAGCCAGGGAAACATGGTGTGTCTTCTATAAGAGTACAGAAAATACTGACGCAAAATACAGGCCATCATTGTTTTTCTCGTACACTGTTTTGCATAATAAATTATCAATGAATATTGCATAGCACTTTCCTGTACATTTCTGATTGAGATATCTAGAAAAACAGCGACATTTTTGTCTCAGAATAATGTGTTCACGCTAAACAAGGCATATTCCCCTGAGACGTAAGGGAGTAATGTGAATTAGGGGCAACCTATGCAGGGAGTTCGGCAGCAAAATGTTTGTTCACATAACATTTACATTTGTGCATGTAAGTACAGCAAGCTAAGAAGTGAACAGGGAGATAATTAAAATGTCAGATTTTTCGGTCTATTTACGTCGAGGAGTATCAGTGTTGCGAGTTCATCGGAGCACACTCAACTGAAATACTTGTAAAACAAGCATATGAATGTAACATTGCAGCGATGGGGCAGGGGTTAGAGTTCAGTTGACAGAGCATTACTTATTAGATTGGAAACTATTTGTGGACCCTGTATAATAATAAGAGACTAGTGATTGACGCTACATCCTACAACCCTCTATACATGGTCGGATGGTGGCTTTGTAGATATATACGATACTGGCAGGTGTGAACATTTTCTTGGGCGGTAAAGGGAGCCCGCCTTTTTTGCAGAAGTCTTGCGAAATGAACTCTACATACAAGGTTTCCAATTTATGTGTATGTAAATGTTATGCCGAGAGTTTCAATGATGAACACTCAGATAGGGTGCTATTAGCCATAGTAATAAGTTGTTGAAATGTTTTTTTTATAATTCGTAAAAGAACGGAAATCTGTACTAGTAGAATTAAATGTTACCATCCATTTAAGTCCTCATAAAAGTGCAGATTGGAGAACATGTTCGAAGAATTTCGGGATTGGTCTGGATATGTGTACGTTCGTTCTTGTCCACATGTCTAGAAAATAGCGTGTTGTCATCATAGACACACATATCTGGGGCGTTTCCATCAGGTAAGAGGTCGTTTACGAATGTCAGGATAAATAAAGGGCAAATGATCGAATTATTGGGCAAACTGGCATTTATGTAATGTTATTTTTATGTATGGCCATCCGTGAAAACGTAGATTTACCTTTTAGCTGAATAAGCTTTTATTATATTTAATGTTCCTCTTGCAATACCATATGCTTTAATTTTCATGAGAATACTTTCATGCAAGACATGGTCAAAACCTTTAATTATATAAAGGGCAACCGCCCTAAATTGCCTTGTCCTATGCATGCCATAAACATTCGGGAATGATCGTTAGCATATACGAAGTCAAACGGTCTAGCTAAAATCCATTCTATCCTTCAGAAAAAAGTATAACATTTACGAAGTCGTATACTATTGCTAGATTAATTAATGAATCCAATATTTTAGTGAAAAGTGAGAGAAGAGACTGATTGAGTGATGATGAAGCGGGTCAGTTATTTCACCAGAGTTTCTGAATACCGGTACCACAGAGGCAATTTTCCAGCAATCAGAGAAGCAACATTCGTCTCGGTGTTAACTGTAGAGTTTAAAAATAATATAGGCTAGCTGACTAGAGCATTACTTTATTAGTATAGCAGGGGTAATATATGGTTAACACGCGTTGGAGGTGTCTAGGCTGTCTATGGTATCCCGACCATGGGACCTGCTAATAATCAGATCATCGATTGTCGATCGTGTCCGCAGTGGGAAATCTGGGATGAAGTGGTTTGTGGGGCTGAAGATGGAGTTAAAGACACATCGTTTGGCAAGCAGTTCAGCCTTCTCATATTGCCTTCATGAAACTGGGCTGTTCCACGTATGTATCTATTGTTTCACTGTAAGCACTTTCTTTTTTTCTCGTACGACATTTATTTTGTCCGTCTAAGCTATAGATCATTTACGTGATTCTGTTTCCCTATACAATGGTCGGTTTGTACCAAGTCTGTGAGTAAATATAATTTAATATGCGTTTATAAATAGTATTATTAAGCTCATTTAAGAAAAAAACAATCAAAGTTAATCACCCTTAAGAGATATTTAAAAAAGGCTATTCACCTAGCTACAAAGCAAGACTCTGAAAAATCTGTTGAGTCCTCTAGTCTGTCTTTATATTTACGCTTTAATCGGCATAACTATAACTTAAATAGTCCGTACAACATGATAATTGGAAATGACTGTGTGGGTAGATTAAAATCGTGCAGATCACAAATTGTCATTGTGAAACGAGTTGGAGCATTATGATGGTCTTAAATTACAAGATCCCTACACTGAATAGAGCAATAAGCTCGAAACCCCCCTTCTGTAGGTAAATACAATTAAATTTGTGTTTATTAATATTATTGTTAAGCTTCTTTAAGTAAAATTCAAACTTACCACTGTCAGGGGATATTTAAAAGTATACATTAACTTAGCTACACATACAGATTCCGAGTAAGGTCGCCGAGCCCGTTTGTCTGGATTTATATTTACGATTTAATCAGCATAAATATGATTAAATCTTCCGCACCACGTGTCAATTTTAAATGGCCGTGAGGGTGGAGGAAAAGCGTCCACATGCAAAGGTGACTCTATGAACCGTGTTTGCGCCTTATTACTGTCTGAAATTATTACTTCCCTACACTGAAGAGAGCAATATGCACGAAAAGAAAGCGCCTGTAGGTAAATATAATTAAATATGTGTAATCAAGTCCCTTTAGGTAAAATGTTAGTCGAACACTGTTAGGAGTTAATTAAATACAGACATTCACTTAGCAACTAGGCAAGACTCCAAGGCAGGTTGTCGAGTCGTCTTGTCCGTCTGAATTTTATGATGTAATCGGCATCGAATATGACTTAAATACTACGTACCACGTGGTAATTTAAAATAGGGATGAGGGTAGGAGTAAAGCGTAAAGATAGAAAGGTTGCTCTATGACTGCCTGAAATTAAAACGTCCCTGCCCTGAAAAGAGAAATAAGCAAGCACCTACGTCGTATGTAAGTAAATATAATCAAATATATGTTTATAAATATTATTAATAAAAATGTATGTATATAATGATGGTAAAATTTACTTTTACATTGTGACAAATAGTTAAAATGATTAAGCCTAATAAATTGTGTGACGATAGTGTAAAATCTTGCATTTGCATGTAGTTTTTAATTGTCAGTCTTAACTAAATAAGACTTCAGCTTAGTGAATCCCACATTGAGAATTTTCAATTATAATGCCTGGATATTTTTAGTACAATTGTATGTGTACGTAGTTATGCCTGTGTATTTTTTTTATTTATATGTCGAAATGAAGAATCGTTTAAAATCAAGACTACTTATAACTAAAAAAAAGAATTTATTGAAGATAATAAATATTGCAAAATGCCAGTAATAAACCCAGAAAACTAGAGAGACATCTGCTCATAAAATAAGGAGAGTACTGGTTTATTTAATTTAATCTGCGCAATGTATAAATGTCCCAATTCACAATGGAGTTTCTTGATCATAAAACCAACTGCAATCAAGCTGTCAGATTTTATTCATTTTCATTATTTCTTATTTAACATAAACAGTAGGATATATATTTATATATATATATATATATATATATATATATATATATATATATGTGTGTGGGTGTATTTATATTTAGAAATATATATATATTTATTTATGAATTGATATATATATACATAAATATACGTATATATACCCATATATATTTATAAATGTATATATATATATACATAATTTTGAATTGATATATATATATATATATAGATATATATATATATATATATATATATATATATATATATATAGAGAGAGAGAGAGAGAGAGAGAGAATTAGAGAGAACGAGAGAGATAAAGATAGAGGGGATATATATATATATATATATATATATATATATATATATATATATATATATATATATATATACAATATGACATGTGTTGATAAGTTGTGACTAGAAAACAGTAAAGTTAAAAACGACTTAACTCGGATCGCTTCAAATCCTCTTCGCATCACAATTGTCTTAAGTATCTTTCAGGTTCTTATCCCTGTAGATTATGAGCAATTTCATTTAATATTTGATTTACCTCCGAATACATGATCGTAAACCTCAACCCAATACATATATATTTTGAGTAAAATATTACACTGTTTACAAACAAGGTGACTGAGATTTGTCGAGTAAACACATAGGATTTGAAGTGTGGTCATGTAAGTTTTTTTAACATTGATTTGATCTATATAACATATAATATATATATATATATATATATATATATATTACAATAAACAGTTCAATGGTGTCTGATCTTCGCTATTTTAACAAACTATAACACTACAAACATAGTACGCGCATACATTACCACTTATCGTTAAACGAATGATACTTGTGTTTAATGTACTGCATTCGATTCATAGATATTGCAGCCAGGCATTAAATAACCGATGAGAGCTGAGACAATTTAAACACCGCCTCATTACGACAAAACATATTTGCTTAACTATGTTCAATGACATCTTGCTACAATCAGCATGCATACATACATGTAGAGGGAACACATGATAGTACATATGCTAAACATGCTGAGTGTGGGTCCACAATGTGCCAGAGATAATTTATAAGAATGTATAAGAATCTAACGCTTTTGTGTTGACTAAGGCAATAAAGAGAGCGCTGTTTCAGTTGGCAGACATATACACATAGGGGCTATTCAGTTAAAAGTAAGAGAAGGTGATACATTAAGGCAAGAGACTAACATCAATATAAAACATACCGACATTCATAGTCGTTACCACTGTACACACACACAAATGCATATACAATTACATATCTACATACAAACACGTATCAGGTGGATTCATCAATATGGATAGATTAAAACAATAACATACCTTTCCTATAGATCTTTAAACGGTGTTACTACTGTACTTTTTCAAAAAATTAACACATGCTAATTTATATGAAAACAACTTAGGATAGACAATTTTTTTTATATAACACAGTGAAATTTTATTGAATTAAAGACGCCTATGTTTAAAGTCAGATCTGTTTAAATCGACATTAAAAATAAAATAATAAAAATAAACAATTTAAACATTAAAGAACGTAATATTACTATTGAGAAGTTCCAAGTAAAAACTAAATAACACTCATAAAATAATAAAAGAATTTACAAAAAAATAAACAGAATATCCTAAGATAAAATAAAATAAGTGTTCAAGACAGGGGATGAAAGTGAAGAGGGTATTGGTCATTGTGGGCAACCGACACTCGTTGCTTAACACCTGCTCAATGTATTCTACTGAAAGTGCTGCCATTTGAAACCAAACCACCCGCTGTCCACAATTAAGCGCATACCTAAGCCATTATAAAGTAAAACTATTTACAACTCGTATGAGTTAACAACGTTTAATGACTATTAAAAACACATTCATAACTTCGCCCTAAAAATACTAGATACACTAACGTAAATATAGAGCATATGAATATAGAACCCAGTAAAAATATATGTAGAAATCGAGGTCAGAAGATTACTCTAATAATAACAAATGTATTTCCTATTTTAATAGGAAATACATTTATGCACATCATTAACAACACAACTTCCAACGGGTAATATACTACAAACAATATTTTATAAGAAAATCACATTAAAATAAAACTATTGCTGCACCGACAACCTAGAACCCATTATAATGTATAATAACAAAATATTGAAAAGCAATGACACAAGTATTAATATAAATAATGATATAACCACAAATAACAGTAATTGCAAAAAAAACGAATGAGCGCCCTTTGCAGAACAATTGTCTTACGTCTTTTCTGATATACTACGCATATATATATATATATATATATATATATATATATATATATATATATATATGTATGTATATAGTAGAGAACCCATGAGTTGAAAGGCTCTATATAAGAAGCGCGTCAATAACGTTTAACGAAAGGCTATACGGGCATAGATTACCATTCCAACATAAATGATGTAAGAAACACACTTCAATGTGTCTACCCTTCTGATAAATAATTGAAGACACACACACACAAATAATAAACTAAAAACGCCAAGACTTCTGGATTCTCTCACTGACCTTGTTTTCTGTGTCTTAAGTAGAATGTTGAGATCATAAGATTTAAAGACAATGACAAATTACTTAATGTTAGACATGAAAGATAATTTAATTGCTAGAACTTAGACACGCATTAAACACTTTAGAGCAGCATGTGTCAGTTTCACACAATGGGAAATAACAACTTAATTCCCAGCCTCTCGATCGATACGTATTTGTATTTATTATATATTCGGTGTGTGTGTGTGTGTGTTTGTATATATTTTTTATAATTTAATGATTTAATCTAGTTTTAATTGTTAACTTGGCAATTGTAATTTTTTATTATTAAAATTTTTATTGTAAGTCTTATTTTTTTATTTTGTAATCTTTATTAATTTTCTTCACACAATTTTCCCATTGAATATACACGCATTAAATTCTAATGATGATGATATTCAGTATTTCAAATTAGAATTATATTCTTACGTTCGCATATGCGCTAATTTATAAATATAAGGCAGTAGTAATACCGGTTAAAGATCCATAGGCAAGCTATGTTATTATTGTACGTAGGTTTCAACCCATCCATATTGATAAAGAAACCTCGTACGTGGATACGTGAAGCTATATATGCATGTGTGCATTTGTACAGAGATTGAAAGTTTATCATATCGACGTGTCTTGAAATACACACTTCCGACTAATATGGTAAAGTACGAGTTAATTTTTTTTAATTTGTATTTCTGAAATTATTATTTTTATCATTTTTCAAGTCATTGCGTGATATTTTGAATCTTCTCATTAATACGTGTTTGGATTACTCTCATTCTTACATAATCTAAGCGAACTTCTAAAGGCTAGCTTCGAATACCAGTTTAATAATTTTAAACCATGTATATTCATTCAATTAAGTATTCGTGTATAATTATATATACATATATATATATATATATTGATATATATATATATATATATATATATATATATATATATATATATATCTCTC
The DNA here is from genome assembly GCA_963556195.1 of Sepiola atlantica. Taxonomy (NCBI): domain Eukaryota; kingdom Metazoa; phylum Mollusca; class Cephalopoda; order Sepiida; family Sepiolidae; genus Sepiola; species Sepiola atlantica. The sequence continues at coordinate 101,465,468 of OY744526.1, forward strand.
TATATATATATATATATGCATGTATATATATATATGTTGGTATATATATATATATATATATATATCGGTATATATATATTTATTGGTATATATATATATGTATATATATCGGTATATATATATTTATTGGTATATATATACATATATATATATATATATATATATATATATATATATATATGAGGGTATATGTCAATGTAATTGTATTTGTAGGGGTTTATTAAAGCATGTCTATATATACATGTATATATATATACATATATATATATATATATATATATATATATATATATATATATATATATATATATATATATGAGGGTATATGTCAATGTAATTGTATTTGTAGGGGGTTATTAAAGCATGTCTATATATACATTTATATATATATATATATATATATATATACAAGCGTGTACATGTTATTATAATACATATATATATATATATATATATATATATGCATATATTAGTGTTTTCATCTATTAATAAGCTAATAAAGGCGTGTCATACAAATTACTGATAAACCTATTGGAGATCACCAATAGTTTAACATTTTACTGGGACGAAGAGGTACGATTAAAATAAAACAAACATACATCAATTGAGAAATTGATAAGGAATAAGTAAGAGAAAAAGGAGTGACTGCATACGTGTGCATGTACAGATCTGTTTTCTATATGAATAAGTAAGTGGCTCTTAGTGGATACATATCTTGCTTCTTAAACTATTTTCTCTCTCCCATTTCATACCAAAACTAAACACGATTTGCAACAATATCATTATTTTTATTCATTTTTGTTTAGTTTATTAAATTGACTGATGAGATTGTATTACGAATAAAATCGCAGATGAAACATTGATGAACATATGTATGATTATGTTTGTGTGAACAAAGTAAGGTATGTAATAATACAGTTCTGCTTGTCATTGAACACTATGTTATAATTACTAGAGTTTCTGTAACATAATGGTGATAGTAGTTGAAGATATATACACCACCCCTAGCGAGAAGGGCAGTAGCCAGGGATAAGAATTTATGTAACTTCCGGCCGCGTCGAATTCGACCTTTCTGTTCTGCATGCTCGCCAAATACAATTTCGTGAAAACTTGTCTCCCGTTTCTATAGGGTTGTTGTCAGGACTCTGAGCAGTCCAGTCAATTACCTCGACTTATTGATAAGCCAGATAATTCATGACCAGCTTTGCTTCATGGCAGTGAGCATTATCCTGCATAAAAATAGGCTTTTCGATAACAGAATTGTGCAACACTAGCAAAACATACTGTTCTAAATAATTATTGTATACAGTGGGATTTACTCTAGTATTTAAGCGTCACCAAATTTAACAGTTCTTGTTGATGGAGCTAGGATCCAAACTTTCGCCTTTTTTCTTCTTACAAATTGTTTTCCATCAATGGCCAATACGTTAAATTTCGATTCATTACTGAAATACACTTTTTTCCAATTCTCTTCTGACCATATAACATATTTTTTTACAAACGCCAGTCTAGCTACTTTGTTTTTCTTTAAACTTATTAGCTGCTTTTTTCGAATAGATCTTGCAAAAACACATATTTCGTGCAACCTTCTGGACACAGTTTGTCGTGAAACATTCGTGACACCTTCTATTTGTTTAGTAATGTTGCCAGCTGTAAGGAAACGGTATTTTAACACTAGGCGTTGTATAACTCTGTCCTCTTTTGCCGCAGTCTTTCTTGGTTTACCAGCTTTCATTGTGTTACTTAACCTTCCAGTTTGTTTATAGAGGTTGAGACCTCGGCTTACAACACTTTTTGAACGTTTCACACGTTTTCCAATTTCTTCTATTGTCAACTTTTTATTTTCTTAATTTGACGATATTTGCGTTGTCGCTTAAATCAGTTTTATTTCTTTTTGGCATGATAGCTATGGCGTGACTTACAGCAGTGATCCTAATCAAAGATTATAATATTTATTTTTATCCTTCTTACGAAAAGAAATCACTGTTTTAAAATTTAAACAATTATTTGTCTTTAATGTTCTTTAATTTGGGACACTTGAAACATGTAAAATGGTGGATAATTGTAATAATATTATTTTAATTCAGCTGAAGATCTCGGTAAAAGTCTAACTATATACTTTACATATGTAGTTAAATGTTCACAAATATTCAAATATAATTTATTTGGGATTAGAAATTTTTATTTTTGTACCTTTATTTTGGACGGTACTATATATATGAATATATATATATATATATATATATATATATATATATATATATATATATATATATATAGCAAAATTTGTCTCCAAAAGAATTTGTTTATTTTCTTTAATTTCCTAAATTTGTAAAGATATATTCAAAGAACGTTACTTTATTTATCACTTAAGCGGCCACGTGCTATAAGTTCAAAATTAAAAAAAGAACGTTGCAATTCTAACCACCTTGCGACGAAGTTTGCACATCACTCTTGCAGCATAGAGGAGTTCAGCTTCTATCACAGAAAAAACGTATGGAGGGTCTTAAAATTGATTTGTATATGACGAAGAATGTGTTATCTTTAAAAATTAACATGAACAAATAATATAAATTATTTTTAATGAAAAAATAATCCAAAAGCATTTGTTTGCTTGTAAGTACCTTAATTTCTTCAGATGCTTTGAAAACATTCTTTCCATCACTATATATATATATGTATATATATATATATATATACATATACATATATATATATATATATATATATATATATATATATATATATATATATATATATATATGTATGTATATATATATATATATATATATATAATGAATAATGAAAGCCACTTAGATGTATTCCTGTCTGTTTGATTGTTCACACATTTTAAATACGATTACCTCTATCAATTATTTTACCAATAATTCTCTGAGGGCGTTTACGCACCGGATGGCAATTCAATTGTAATACGACTTTTATATTGTATATTAAAGTAATCATTTTAAAATAAGAATAATTGACAGAATAATAATCGAAATATGCATAACGGGGTTGCGTGCGAAAAGAAGGAGTACACAATATGTACCACTCTATGAATTTACCGATTTTTTCCAATTACAAATATTGTACTTAGAAACTTAACTAATCAGTTCGGGTTCGATTCTTAGTCTATACACATGAGATTACATTTTATACAGTCATACAACATAATTAAACGGCTTATATTGTGGTGAAAGCTTATGTTAGTATAACACAACGTTTACATATATCTTGGGATATATCGAGACTTTCCGCTGCAACGTAAATCAAATAATTAATTTAAAAGCTATTGATATAAATAGAACCTATGATCTGTATGTAGTTCCTTAATAAAAATACACCATCGAAAATGTGTTAATGTGTCTTAGGGTTTAATATTTTAATATTATATATATACAGTTTTCAATACTGTTATACTTAAGTCTAAATGAATAGAAGATGTTTTGTATTTAGGAACGTGATGTTCTGATCAGAGTTAATGTCGCTTTAGTCCTTCTTTTCTGACACGCTGCCTGTCATCTTCGATAAAGTAATGAACACCGGTCCGTAAGTATTAATCTTATTGAACATGAAAGTGTTTCATATAAATTTTATCAAGAGACTCAATGGTCTTATTTTAATGTACTTGACAACCTCACATCAGAAAGCAATTTAAAGTAATCCATCATATTGTCGATGTTACATCGACAAAAATCTGGCTTTATTGTCGATGACAACCAAGAAACATTAGATGTTGCTAAACATTCTCGGTGGCTTCTTCATATACACATATAAACACATGATATATACATATATATATATATATATAGATATATATATATATATACAGAGAGAGAGAGAGAGAGAGAGAGAGAGAGAGAGAGAGATGTATATACGTGTATATTTATATGAAAATAAAACCATAAAATATATGCATACACACACAAACCCTAACCCCCATATATATATATATATATATATATATATATATATATATATATATATATATATATATATATATATATATATATATATATATATATATACAAGTAATAATCGTGACTTGCTTTAACATTCTAAATCTTAACTGCAGCAATAAACATTATGTCTGCTGTGTTATTGTTATACACTTTTATCGTAAGGATTTTTTTTTATTTTACTCATTTTTTATTTTGGTAAGTAGAGTTCCACGTTTCATTAATGTGTATTTATTTAAATATATATTTGTATTTGTGTATATACGAGGCCTGTATCCGTCCTTAGGACAGAACAATATTTCAAATATCCGACGGGGATAGGACTCTTATTACCTTTTAAAGTAGGCCCCATGTGCTTGCACACACTTAGCCCACCGATCCACCCACTTCTGTAAACACCTCATGAAGTCTACTTTGGGAATGGTGTTCATCTCCGCCGTCGCGTTCCGCATTATCTCGTCTCTAGTCTCAAAACGGTGTCTTCAATTTTCGAAACAACCAGAAGTCGCAAGGATCCATGTCTGGAGAGTAAGGAGCTTAGCGAACGGTTGGAAACCCATGTTTGGCCAAAACAGTCGCAAGTTTTTCGCCGTCCACATGTTAGGTTACGGAGACGCCGGAGAACATCTTGATAGCACTTCTTCGTCCCTGTTTGTCCTTCCGGTGCGTATTCCTGATGCACAATTCAACGGATATCGCGCTTTTTTGGATGTAGAGACTTGGGATGCTTCCATTGCGACAACTGTATTTTTGTTTCTGGGTCGTACCCGTACACCAAGGACAAATCCTCAGTCATCACGGTGTTCAGAAACTTGCATCAGTGTCGGCGGTTTCAAGACGGTCATGTGCAACATAAACAAATATGTCCTTTTGTTCGTGCGACAAAAAATTGGGCACAAATTTCGCAGCCACTACGTGAATGTTTAAATAATCACACAAAATAGCATGTGCGGAATCTTTACTCACTCTGAGCTCTTGGGCGATCCCCCGCACAATTAGACGACGATCCTCCATCACCAAATTTAACACCCTCTCAACAACAACTGCACTCTGAGCAGTGTGGGGCCTGCCAGAACGCTGGCAACTCTCCGCTGATGTGCTGTCATTTTTAAATCGGTTGAACTCGTCCTTAATTCATTGTTACACTAATCGCATCTTGTACAAACACCTGCTGAATCTTAGGAATTATTTTGTTTAAGAATCACCAAGATTTACCCAAAAATGATGCAGTACCTTAACTCAATACGTTCAGTCATTTTGAGAGAATCGGTAATCCGACAAACACCTTCTGTAGCACCTCGCTTAGCAACCGACAGGCAGAGCATACCGCGCAGGAAGGCGGTGATAAAAATCACACATGCGCATGAAGGTGTCATTATTCAGTGTGTAGAGTAGCGCCGCCCTATCGTCTCTATTTCGCACGATAAAAATAACGGTCGGATACCTTTTTAGACAGGCCTCGTATATATATATATATATATATATATATATATATATATATATATATATATATATATATATATATATATATATATATATATGTATATATATACGTTCATATCGTCATGCTAAAGTTACAGAGTAAAAGCGGACTTTTCCAAAAACTTCCTAAATATTTTTTAATTGGAAGGGCCACGCAAAAATACAAATAGAAAGGCAGATAAAAACGTCAGACTTACCCGGGCTGTAAATGTATTCAGGAGGTAAGGCTATACTTTATGAAAAATAGTAAAAGATAGTTGTTCAGTCACCTTTATCTCATCAGAAATTATTATTACATATATATAATGAACACTTGCGATGAATATGTGTATTTACAATATATATATATATATATATATATATATATATATATATATATATATATATATATATATGTATATAACTATATATATATGTATATATATATATATGTATATATATATATATATATATATATATATATATATGTATATATATATATATATGCAGGGTGATTCATAAGTCACTTCACTTAGCTATTTAAAATGATTTCCATATAAAGCATAAACGTACTATGAACTTTTGAAAATTGTTATCTTACTCTCTAATTACTGCTATTTGTTATTTTAAATTTGTTCGTTTATATATTTGGTTTCTATATATATTTATTTGATAATCAATCAAATATGCTACAAAGAGTCGTAAATTCCTTGCAAAAAAGAATGTAGCTATGCATGCAGAACGAAGGTGGGCAATTTAAAAATTTGCTGTAATTTGTTGAATAAGTTTTGTTTTTGTATTACCATAATTGTTAACTTTAGAATTTCAAAAATAAATAGCTAAGTGACTTATGAATCACTCTGTATATATAATTATTCACAAATATTTTGTTTTCAAAATAATCCCATATACGCATTTGTTTCATGCATAATCTGAAATCGTCAGTATGGGATGGGCAATCTCTGCCAGTAACATTGGTCGAACCTCGATACAAAAGTTATGGTTGACTTGATAGCTGAGGCACGTAATTGTGCTCCAATATAAATTGTCTAGAAATGGGAAGTTATTAACATCTACAATAACAAACACGGCGACTATCCAGCAAGCAGTCGAGTATACTCAACTAGGCGCGGCTCAGATATAGTTTATGCAGAATGGCCGCTTGTTTTCAACATAACTTAACGTATTCTATCTACGAGATGTATATCTATAATATTTCATCGTTATTTTATCTGTTAAATATATTCTAATTGATTTCTGAATTAGTATACACAGATTCCACAAATAATTTTTTGTTACATGTTTTGTTTTACTCTGCAAAACTTCTAAGACATATTATTTAATTACGGTTTCAGAAAGTTGTATTTCTATTTTAAAATGTATTAAATGATCCCATAATAACGTCAATCTCTCTGAGTGCACACACATATATATATATATATATATATATATATATATATATATATATATATATATATATGTTACTCTGATTCAAAACCTGAAAGCCATATCATATATAATTGTGATCAACACTTCCCACGATCTTATTTTTGCGTCAAAATTTGTCAGCAATTCAGGAAAGTATTAGCCATATATATATATGGTTTGGTTGAAATTTCAAAATGGTAAGACAAGAACATATCTTCTAATGGAACAGACATTGATTGCAGTCTGATTAGAGAGAGAAAGAGATAGACAGAGAGAGAGGGAAAGAGAGAGAAAGAGAGAGAAACAGAAGATAATGAGAGTGAGAGAGAGCTTCTAAAGGTATGGATGGTTTTAGCTTGAGCTTCTTACACTATTCGCTGCTCGTTGTAAAATACCCGCCGACTTGGTATTTACAAAGTTAAATCCCTTCTTAATTCTAAGCTAATTTGTGGTGGCCAACGGGAAACGCTCTTGACTGCTAATCAGTGGCGATTTGTGATAATAAACTTCCTGCATAAGCATGAAACATCGATGTATGTAGGTAATAAATAATTAATATATATATATATATATATAGCTGATATTATTGCAAACAAAACCATTATTAACATTTATAAGCGATGGAAAACTCATGTATTCTGGACAATATCATTGTAGCTTAGTGATGTAAATCCCGAGAGTACGAATCCTGTCATAGATAGCCACGCTTGTGAACCACATTAAATATATATATATATATATATATATATATATATATATATATATATATATATATATATATATATATATATATGTAGACATTACGTGGTAAACTGCATTTAAAGACTATATACCCCCGCATACACAAGTGAAGCTGTTTTAAGTATAAATGTGTATGTACATATTAGCATACATGTTTCAGCTGCACCCTCTTTCGAGAGCAACTTTTCAGTCATACAGAAAAATGTATTCGTCTAAGTTGGCTCTCGAAAGAGGGTGCAGCTGAAACATGTATGCACATATGTCAGTTTAAATGTTTTTACGAGTCAAAAATTATAGTATATATATATATATATATATATATATATATATATATATATATATATTATATATATGGTTTTAAATATAGGTGGCGACATAATATATGTAAGGAGGTTCATTCTTTCTATTACTTCGGTAGTGCATCGCCATTCAGATTACATAAACAGCTGATATTATTGTAAACAATTAAATATACTATCGCATTGAATTAAATTATAAATGTATTTCCGTGTATAGTACAGAGATTAATAACATTTAAAATATTTGCTCCAACCCACTAAAAAACGGTATTTAGAATTATTCGTAAAAACCTCAATTAGATTTGATGAAGCAAACGTTGAACTGAAGTGACGTGTCTACTTGTGACATATTCGTACCACCATTGTTTTCGATTGGCCTGCCTGAAGGGGCGATGCAAGTGGAAGTATTTTTAAACGCAGTCTTTTGTGACCCTTGTTAGTAAACAGAGGTGACATCCTGCCAAGTCCGTGACACCGGAGAAAAGTGTCACGGTCTAACAACCACAATCATTTTCGTTCGCTTGCTACTCATTGTGTATTCAGAAATCACGTCTGCTGTTCACGTCTTTCAACATCACCGAAACATATTACAACATATAATTTAAGCACACACACACATACACTCACATACACTTACACACACACATACACTCACATCCACTTACCCACACACATACATGATGAATTATTTATGTCATGGTTGAAAAATTGATACTTTAATATAAGAGGTGTAATGTGTATTGTCATTGTTTTTTTGTTGATTGCACTTTTTGCACTTGCCACTGAATATAGCAATACTAAAAACTTTTAAACATATTTTTAATCGTATTTTTAAGCGTATTTTTAGATGTATTTGTAAACGTACTTTTTAAACGTATTTTGAAACGTGCGTTAAGACGTGTATCTGTAAATATTTTTAAATACGTTCAAATTCATAAAAACGATATCCTTGGTGTTTAGCTGAAATAATTGTCTGCCTAAATTGAAAACGGTTTTGCCAGTTAACATATATCTTTTATCATTTGTCAGGAACAATAAAACTTATATATATATATATTTATAATGGATTCGTCTACACACTTTAAAATGCAGCAATATGTATGTAAGTAACGGATACATTTTATTAGACAGAAGAACAACACAGGTAAGGAGGATTTTTTTCTTTTTTCAATAACTAATATAAGTTAGCAAAACATTTATACGGAACAAAACTTAGGTTTAGTATACGGAACGTTTATGTTTTTTTCTTTTAAGGGAAGTGGGGTGTGATCAACTCTGCTGGGAAGCCATGAAATTAAATTCCCAAAACAGTTTTTCAGGGTAAATAACTGATGATCTCTTGAATAATGTTAGAAGCAAACTAATATAATAACTGAAAAAGTATAATTGACTTACATGAGTGATTTTCCATTGAACGACAATATACTTAAGGTTTTTTTTAATATAGTTGTAATGGTTTAAAAACTTCCAAGATATATATATATATATATATATATATATATATATATATATATATATATATATATATATATATATGTGTTGGTGAGTATGTGTGTGTGTCTGTGTGTGTATAGGTGGGTGTATGTAAGCGGAAAATAGTTACTTAAACAGGCGTTGTTGAATGACACGAAATCATAATACAGAAATAACACCATTAACTCAACCCAAAGCAACACTGACGTAATATATAAGTTGATATGCCTTTTTAAGAATGTGCTTGTACGATGCAAACAGAGAAAAAAAATAGTAAACCACCACAATACCTCTCTCTCTCTCTCTCCCGACGCCAAACCTATAATCTATATGACACCAGCGACAGTCAACGCCACATCACCTACAGTCGGTTAATATACGAGAAAAAGTAGTAACTAACACCAACATCATACATAAAAATAATTGAATACATCGACTGAAATTACTCGTATGAATAGTTGTTAAAGAGAAACAACCAAATATATACAAAAAAGCTTTAAGTACCGGTACTTACATATTAAGCGTATTCTATAACAATAAATAAAAATGTAGTAAATATACCAATGTAGGTAAATAAATTAATAAATAAATAAAACATAATATTTAAAAAGATAATAACTAAATGAAACAATTTCACTAATAAACATGTTATGAATATACAAATACATTATTTGCTATACCACGCCCCTGTCTTATCTTTTACTGTTCCTCTCATCCTACAAACAACTTACAAGAAAATAATGTAGAAACACACAATAACTAAAGTCTTCTTAAACAAAACTTATGATGACGATCACGAAGGTTGAAAGCGTTTAGGTGATAGCCAAATCAAAACATTCTATACCAGCAAGCATAGACGGCAGAAAGATTGCTAGACGCATCAATAATACCATCTATATATATATATTTATATATATATATATATATATATATTTATATATATATATATATATATATATATATATATATATTGACGTGAATTACATCCCTTCACTTAAGATGGCATAAGCATGAAACGCCGATGTATGTAGGTAAACAATTAATATTTATTTTTAAAATATAATTCTACCCTCTTTTACTAGGATTAGTGCACTCTGAGAGAAGTTATTAAACGAGCATTAATACTATTGCTTAAAAGCGAGATTCCGCCCCCATTTGTTGTTGTTGACTCACTTTCAAGTGTTCGCTGTATGTGCTCGCTACTTATGGGTGTATAGATTTTAATCTCTCCTAATTATCATGTGGATTCTCGCCGGGCGAGGGCAAATGTGGCGATTTGTAAAAACCGAGTTCAAGCCGTCCGACCGACGTTAATTAACGCCCCTACACTGAAGATTGGGTAAGAATGAAACATCAATGTATGTAGGTAAAATTATTCATATTTACCTTAACACTATTATAACCCGAACAGAACATCTGGAGTGTAGCCCCACAGGAAAACAAACGATGTACTTAGCCTTTCTCTGGCAGCTACTGTAGTTAACCTAGTGCCATACGTACTGGTACTTCCATTCCTTTTGAGAAACATCAGCAAGACCGAGAGGGAGATTCTGACGATTGGGAAACTCGGTCTCTCCATAGATATGCCCTGGTCAGCACCCTGGTGAGAAAACCTCAGCTATGCTTCTGTATAGGACAAAACATGGGAGCGACAGTTACCGGTTATAAGTCTCCAGCTCAATTGGCGTACAGTGGGAGAGGTTATTTAACCTCATTGGACAGCTACCGCCCACTATAAAGCTTCCAGTAAGGTGCTATTCCGCCACACGCCACCTGCTTTACTGGGTGCGTAAGGCATAGGATACTTCCTACAAGCGGTCAGCAACCGTTGCACCAAACAAAAACAAAAGAAGTACAAAGAAACCAACACTTGAACTAGAGTGCTGGAATATCCGTTCTATGATGACTGGCCTATCTACTTACAAACTAAAAATCTCCAATGTCCGAGAAACTGCTATCATCAACAACGAGCTACTGATAGTAAGGGTAGACATTGCTGCGCCACAAGAAACTCGCTTAGCAGACTCCGGATGCCTGAAGGAATCAGACTATACCTTCTTCTGGCAAGGGAAGAAGAAAGAGGAAGTTCGCGAACACGGTGTATGTTTTTCAGTCAGAAACTTACTTCTTCAAAATGTACGACTCTGTGATTCAGCCACTGAACGCCTGATTTCACTGCGCCTGAACACCAAAGATAATTAATATATTGTGTGTGTGCGCCCCAACACTCGCGGCACCTGACGACACGACGGAGCACTTCTACACTCAGCTAGATGACACCATCGAGGCATTTTCACATAATGAGGACCTAGTGATACTTAGGGAGTTTAATGCGCGTGTAGGTGGTAACAACGATGCATGGCCAAGCTGCCTCAGTAACTTTGGAGTCAGTAAATGCAATAATAATGGTCAGCGACTACTATAACCCTGAGCCTACCATAACCTCTGCATTATAAACACCTTCTTTGGTACCAGGCCGCATCACAGGGGGTGTTGGAGACATCTCAGGTCAGAGCGCTGGCACCAGCTTGACCTCATCATTAGACGAATGTACCTAAAACATTTACTGATGTCTAGAGCCTATCATAGTGCCGATTGCGATACAGATAATTCCTTTGTATGCAGCAAGGTCAAACTTCAACCCAAAGATTTCTACCGCACTAAGCAGGAGGGTATTGCACGTAAAGATGTTAGCAAGACTCAACACGCAGACCGCATGGCAGAATTTAAGGTGATGTTTTCCTTCAGCTTCAAAAGAGATCACAGTCGACCTGCATCTGAACAGTGGGAAACACCCAAGAACGACACCCACGCTACAGCTCTCAAAGCCTTTAGGAAGAGGACATGTTGTAAACGCTATGACTGGTATGATGCAAATTCTGTTATCCTCACTGTGGTATTCGAGTAGTGCAGTCCAAACGGCTGCCAGAGAAGCTGAGAACAACTACTGGGCGGACCTCTCCAAGACTATTCAACGGGAGTCTGATAAAGGTAACATGAAAAACATGTATGACGGGATCAGGAGAGCTACTGGACCAATAATCAACAACATTGCATAACTCAAGTCCAAGTAGGGTGAACACATACTAGACAAAGTCAAACCGCTGGACAGATGCATCGAACACTACTCCGAGCTTTACTCCACGGACAACGTGGTACATCAGTCTGCCATGGATGCTATTGATCGTCTGTCTATGATGAATGAGCTCGACGAGCAGCCTTCCATAGAATTACTATCCAGGTCAATATACAGACTGCCATCTGGAAAAGCCTCAGGAAAGGACTATATTCAAGCAGAAGTCTTAAAAGTGGAAAAGCTAGCCTGCTTCAGCCCGTTTATAACCTTTTGATACAGTGCTAGAGAGAAGAGTCAGTGCCTCACGACATGAGAGACGCAAACATCAGCACACTCTACAAACACAAAGGGGACCGTTGTGATTGCACCAACTACTGCGGTATCTCACTGTTGAGCTTCGTTGGCAAGCTATTTGCACGCATATGCATAAAGACTTTCTCTACGGCGAACTTGCCTCAAGCTTAAGAAAAATGGATCGCCCCCATCTCCGCTTCAAGGATGTCTGCAAGCAGGATATGACGGCTTGCTCAATTAACATTAATACATGGGAAGCATATGCAGATGAGAGACCTGCCTGTAGGAAACAGGTCCGCCAGTGAATGATCATCAGTGAGAAGACACTCCACGACGAAAGAGCGCTAGGAGAAGAGCGAGCCTACAGGCGGACCAGCAAGCCGAGGGGGGGGGGGGGCACATTACACAAGAGCTTTCGTATGTCAAGGCTGTAGTAGACCATGTTAATCAAGAATTGGCCTCTACAGTAACACAAAAAGATGCACACAAACAACATCCCAATACGGCGCTGATCAATAGTCGTTGCAAGCGACGGATGCCAATACTAATATATACATATACATATACAATATATTCAACATTCAAAGTTCTTCAAATATAGGATTATTTTATAACATATAGTCAGCTATATATCTACAGTTCTTTAAACAATTGATACTTTCTCATGTAATGCCTAATGCGTATTGTAATTTTTTTAACTTATTTTACTTTTTGTAGAGAAGTTTGTAATTGTGTTTAAAACGTACTTTTAGAAACGTACTTTTATGTATTTAAAAAACTACTTTAAAACGTTCATCTGTAAATATTTTGAAATACTTTACCATTCTTGAAAACGATATCCTTGGTTTTAGCCGAAACAATTGTATGCCTTGATTAAGAACGTTTTTTTTTTGTGAGCATATACCCTTCATGATGATTTTTCAGGGTAAAAAATACAAACTGTCCACATTATATATATATATATATATATATATATATATATATATATATATATATATATGTATATATATATATATATATATATATATATACGGGTATATATATATGTATATATATATATATATATATATATATATATATATATATATATATATATATCCCCATCGAAAAAGAAACGATGTATAAAATAAGACGTGTGAGTAATAAATGAATAGCTAAAAGTTTTTCAGGGGTTTATTTCGTTTCGCTACCCAAACTGTAATTTATTGAGTAATTCATATATTTCATTTGTACTGCAATTTGTTTGACCGTACACAATCTGAGTGATAAGCATTGTATATATAATGATATATTTTGGAATATTTATTACAGACTACACGCTGATATATATATATATATATATATATATATATATATATATATATATATATATATATATATATATATATATATGTGTGTGTGTGTGTGTGTGTGTGTATATATGTATATACTATAACTGTGTTGTTAACATATAAATGTGTGTGTCGTTTCGGGCCCTCGGACCACTAGGAGTGGGAGTTGCAAGCTGTCGCAATCGCTCACGCGTAGATTCAGCCGAGAATCACGAGACAACCGCACAGGACCAAGCAGCTGCGATAAATAACACACACTAATTTCAATTAATATACATTACCCAGGAGACGGTGGAAGTGGCATTGCTACCTACAGTGGTCAACGCTCACGCGGGACAATACCCCCCCCCACACACACACACATATATATATATATATATATATATATATATATATATATATATATATATATATATATATATATATATGTCTGCTCTAGTGCTCACCCGACGGAAATGCACTAGAACAAGCCGACATTCAGCTAGGTCCGATTCGTTCACTGTGCCGGAGAGCCTTCTACTCCAACAGCGTTTTTCTAAGTGCTGCCGGTCTCTGGAACTCATCCCCTGTTCCCTGTTTCCCCGACGTTACCGAAATGCAGTGGTTTAAACTAATGTAAGCAGACATGTCTCTGCACAGCTCTCAAATAAGGATGACACCCTAAACCTACTCCCTAATTCTCAGTAGCCCCTTCCGACTACAGTAGCGCCCTCCCTTGTTTGAGGTCAAATATATATATATATATATATATATATATAATAATAATATGTATATATATATATATATATAGGCATATATATGTGCATGTATATATTGATATATATGCATGTTTATATATATATATGCATATATATATATATGTATATACATGCATATACATATATATGTACATACCTATGCATCTATATATATATATATATGTATATATATATATTCATATATAGACATATATATATATATATATATATATGTATATACATATTTATATACGTATATACATGTATATATATATATGTATATATATATATGTTTATTTATATATATGCATATGTATAAATATATGTATATATTTATATGTGTATATGTATATATGTATACATATACATATATATACATATTTATTTGTGTACACACACACAGACACACACACACACACACACACACACATATATATATATATATATATATATATATATATATACAGGTAAACTTCGGTGTGTCGAACACCGATGTCTCGAATACCACGCAAATCTCGAAGTCAGTTGGCGGTCCCCACCGTTTTTGCTATATATATATGAATGAAAAAGAAAACCGGAATCTCGAACACGGTTATCTCGAATACCTGGCCTATCTGGAAGTTTATTTAGTGCCAAAAAACACACGCGCTATCTCGAAGTCTACACAATTATTCGCTCTGCTAAATTCACACCTGTAGTACAAAAATATCCCGTAATGCAAATCTTACCTAAATAGGAATGTTATATAGATCAACCTTATTTTCTACAACCTTAATTTTCATTTTTATCTATGTTTAAATTTTTATTTTTGACAATAAAACACCTTATGTTCAGTATAAATATCAGCACTGATATTTAAATTCTTAAGTACGCATCATGTCTGATAAGCAATCTAACGAAGGATCCGGTAGCCAATCCAGTAGGATAGTTGGATTATTAGGCAATGGTGTTAAAGGCAAACTTAAAGTTTACACAATTGAAACGAAGTTCCAGGCTCTTGCAGAAGTGCGCAAAAGGCACAGAACCAAAGACAGCGATAGCAAAAAAATTCGAAGTTCCTCTCAACACCCTGTCAACGTGGATTAGAAATGCGGAGAAAATTAAAGATTCCTATGAACAACAAGATGTGGGCCCCCGCCAAAGAAAATATGCACTGTTACCTACCAAGACAGAAAATGCAACTTTACAGTGGTTCAAGGCAGCACGAGACAGAAACTTTCCCGTATCTGGAACTATGTTGCAAGCTAAAGCCAAGTAGTTTGCATCACAGCAAGGCGAAACATCATTCACATGTTCAACTGGTTTGTTAGACAGATTTAAAGACCGCCATGGCATAACTTTTTAAAAAGTATGCGACGAATTAAAATCCGTAAACGAACACAGTAAAGAACTGACCGACTGGGCCGCTGAAATGAAGACGCTTCTTAGCGAGTACAATCTAAATGATATCTTCAATGCCGATGAGACAGGTTTATTTTCCATCTGCTACACGACAAAACTTTAGATTTTAAGGGTCAGGATTGTCATGGGGGAAAGTGCAGCAAGGACAGTCTTACTGTTCTTGTCTGCGCCAACATGAGTGCAAGTGAAAAGATACCTTTCTATGTCATAGGCAAAGCCAAAACCCACGTTGTTTCAAAAACGTAAAAACTCTACCCACTCAGTATGAAGCAAACAAGAAAGCTTAGTTTACCTCTAAACTCTTCTCTTACTGGATGCGGTCATTTGATAGACAATTTCAGTACCAAAAAAGGAAAGTCGTTATGATAGTAAGCAATTGTCCTGCCCACCCTAGAGTCCCAGGATTGAAGGTCATCAAGCTGGTCTGTTTGCCCCCAAAATACCAGCAACAAGACACAGTCGATGGATCAAGGTGTGATCTAGAACTTGAAAGTTCATTATCTGAAGCTTGTGATACTGCAGCAATTGAAGTCTTACTAAAACACGACAGAACCTGCCGTAATTAGGGTGCTGGGTGCCTTACGTCTGTTGAGTAAAGCCTGATAAAATCAGCTGGCATCTTAAGGTCAATATTTCAATGCGGAAGCAACACACCAAATCTACAAATTCAACCCACCTACATGAAAGTCTAAATAACCGTAACCCTAACCATATGAATGTTGCAATAAGATGAAAACAAAAACAGAGAAAGAAACAACCACAGGAAACCAAAGAACAGAAAATTCAAGAAACTTCATAAAGTTGCCCTCCCACAAAAAGGGATGACACCAGTGTCAGCTGATATCGCACAAAATACTCGTGAAGGGCCAAGGCAGATGGAACGACCGAGGAGGGAAATCACAAGCCAGACCTCCAGCGAGAAATTGATGGTAAGCGTCTGTTGTGATACCATACATTCATTTGCTGTAGTTATCGAAAGAGGTTGATATTACTACAAATCTTGGGAGACTTGTTGTCACTCAGACTCTAGGGTACATCGCAGTTGATTATCAGTGAGCAATCACTAAGAGTGGCCTGTGTGAGAACTCTTAGTGAATAATAAAATAAAAAAATAATAATAATAATAATAATAATAATAATAATAATCATAATAATAATAATAATAATAATACAAGCAAGGAGACCTGATGTTATTATAATAGACAAAAAGGAAAAGTCTTGTAAAATCGTAGACTTCGCCGTTCCAGCAGACA
The DNA here is from genome assembly GCA_963556195.1 of Sepiola atlantica. Classification (NCBI taxonomy): domain Eukaryota; kingdom Metazoa; phylum Mollusca; class Cephalopoda; order Sepiida; family Sepiolidae; genus Sepiola; species Sepiola atlantica. Next base: position 101,482,921 of record OY744526.1, read on the forward strand.
ACAGAGTGAAGATCAAAGATACGGAAAAACGAAGTAAATACACAGAACTAGCCAGAGAACTGAAAGGAATATGGAGCATGAAGAAAGTTAGTATACTACCAATAAACGTAGGAGAACTAGGAACACTCCCAAAACACCTGGAGAAAAGACTGGGAGAAATTGGAATCAAAGGGACTATCGAACCCATACAAAGGACGGCAATGATCAAAACAGCTGTAATCTTAAGGAAAATCCTTGAATGCGGAAATTTACACACATAAGCTACAAAGGCTAACCAGTCACAATGAAATTTACAACGGAGGAAACAAAACCACACGAAGAACACAACAACAAGAGCCAAGGAACAGAAACTGCAAGAAACAGAACTTCATTCACCCCCCCCCAATAAATTACACCGGCCTCAGCTATCACTACACAAAAATGAAACAAAGAAACAGAAATTACAAGAGACACTATAAGCTCCTTCCTCCCCCCCCAAAAAAAAAATTAAAAAGAATAACAATTTTTGTTTTAAATAAGGAAAGAGAAAAGGAAATAAAATAAGGAATTGAAAGGTAAACATTTAAAAATTAAAAAAAAATTAAACTTTTTTTTTACATTTCTTATTTATTTTTTAAATTAATTCAAAGAAATATTATTTCATTTATTTATTCATTTTTTTTACTGGTGCCGGCCTAGGCTGACACCAGACAACATATTTGTAGAGGTTCGAGAAGAATGAGAAGACCGAGGAGGGACAGCACAAACCAGACCAGGCTTATTGCCACCAAAATACCAGAGAAGACCAATTGTCCTTACCAGCGAGAAATCAATGGTAAGAGGCTGTTGCGATACCGCATCGTTATCGAAACGAGGTGAAGAATACTGGAAGTTTGAGGAGACTTGTTGTCATTCAGACTCCAGGAAATACCACAGGTTATTGTCGGTGAGCAATCACTGACGATGATCTGTGTGAGAACTCCTAGTGAGTACAAATAATAATAATAATTATAATTATTATTATTATTATTATTATTATTATATATATTTTTTATTATTATGATGATGATGATGATGATGATGATGATGATGATGATGATGATGATGATGATGATCATGATCATGATGATGATGATGATGATGCGTAAGGGCTGGTGTTTCGACGTCTGTTAAAAGCACACAAATGTCCTAGAAGAAAATAGAGCTTCTTCTAGGCCAACCTACCAACTATGTACCTCGTGAGTATGGCTATACAAACGGAGCTCTTATACGGCGGATTTTAATCCCTGCCAAACGGCTACTAGCTTGGTGGATTTCGTTCTTGAACCAAAGGCTTATGGTGAGCTCAGCACAACATAAATCTTTAGAAGAGTTCCGGCTCTATTTGGTAAGGCACGCATGACCCATTGGATTTTAGAATACGTTCTAGTGACCAGCAACCTGAGTCAGAGTCATAGGACAAATGACATAGGGTGTACATGAGAAACTTTTTTTGTAAGCTGTAGTGAGGACAAATTAACAAATGAAAAGCAACTCTTTTATGTAAACCAACTGCAGTTGTAATTACCAAGTTGAGATCTGACGGGGCGTAATTTGGTCTTTTGGTCAGGATTGGGTTTTAGTTTTTCTTATAAACTCTCGTAGGGATAGTGCATAAATATATTTTTTAAAGAAGCGAAGAATAAAATTTCACAAATCATTATTTGTGTTTTTCTAATGTAAGTGTTAAACATTATCAAATCAAAAACGACGTAACTGTTGCCGAAACGTAAAGTGAATGTCCCTCATATCCGACATGAAAAAGGTCGCGTGCTGCACCAGATTTTGCGGCCGCGCGCCCACATACACATCTTCTCTCGTAGTAATCTCGTAAGCTCAAGGCGAGACAATTGCAGGGGTAAGGATGGATAACATCGTCCGGAAAACACGTGTTTCTGCCAAGCTTCTACCCAATGCAAAGCTACCCATCCCTAGCTTTCCTATCAACTTATCTGCTACTATTCAACATACAGAAATAACGTGTTTACTGAAATCTCGGTATCTAAACTTGATCGAAGATATAATGGATATATATCCATTTCTGACACATTTTGCTCATTATTATTCATCATTATACAACGTATGCAAATTTAATTAGTCGCTGATATTTTATTTTAATTTGAATATTTTTTTTTTGCATGAACATTTACTATCAAATTCCCATACTAGCCTGTAATAGTGAAAATACGCCAACTTCCAAGATAAAAATAATTAGAAATTGTAACCTGTCTATCGGTTATATATTAACAATTCTCGATAGCGTAATCATCTCTGATCGGATTTGAACCGTTGTTTTATTAAGTAGTCAGGAATCGACAAAACGAAAAAACACGAATCTTGCTTTTATCAAACTTTGGCACCTTTAAGTACCTTGGAACAATAAGTTAATTTGATATGAATGTCCTCGTCTATATTGCGAATACCTCACTTATTATATGCGACTATTATATTCTGTACCTATGTTACGATATATATATATATATATATATATATATATATATATATATATTTATACATTAGTATTTCATGTATCCACATAACATTTTATAAGGAGATATATTTTTTATGTATCAATTTTCAGTATTTACTTTTATAGTGGTCGATACGTACGTATAGCTAGGTAGTAAGCTATGAAAATATATTTATGACAATTAAGCTACACATAAGCTCCCGTTTTTCATATTCGGGGGAATCTTCAGGTTTTTTTAGTGGCTTTTTAGCCTGAAGATCCCCACCGGCGAGGAAACGCGGGAGCGTCTGTGTAGCTTAATTACCATAAATATATTTTCATAGCTTACTATATACATATATATATATATATATATATATATATATATATATATATATATATATATATATATATATATATAGTCTAAAGGAGTTTTCAGTCATTTATAAAAAAAAAGTAAAAAAAAAAGAAGTAAAATGCAGTTTAAATTCCCAGAGTAACTAACTAAATCCAAGATATTGCAGACTTAACATTCGTTGGAAAATTAATAAATAAAAAAATAAATAAATAAGTAAATACAAAAAGACAGTTATAATATTTATGGCTCTCCAATGGTACTATATCGACATATATATATATATATATATATATATATATATATATATGTGCATGTATATATGTATATGTATATGTATATATGTATATATATATATATATATATATATATATATATATATATATATATATATAAACATTCAGTAAATTAAAAACTTAGAATTGTTCCAAAAATTTGAACATCAAGTCTAGTATGGCGTACGATCGTTTCAAAAATATATTGGAAATACTGTATTTTATTTTATTATATCAATCAATAAAGCTTATCTAAAACGTTTTTCAGCAGCGCCTTTAGCAACACGTCAGAAAATCAAAGAAACAATTAAAAGCTCGCTGTAGAGTAACATCTACTGACAGAAATATATATATATATATATATATATATATATATATATATATATATATATACATATATATATATCAATATATATATATGTATATATATATATATTGATATATACATATATATATATATGTGTATATATATATATATATATATATATATATATGGGTGGGAGTGCGCGCGTGTGTGTATATTATTATTATTAATTCCGACTATGCGCAGTCAGAATATTGACGCAGACAGATAATAAATTGAAAGACGCAGACATTTATAAAAAAAATCAACGTATTTGAATAAATCGCGAAAATTGTGTCCCCTAAGGGCCCTTCTGCATGGCTATGCCGGAAGCGGAATGATACATTACTCAGGGCCCCACATCTTTTCATATGACCCATTTTTCTTTCTTTTTTTTTTTACTCCTCTAACTATACCCATATATATTTATTTATGCTTGTATATTTTTATTTATTTATTTTCCTTCTTGCTTATTCATCGGTTCATGTTCCTCAAGGCAATACGAATGGATACCTTTAAACTTAACCGCGTCGGACCAGTGGAGAACCAGCATGGTGGCCTTTTCTTAATTTGAAAACGCATGTGTTTACCTAACAATCTTTCTGTGCAAACAGGCACACTATGATTATCCTTACTCGTATATGATGGTACATCTATAGATCGATAGTTTTATTACGTGAGCTGCATTTTGTTTACAAAATAGATGTGTATTTGAACAAGTGTCTCATAGATACAATATTGAACATATTTAGTATGCAATATGAAGTCAGTATCCTAATCGATTATTTCATCGATATATTTTGAACAAAAATTGATATAAGATTCGTTATCGTCAGTTTTAATTGTGGATCATTGCAGAATGTTCTCTAGATTAAATGAATTGTAATCGATTTATTTTTGCCTAGAAAACTATTTTCCTGGTGAGGATGATGTTTCAAAGCGCCTCTGTATTAGAAAATATACTTTTTAGTCTTCCATTGAAAGTTACTTTTATTTCATTAAAGCTAAAAACAAAACAAATCATTTTAAAATAAAAATTAAAAAATCTTGTAAGTGAAGTCGATAATAAGCAACGGTTTATCGGTAGAGCTACCATCAAGCAAAACATGTGCATTTTCACACAATGGACACCCACAGTATTTCATTGCAACCGACATTCATTAAGTCGATATTTGGCGCAATCGAATGTGACAGATACACTCAATGCAACTCTCATAAAATCCTATGATGATTTCCCAAATCCGGAAAATAATGATATCTAGATAACGAAATTCTTCACAGAAAAAAGTATGTTTTTCTATACAACTTTAAAGAATAACGTAAAACTATGAAGTTTATGAAACGATTCATCTTTGCAGAGAATGACCCGTTATAGACTTAATCGATACTGGCTTAGATTCTTAAATCCGCTTGTTAAATTGTATTCGTATCGATGTAATTATTTACACATTAATAGAATTGGAAACGTATGACCCCGAAATAGCAAACACTATCTGGTATGTAATAGCTCAGTTACAATGCAGTTAAGAGAGAGAACAATTAGGTGTAAGACATGTAGGGATTACAGACATATAATTCCCGCTTTCACCCCTCCAACTCTTTCGTGCTTTAAACATGGCCACTGACTAATTATTTTTGCTGGTGTCGTCAAATATTCAGAGTCGTAGATAAATATGTATATATATATATATATATATATATATATATATACAACAAGTATTATAAATCAATGGCATACCGTCGTTTCTCTTTTTTCTTTCCCTTGTTCACATTGTTTATTTTTTACACTGTCTATTATCGTTCCTTATACATTTCTGAAATGTTGTTCACTTATTGCATTTTAGTCTCTGGGAAAAGTATATGACATATCAAGACATCGTTTACTATTCTCTTATAAACTATATACATATTACACAAACACATGCACATATATATATATATATATATATATATATATATATATATATATATATATATATATATATATATATATATGATGGACACACCCGTCGATTTCGACGTATAAGTGCCCCACCAGGGGCTGCCCACGCGTGAATTTTGTAATTGCAAGGGTTGCGCAGTCACCACAATCGCTCTCTTGAGTCGGCATTGCTTGACTCCAATTGCAAGTAGTAATACAAGACGACTGGAAACAATGCCGAGATAAGCGGAGAGCACATACACCACCTGGTATTCCCAAATGGTCACCCATTTAGTACTGGCCAGGCTCGACGTCGCTTAACTTATATATATATACATATATATACATATATATATATATATATATATATATATATATATATATATATATATATATATATTTTCATTTATTGATTTTCCAACGAATGTTAAGTCTGCAATATCTTGGATTTAGTTAGTTTGTCTGGGAATTTAAACTGCAGTTTACATTTTTTTAATGACTCAACGCTTCTTTAGACATATATTTATACAAATTTTCTCAGAAGTTTTACAATTGTTAAAGATAATTTTTTCTAACTTTCTTTTTGTGAGAAATTCACAAGATATGTTCTGCATAAAACACATTCTTCCATTTACTGTTATTTATTTTTAAATTAATTTTGTTTTATTTTTTTTCCATTTCACCCACATATACACACAGATACATACATACATACACACTTATAAGCATGTACATTCTCCTGCATACAAATACATATATACATATATAAATGCGCATATGATGTATACACGCAATGTTATTAGGACGTAGACGTGCATGTATTTTATCAGGACGTATATATATATATATATATATATATATATATATATATATATATATATATGGGAAGAGAAGGATGAAGGTAATCCGACATATATATATATATGTATATGTATATATATATATATGTATATATGTATATGTATATATATATATATATATATATATATATATATATATATATATATATATATGGATATGTATATATATATATATATCTATATACATATATATATATATGTATATGGATATGTATATATATATATATATGAGTGTATATGGATATGGATATATATATATATATATGTATATATATAAGATTAACCCTCTCTTAATTATATAAATATACAGTGTTTATTTATGCATATATATATATATATATATATATATATATATATATATATATATATATATATATATATATATATATATATATATATACTTATTTCAGTGTATTTGTGCGTGAGTGCTTAACTTTATATCTGCCGTATTGGCTACAACTTTTCTCATCGTTCGAGTTTAGCCTGCGGTCTGAATCGGAAACTCCGGGACAGAGAATCCAGGAAGCGTTTTGCTCTCTCTATAGAAAACATATATCCCCGTGCCGGATGCCTACGCCGAAAGGAATTACTTTGGTGCTAGGGGCTGGAAACTGAACCTCCGGGTATGTTTGTTCGCGAAATCTGTCTCTCTTTTAAAATCTGTCTCTCACTCAATTTCCACTATTTTCTCTGCCTATCTTTTTTCTGTGCTGATATGCACGTGCTAACTATGTACCAATTTCTTTTCTCATTTTCATCTTTTTTGTTCAAAAGAGTGGTCTGCCTTCGAGGCAAATATTGGACCCTCAGCCCCCGCTGATTGGCCGTTGGTGATAAAGGCCGACTGCCAAGGGCATCTGGAATAATAATAAATACACGCCAAGCGAAGTTTGTGACAATAGTTCTGAAAAGAAATTAAAGAAACTTTCATTCACATCATTCCTAGTTTGTTATAATAACATTATAAAAGAAGCAGTGGACCTTGATATTGTCATAGTTGTATTAAGCGCACACAACTAATTGTGAATGGCAAATAAATCGCTTTAACATTTCTTTATGTATTAAGTTAATGACTCTTTGTGTATAGATATAAATAGTAATCTGAACTTAGAGACTGTGAGTATTACCTTCAATTGCAACCAGTAGTGATGCAGGTCAACCTTTATCGTAATTACACAATGTTGTGTTACCCTCAGTAGCATTACATGGAAAGATCTCAGCTAGTATTTAAAAGCAAATAAAGTGAAGTGAAAAAATATTACATATCTAAAGGAAGTGGAATGCGAGGCTGATCACATCACGGATTGCTGTGAGATCACATGGTAAAACTGAAGCGATTTCGGCCACTCTATCTCTCTCTTAAAACTTTAATACAGCGCTACAAGATACTAAGCCTTGATCGGAGTATTTATATATACAAAATATGGGCAATATATACTATGGTACACACGCGATATTTTCAACTATACAAAGATCGGTACTATAGATTAAAAAAAAACTTATTTCACCCGAAAAAAGGCAACTTGCCATTGTCGACGTAAGGATGATTAGGGTGAAATTGTTGGCGTTCATCATTAATTGTGAGTTGGGCAGCTAGATGCTTGTTTGTATTAGTTTAACATTTGTGCATGTCAGTAAAGTCGGGAAAACAGGGAGCAGGAAGGTTGTTACAATAGCCGGCAGTTTCGGGGAAAAAAGCTATTCGAGAAGAAAGCTCTCCGGCATCTTGTGGCCTCCACAGTAAGTAGATTGGATTTAACTAATTGTAGTTGAGCGTATTAACGTTGATGGGGCACCAGATCACAAAGTTCATGGAATCACATTCCATTGAAGTACTTGTAAAACAAACACAAGGATGCCGAATTGCGGCGATGGCGTAGGAGATGCAGCTTGGTGGATAGTAAGATACCTAGATTATATCCTATTTTGAGACCTTGTCTAAAAGTGAGAGACTGGTGGAGGATACACCAGCCTAGATATAACCACAACATACTATGAATAAGCGGATTTGCACAAATGTAGGATACTGTCAGCATTAAAGGTTTTCTAGCGCAGTTGAAGAAGGTTAATTTCTTTTCAGTAGCCTTGGCAATGTCTTCTATGTAGTCGTTCCAATTCATGTTTCTTCTGAATGTTAACCCGAACAGTTTGAACGTTGGCCTATCAGGTTGTGTGTTATTTGCCATTGCAAACGGTGGTTTATGAGGTTTCTTGTAGTTGTTGAAGTAAATGAGATTTGTCATAGCAGCAATAAATGTCACTATCGATTTATGACCACATTCCACTACAGGTCACTTTCAAAAGATTAAGGTATTTCATCGGATATAAGCGCAAATGTTTTAACCACATGACGAGAGAAGAACGTATTATTGTTAGAACATATACCCATCTCAGAACACTGTCATCAGGGTGGTCATTTATGCATATCAGAAACCATTAAGGTCCAATCATTTCGATGGACGCTTATCGAGGACAAGATGGGTTTGTTGTGGATAGAAAAGAGTTTATTATATGGAATACACGTCAGTATTTGTATATGCTTGATGCTAAACTTTGTGAAAGGTGTTGGATATATCAATCGCTACCTGTCTAGAGTCACCTGTCGTCTCCAGTGTATGGTATATGCGCTCAGAGATAACCGTTTGGATATTCGCAGTAGACCGTTCGTACAAAAATCCATAGTGATGCCCAGAAAGAAGTTTAGCATAAACGCGCTGACAGACTATTACTAGATTGATTATGGATTCAAAGACTTTAACGAAGAGCGGGAGTAGACTGATAGAGCGATAATTCTGAGAGTCAGTTCGATTTCAACAATTCCTGAAGACTGGCACCGCAGATACCTTTTTTACAGCAATCAGATAGCTAGATTCGGCAAAACAGTGTGTTTGTAGTTTGGGAACGAGACTAAATGTTCTACAAACTTACATCCTACGTACTACTTGTAATTTTATCGTTTGCTTAAACTATTATTCAATGAAATCAATGCATTGGAATGGAGTCATAAATGGATGGTAACATTTAATGCTGCTAACACGAAGCTCCTTTTTTGAAAAACTACAACCAACCTCTTAAACCACCGAATATATAATATCCTACTTGAGCGCTCAACGTTCAAACTCATCGGCTTAGCATTCACAGGTAGCATAGATTGGAGCCCATACATAGAATCCATTTCACACGCTTCTGCAAACAAAGTAGGCTCACTCTAGCGTGCTAGAAAAATTCTCACATCGGACAGTATCCTCTATCTCAACAAAGCCACCATCCGGCTATGCATGGAGTATTGTTGTCACATCTGAGCGGGTGTACCATCTACCAGCCTCTCCTAATTAGACAAAGTCCAAAAAGTTTCTCTAATCTCATAGATACTTCACTATCCACCATGCTCCAGCCCCTGTCACATCGTCGTAATGTTTCATCATTGTGTTTGTTTCACAAGTACTTTAATGTAATATGGTCCGATGAACTTACTTCTCTTCTGCCCCATCGACGTAACACGACAATCAGCAAAATCAAATGCATTTACTCCAATAGCTTATTGCCTCGAACTGCCGGCCTTTGGAACTCTCTCCCTGCTCCATGTTTCCCCGACTGTACTGCCATGCAGCCATTTTAATTTCACGTGAACAAACATCTCACTTCACAGCTCCCAATTTTAGACGACCCCCTACTCTTTTAACCTTATTCTCAGTTACCCTTACGTCAACAGTGGCTTCTTGCTTTTTGGGGGATGAACTAAGTTGAAAAAATCTGTAAAAGCTCTCTTTACAACCATCTTGACTATAACACAAAACTTGGTCCGATGCCATGTATCAAATTTTAGATGTGGCTTATTTGCAATTTTAGTGTTAAACTAATTTTCAGGACAAATCGTTGTTGACATTAAACTCTTAAACTACCGAGTTGTGGTCTGTAAGAAAAAAAACTCCTTTGGTGGGAAGTGCTTTGGGAAGAAACTTTTGATTTAAAAAACCACAATCGAATAAAGGATAGTTATTTGCAGTGCTGTTAGCATGACGATGTCTTGTTGAGAAGAGTTTATGGGGCGGGCACGAGTTCGACGCTTGGTTAAGAACTAACCATGGAAACATCAATAGAGTTGGGAAAGTATTGCAACATCTATTCTGTAAGAAATATTTTATAGGGAAGAGATGAGATAATCTCACACTAAGTTGCGAAATCGCTGTTGTACTCTCTGGATGCACGGCACTTAGATACCGTTATTACCAGTAAACTCTAGCACAGGATGTTACTAACACTCGAATTCTCATCTAGGCGTTTCATATTATTTGGCTTGGTGATATACAATATTTTAATGACAGGCTATTTAGTCAGAACATACAAGTCTAAAAATAAAATTAATATACAAAGCATTCGTATACAACTATAATGTATTAATAACACAGATAGTGTGTATATGATGTAAACACAAGATAACAACAAATCTATGCTTTTGGTTTTCATTATTTTGGTTATTATAATTATATACTTTTTCTAAGTGTCTGGCATACGTAATATTTTAGCCACAAAATAGTAAAGGCAATTCATTCAGGTCGTCCACCAAAAACCATAGATATGTTGTTTGAAATCTTTCTGATTTTCGACTAATGTAAAAAAACACTCTGAAATATTTTCATCCAGTAAAATACATCATAGCTCTTCCATATTTCGGAACACTGTCCTATTCACTAGTTTCCATCAAGTTATCTCTAATTCGATGTATTAGCACCTTTTTTGTAGGCACACGTATGCTATCTTTTACATGCTCAGTGGCATCCTTGTCGCTCTTTTTGAACTGCTCTAGAATTCACCATCTCGTTGATTACCATCAGCTACTCGACATATATTAACAAATAAAATAAATAAACACCATATATCTCTAAATACCTACATTGTAGTCAAACTGCTTGTTATATTTATGTGTTATATGATCAGTAGGTTATTGAGGAATTCTTATTTATAAAATAATAAAATTATATACGAAACTTGAGTGTGTGATGATTTCATGTCTGGGACCTTAAAATATGATGTTTAATACTAAGTGGCTCGCATATATTTTTGCACGGAATATCGTTAAATTGCTAATAACTTTAATATCATGTTTTTCCACGGTATTTTTTTATTCGACATGTTTGAAACAATCAATGGGTAGCAATAAAGTAGTGTGTTCTCTGATTGGGAATATGTTTTTGAGATTCAGTATCTTACGATTGGTATTTAAAAATCAATTATTGTGGTTAATCTACCGGTTATATCTTATAACGGCACATGAGCGTATTATATATTTTCTTGTGAGCAGTTATCCAGATTAAACAACGATGCATATAAGTTGCAATTGAAGTACATAATTATTTGCCTCATCGTAAACGAATTTATCAATTGAATAATATATTTGATGTAAACAACTACCCTCCTTATACAGTTTCCAACATACGGACGTTATATATTTCAGTGTAAAAGATGGAAGGAACACGGAAAGATTTGAACGATGCTTTTAAAGAGTGAAAACATTAATGATGAATAGGGATCTTGCAAAGACTTGGAAGTGTAAAAACATGTATTATAGAAAATGTTCAAATAGTAATAAAGCATAACTCGCAATCAATACTACCAATGTAGACTTATAATTTTACTGCGTTGTTATACCCGTTTCAATATACCGTGTTTTGCTGACACCTAAATCGACGTCTGATCAATATGACAAACCGGGTGTGTATTTAACTTCTCTTTTTATTCACGCAGGCACGGGGACTGCCATTGCTATGACATCAATATTTCATTAGTAAAGCAGTCGACTTTACGAAAGATACGCCCAGGGCCCTAACACCACCAAAGTATGATAACGCTTTACGTTCAGACGAAGTAAAATAAGCTAATACACAAGAATAAATCATTGCAGAGCGATATCCGTTTTCTCTAAAGACAGAAAGAGGGCCATGAAATTGACAGACACCGGAAAAAAATAGTGTTGAGTTGATCACCGGTTAAGCTTCTGCCTTAGATGCTGGCTTGAGATATCGTAATTTCATATCGCATTAATGGTAGTGTTTTATGGTATAGTTATTGACTTCGATTAAGAAGCTAAAAAAATTCAGGTCGGTTATCATTCTGGGAAGGTTTGACAAATACTGCATAATGAAGGGGGTTGAGATCCGTCTGGAATAATTAATGCTAGCCTTATCTCGCCGAAGGCTGGAATGGTAAAGACTGCCGTCGAAAGGCCAAGCCCATGCTTAGATGACATCCGTATTTTTTCTTATCGAGCCACGCTTAATTAAAACCAAGGCGCAATTCATCTTTGCCGCCTGAATTGATTTTTTAAAATCAAATTTTATGTTTCTTACACCGGAACTCACTCAGTTATCTGAATAACCCCGGGGATAATGCCCATTTTCTATTCTTTATTAAATCAGTTCTCTATAATTTATTGATTTATCCATTTTTTATTTGTGTTGTTATCGATTGCCTATTAGAATTTTGGTTCGTAATGTTTGTATGTATTCGTGTTTGTTTATAGTCTTCGGATATTTTTTATTTTTTTACGTGTATTTATTGTTAGATATATTTTCTTCTGGAATGGGTCTGATCATATATTCTTTCTGTCTTTTATTATTTCTATATATATCATATTACACCTTTTTAGACTTGTACATGGTTATAGAAGGTATTTCCTTGAAAAAAGGTAACGAAACAGTAAATATTTATATTGATAATGATAATAAAAGCAGTGATGTCTATGAATATACACACACATAATATATATTTATGGAAATGTAAAATTATATATAAATATATATATCATAATATAAAATGAAATAATAAAATAAAGTGCCAATCAAATTTTATTAGAATTCAAAGTTCAAGCAAAGTATCTTAACGTCCTTAACTCATGAGTTTTAAACGATAATTCTTCTCCTCAGAGGACCATTACCGCAGTGACATTACTGCATGTAATAAAATTACACTTTGAAAATACATAAAAATACATACAAAAATACATAAAAGTATATAACATCAAATATATCAACCCAAAAACATACTTTTCTGTTAAATCTATACAATCCAGCCAAGTCATACACTTTAAAAACATATTGAGGAAAGATATCCAGGAGGTTGACTGAGGATCTATCCAGGTAATGAGTGACAGTCTAAAAATGAACAATTGAAAAAAATTGAAAAAATTGAAAAAGTTATCCAGTCGTGAGATGCGTCCGCAATCGATGCAGTGAAAAATGCATCCAAAGTTCATGTTAATTATTACAACGATAAATAAACAAAATAAAATAACAAGTTCAGTAAACTCACTATGTGTAGAAATCCTACTGTTCAAAATTTAGGGTTCCAATGATTTGATCGGAGCAGTACAAATCAAAATTTGCTGTTAAATTGAAAATCCGTTCAATCCGATTTGAATAAAATTAAAATTTAATTGACCCGACAAACACGGCCATCTCTTCCCCCGGGCCTTACAAAGATAATTCCAACAAAGAATAATTGGAATTATAAAACAGGGCTCTACTATCAAGACTATTAACTCTTAAAGAGGCATTATCTTCATATATATATATATATATATATATATATATATATATATATATATATATATATATATATATATATATATATATATATACATTATTATATACGGACTTCGTGATATAAAAAAAGTGTGCAGAGTCTTACTTTACTTTTTGACCCGGATTCGCTTCCTCTGACCGTCTTAAATTATCATTCTCTTACACTGATGAAAGCGAAAGCTTGAAATGCTTACGTATGTTGTCAAAGAACATTTAATATTTATTTATAAGTATTTTTGATAAAAGCCGCTTATTAAAATTAAATTTGAGCACTGTTCGAATATTTTAAAACAGAATGTCACGTATCTATAAGCAAGGTTCAGGTAGTGTTCGTGTTATCCCTTAGATTATTTGATGTTTACTTACCGCTGTATTCATGCACAAATAAAACTTTATTCTTCCTGTATCATGTGATATTTATCGCGGGTCTTAGAGATAGAGTGAAAGCGTGCAGTCTAACTTGCTGCTGTTAACCGGGTTCGCGCCCTGTAACCGTCTGAAATGATCATTCCTTAAACCGATGAGAGCAAAGGCTTGAACCTCGGCTTATGTATATTAAAATAATTTAATATTAATTTATAAACATCTAAATATAAATATATATATATATATATATATATATATATATATATATATATATAAATATATATATATATATATATGTGTGTGTATGCTCATATATATATATATGTTTATACTTAACCTGATAAATATAGATATAACATCAACTTACAGTTATAACTTACGTTAATAGCCTACATATTGTTTACTATCTATTCAGGTGTTCATGAAAAAGAGTAGCGCATTAGTTAATTATGTATGAATAATAACAACCTACACACTAATAAACGCTAACATGAACTATTAAATATTAAAGATAGCCCATCCTTTAAAAATCAATTGTAAAACTAGAAATTATGATAAATAACACTCTATGAAGTTAAAACGAGTCATTTCGGACTCTCTAATTCTACTTTCGTAACAATGCAAAGTAAAAGTGAATTACATAATTTCATTTTTATTTCTTACAGAAAACACTTCGTTGATAAAGGTGTGTATAACCTTGTCTTAATCGACTATATATACTAACTTTCGTCATATATTTTTATATTTCTCTCACTTATTTTGATCCTCCATACTTACTCGCTTTTTGCTTTTCACATTTCACCCCCGGGTAATTTTAACTCTACATTCAGTAAACAAATTAATCGTCGTACACTTTTGCTAGTCATTTCTTTTAATATCTGTATTTTCGTGACATGTTCTTTTACATTTTTTTACTCATATAATTTATTTTCATTTCACTTTATATTTTCTTTATTCAGTTGGTGATTTTAAAGCTATCGCATTTGTTTACGAATGTTTTATATATTTTATCTTTATCGAAAATTATACCAATAATGTATTACTTTTACATTTTCATTGTTTTCTTTTAATCGTTCAAACATTCTCATTCTTCCATTACCATTAACCAAAATCACTCAGTTCATCTCACTCCAACTGATAACATAGGCTTCTCTTTTTTTCGATATAGTCGACCAATAATTGCATTTTAAATCATTTTTCTCCCACTTTTCTCTATGCGTAGATTGTTATTAAATATTCACAATTTTTTTGTCTGATTTTCCATTTTCTTTCATTACCGTACAGAGATAACCGTTCTCCCGAATAGCTATTTGAAACGATGCAATTTAGTTTTGAAACATAGTGCCGTCTATAGCATCAGTTTCCGGATTCGATAACTGTTTTTCTATATGTATTCAAGGAGTCTAGTCTTGCTACTTGGACGTATCTTGCGAAGCTAATAAATTCAAAAGATCAAAGTAGTGTTTTATCATATTGTCTTCAACGTTTGTTCTTATGGTTCGATTGTTCCAGAACACACATGAATATAAATGTAAACTAAATGAAACTTCAAGTTTGTATTACATTAGTTGTACGAACCGATATTTCTCTAGGATTACCTTTAATTACATTTTTGGATTATTATTGTTATCAACTAATTTTCATTACACACAATTGTATTGTGACGGTATACTTAGTGCATACATTATTATATAAACCAATTTGTTAAATAAGTTTGCTAAGTTTCAGTTGTGTTAATCTATATAAAATATTAGATGTTACGCATTCGAAATAAACTAAATTCAGAAATAGTGATCTATTTGACCGTCTTAATTTTTTTAATTGATTTCAACTGTTGTATTGTTTTCGTTATGTTTACTTTTAAAAATATGATTACATTCGTTACTTGTCAATGACATGACAAAAATAATTCTGGTTGATTTCAGGCCTACATTTAAAAAATAAAATAAAATAAAATTCTAAAATATTCGTTTTAGAACTTTATACTATTAGATGCTTCCTTTCAATAACTAATCGATTAATAGGCGTATATAATCCTCCTGGGTGTGTACGCGTTGCTGGTCATGAGCGTTTGTGGGTGTATGTCTGTCACAGTTGTGAGTTTGTGTAGAATTTTCTTTTGTTTGTCATTTATATAGTTTTATGTATAACTATGTATATACATATATTTATATATGGGCTATTCCAGCAATTAGACATTGGTAGTAGACTATATAAGAGAATGATTTATTGTATTTATACTCCACCTGATTATGTGTCATGTCGCAATACTGACAAGCCGAGTATTATCAAACAAATATAATTTTCGATGTTAACATGCAAGGTGAAAAGGAACACAGTGCCGCAACACTGTTGTTTATATAAATTGTTCAATTAATTCAATGATAGTGAATCTTCTTTTTAACTGCAGGTTAAAGTAGTACTCTCGTCTGTATCCTCTGCTACCACTTTAATGTACTAGTTT